>JABFEA020000083.1:1117245-1139141 GCA_019775915.2 Cyphomyrus plagiostoma
GCCCCCTCTGTCCATCCACTCAGTGATACACCCAACCCTAACCCCACCTGAGCAGGCCTGCCAGTCTGGCCAGATCCCAGGCCACTACATGCATGTCTGTGTGTCAACTTGTTTCAATTACTTTGCACAAGGGTATACATATGTCTCAATGATACATCCATTTGGCTTGATGTTTTTTTTTTGTAACACTTTGGTTTTCTTATTAATAATTGAAGCCACATCTAGTAGCAGGCTGGAAGTAATATTTCATATGAAATTGTATTTTTTGTTTTTATGGCATTGCCTGTCTGAGGGACAAAGGGACTGTGCCTTCTGACTGACTTCAGAAAACACCAAGACCCATTTTTATGCTGATTCTGCTCCAGATTAAATCATGCTGCGGTCACAGGGTTTAAGATCCACCATCACATGATGATGTCACTTCCAGTGAAGCCAACAGGTGGCAAGGATTGTCACCTGCATCTTTCTTTTTATTCGGTTGGCCTGATCACACCTGCTATCCTCATCTTCATCATCATCAATGGCCCTGACAAGAACCCTAAACCCACGCAGTCTGGGACAAGAGGGATGGTGGCCATTGCAGTTCAGCAGTGTGTGAGAAATCACAAAAATTTGCTGAGGTTCACCCAAAGCCAGCCAGCTATGTCACACCAATTCAAAAAGCTGAATGGTAGCTCCTCGCCCACTACAGGTCATTTATAAGGCAGAATGTTTACAGAGGCAAGTTGCTAACAGGTATTTTCCTAGGACCTTAGTTTGTTCGTAAACCCCCCCTCTTCTGTAAGGACAGGAAGACAGGATAGAGCCAGAGTGCATTGGGATTAGAACAAATATTTTCTCTGCATCTGTGGGGTACCATTCTGTTGTGAAAAACAGCAATGTTCCGTTTAAGTGGGATGTGAAATGTAGCAGGTATGATTAAGTCCCTGTTCAGCGCCAGAGTGTGGGATTGAGGAGCAAATGTCTCTGTGGCAGTATGGAGGGCTAGGCAGGAGAGCCCCCACCATTTGGGTTCAGGTCCATGTTTATGTCTGTCTGTTTGCCTGGTGTAAATTTCTCAAGTGGAATCCATTCCAAGTCCAGGACATGATTGTGCTCAATGGAAGAACTTTATGAAAAACGACAGTTGAGACCTTTAGAGGATTTGAAGAGAAACCATATATCCAAAAGTTTCTGGAATTTTAGAATTGCATCAACCTAGATTGTTTCAGAGGCCTTCTTCCCCGTGTCTTGGGCCTGCTGAAATGCATTTGTACAATCACTTAGTGTTAGTCTAATAAGTGATGCAGGTCTACAGCGCACTCAGCTTTCAAGATTATAAATCTGTTTGGAAGCATTTGGAAAATGGGCAGTTTCCTGGCAGGTTGGGCCTTAAGGTGAGGCTTTGCATTTTTTGCAGAGAGCCAGGCCAGATCATTCTTGTGTTGCACTTGTGTCTGCGCCGTTTAACGATGCTGAATTCTGACTAGGCTTATGGGTGCCTGCTTAGCCTCTCAGGTGGCAGAGAGCCCCCCCTAGCAGAAATAAATGCAGATGTACCTCAGGACACCCCCCCCACAATGCCAGTAAGTTGACTGGGCCATAGACAACAGCCACCAAGAGGTGTGCCTGACTTGGGTCCCACCTGTGTCTAGACAGAACAAAGGCTGATTCTTTCCTTAATTCCAGCTCCGCCCCTTTCTCTTTCCCCACAGGAACATTTACAAAAATGACAGGCTGATTGCCTTGTCATTTTTTTTTTTCGGTCAGCAAATAGCTGTCCCGCCGTGGCACTCTCAAGGCATGCCTGTGGATGAACCAGCTTCCCGCCGTCGTGGTGTTATTCCGGCCTCAAGTGCAACACCAGCCCCTGACAGGAAACATGCAGTCGATCTAGTGTGTGCCTATCCAACCCCACCCCATCGCTCCCAGCAGTAGTCAAAGAACTCTTTGATTACCGCAGCGCCATGACCTCATCTCAAGGTTACAGCATTCGTCGTTCCACAAAAAGGAATCCAGGCTGTGTTTCCATTGGAATACAATGTATTTGTTATTAGCACAAACCCATAAGATATACAACCACAGACTGTGAATTCCACAGAACAAACTGACAGTTAGCGTGATGAAATCTCAAAGGGCAACCAACTTTTCCCATCTGTGTTACTGCAATTTATGAAAGACCAGGGTTGCTCAGGGGTGTTGTTAGAGATTTTGGGCCCCAGGAGACCATATCACATGGGGCCCCCATCCCAGACCAATTATATAACGTTACAAATTTTTTAAGGCCCCTGTCATTCCTAACTGTACCTCCCCCCCATTTTGGACTCTGGGTCAAGAACAAGGTGATCTTAACATTTAAGTTTTGTGAGACCTTCCCTTTATTTCCTCTCAGAGGCTCACCTGGCATAGTGTGGTCATCTAATCTATGTCGGGGGGGCCAGTATGAGCTACTTCAGGTTTTACAAAGTTCAGTTCCTCTTGTGCTTTGACTGGTTTGTTTCCTTGACTGAAAGACTCATCCAGCTGTTTCACATTAACATTAGTGATGCATATTTATAGGAGACTGACCAATCAGCAGACAGCAAGAACTCAGTGCTCAAGTGAAATCCAGGTCCTTTTGATTGAAATGGTAGTTTATAAACCCTGTCCGGGCTCATAATGTCCCCCCTCCAGCTCACATGCATTATCTGGACGTCCTACTGGTACAGCTTCACTCAGGTGTTAGTTGGTGCTACAGCATCAGTCTCTCATTGTTTAAGGCTGCTTCAGCATCTCAGAAACTGGCCAAAGGCAGTGGAGCTCAGCCCCCTCCTCTGGGACCCCCAGCCATTCCATATTTTTGCTACCCTTAGTCAATAAAGTGCAGGCTGAGGTGCTAATTCATGAATTGCTTGAGGTTTGAGAATCACTGGTCGATGGCCGATACAGTCTTCATAAAAGGAAAGGGTGACCTTCTTGTGTGACTGTGAGGCCACAAAGCTGACTGCTCTTCTGGCTGACCTATTTGTCACACCACAGAATGCGAGAGGCTTCTGAGGACTGTCAGATGTTCCCACACGAGAGTGTAAAAGGTGGGCAACAAAAACTGTCCTTTGCTGCATGCCTTCCGTTTGCAGCAGAAACAGCAGGCAGGAGTCTCAAACGGCAATCTTTTATGAGAGATCTGCACATATTTATAGACTTTTGGCGAGTCTGACGCTTTCCTTGAAGGAACAGGACGCGACCTTCAAAGCATGCAGCATAGGCTCCATGGGGTGGTATAGACAGCAGCCCTGTGTTAAAATCTCCAGCACCTCGTGAAAAGTCAGGGGGGCGCCAGGGGGGGCTGATTCATTATTGTCACAGGGGTGTGGGCTGCATTAGGGCCTTGATCCAGGTGTCCAACAGGAGGTTCCAGCTACCCAAACATGAGCAGACAGGCCTAAAGACGCTGTCCTTCCAAGCCAAGCAAGCCAAAGAAAATCTCCTACCATGACACAGATACACAGACAAGAACAGTGAGGTTAGCAGTGAGAAGGGAGATTGGCTCGGTTCAGTCTGGTAGAGCTGAAACTCAGTCCTCTGCTTTTTCATGTATTAATTCAGCATTCAATGTTGAAGTGTTACCTCTCGCAGAGCATGATGTCAGTGTGGTGGTCTGTGGCTCTGTGGGTTAGGGCTCTTTTGCTTGTGATTGGAAGGATGCTGGTAAAGATCCCTTAGTTGCCAGAATAATGTTACAATTGGGCCCTTCAGCAAAGCCCTTAACTCCAGTTGCTCCGTGGGGTGCTGTTTAACCCTCACTCATACAAAGCCCTGGAGAAAAGAAGTTTGATCAAATAAATTGTGCACAGTTTGAAGAACGTCTGAGCTTGAGGAACATCTGGAAGAACTGGGTTTTGTCCTGAGCTGCAGTGTGCATGGTCTAGACTTAACCCAGAGACGCTGGAGGATGTGACTAGCTTCGCGCAGTGTTGGTTTAACAGCATTCCCTCTCTAAGGTTTCTAACAGGCGGGTATGTTTTCTTTAAAGCAGTGACGATGATTTTCAGGAATGATATGGATGAACAACCCATAGCCTCACTGCACCTTAAAATTCCTGGAAATGACTGCTTTGGTGACGTATATCGCAAATTTGATGGAGCACTCTCAGTGCAGTGTCTCCCACATCTCACAGTGTTTGTCAGACGCATAATATTTATTTGTGTTAATATGTGGCGGAATGAAGGCAGCAGTTATCCCAACACGACCCCAGACGACCTCCACAGATGTTTATCCGGAGGTTCACTACAGGTGATGTGACGAGAAAGAACAAATGTTCGGGCGGGTGGGATGGGGGAAAAGAGATGAGGCCACAGCTGTCTGGTATTTCATCTGGGTATCGACCCCCAAACCAGGAGCATGGGAGAACACATGGTGAAAACACATGGTGAAAACACAGGGTGGGGGGGGAGTGTGGTCAGGTTCAGGGCCGGGGAAGGGGATTCAAACAAGAGAGGGAACAGGAAAGGAGTGAGAATGACATGATGCTTGAGACAGCAAAAAGGGCAAAACAGCATATTATCTTTCTAGCAGAGACACACTCCCTCCCTGTACCACAGACAAACACACTTAGGTCAATCCCATAAATACGGGAAGCAACTGATTCCCCTCAAATGAATAGTGTACCTTCCTGTGGAAATTATCGTAGATTTTTTCATTGTATGCCTTGGTGTAGGTGGATGAATATAAATAGTGTAAAATCGTTAAACAATTTTTTTTCTAAGGTATTTTTATTTAGATACAGTAACGCTGATAAATATTGCCCACTAGAGGTAAAGCAAGGAATCGCACACTTCTGGCACTGAATCACACACTTTCTAAAAAATTTATTTGATTTTTTTACAAAAATATTTTCTGTTTACTTAGTCATAATGGCTTTAAATTAGACATGTACCTAAACTGGCTTTATAACTTGGGCACTTACATTTTTGTTAAGTAATGTTTTCTGTGATGTCCACAACAATTAAAAAAGGAGAAAATGGCGCTTGTCAAAATCACGCTGTGTTTGTGCAGACTCTGCCTGGAGAGCACATTTCTGTGGCAGCAGAGTAAATGTGGGCAGGAAATATCACAGGAAGAAACTGCAAATGTGAGGAAGTGTTTGGGACGAATGCCTGCCATCCGCCTCTGCTTTATGTCCTGGTGCCCTCTTGCAAGCGAGCAAAATGAGCCATTCCTCCAAAACCGCAACATGTGACTCACTGACAGGATTTGAAGTTTCTGTGTAGGGCTTTGATTTTGCTCATTTTCTGTACAAAATGAGTAATGCGGTGCATTATTCAGGGAATTAAAACAGGAAGGGCTCAGTAATTCCATGCGGATGTGAAGGGGAAGGCAGCTGAGGGAGATTCTGTACAAAATCAAAAATTAAAAATCTCCACATTAAAAACAGCATCACCTGAGAAATGGCACTTTCCTTTTGTTCTTGGTGTGACGAACACAGAAAACGCTGATAGCACACAAAGTAGTTCAAACTAGCTGGAATATATGGGCTTAAGGAGTGGGTTAATTCTTTGTGTTTCTGTTCAAGGAACTAGGGAATGAAACTGTTTGGTTTGACCAAGATAAGAAGCAAATTAGTAGAGCAGCAGAAACACATTTTCATTTGAGCCTCACTGACTAGTAACGGCTAGACCTCAGTACCCCAAAGAGCAGCATGGGGCCCCAGGTCCTGGGAAGACTCAAGCAGCACGAGTTGAATCCACTTGCCTACCCATCATGCACTGCTTCCTCACCATGATTTATACTTGTGTTTATTGATGCTGTCTTTGTGCAAGTTCACAGGGATGTTTGCGGCCTTTCATCAGGGTTGTTGAGCCGTGCGGACGACAATTCTTGGCAGACCCCCTACTGCTAACCATTGGTATTTCCATGTGTGTTTATTGTCGGTTTATTACCCCAAAAAAAATGGTAAAAATTCTATGATTTACATACGCACTCATTAACAAAATCATGCCGTTTCTATAGAAGAAAAAAAAAAAAACAGTGAGCTCAAAAATTAATTCCAGACCATTCCTAAATGTAATAAACTTGAAATCGATGCTGAGACCATGCAAAGTGAAAACCAAAATTAGTGTCTGGAATGGCAGGAATTTCCCCAAAAGCCTGGAATGATGAGGCAGGGGTTTCATGTGGAGATTTTTAACACAATGTTGATAACTTTCTAAGCACTCACCTGAAAGAATGTTAATTAATTTCCCAGGCTGATAGATTTAACAGTGTCCCAGGGCTCTGGTGGTGGGTTCCGCACTGTGTGGCACATGATGGTTCCCATACTGCAGTGTTTCCCAACCCGGTCCTTGAGAACCCACAGCCAGTCCACATTTTTGCTCCCTCCCAGCACCCAGCAAAAACATGGACTGTCTGCGGGTCCCCAAGGACTAGATTGGGAAATACCATCATACTGCAGGTATTGTGTGCCACCCAATCCTGAGGAAATGCCAAATGATTTGCCAGTAATTTCACTATCCAGGAGTCCTTCTAAAATGTTCCCAGCTGAGAAATAGCAGATAGTGCCAGACGGAAAATGTTCTGCCATTTCACACAGCAGCATGTTAGGTCTGTGCCCTGACGATCAGTGTTGGGTCAATCTTATAATTCACAGGGTGACGCATAACTGGTCACCTGTTTCTCTTTCGGAGGCTGAGGGAAGCCTCTCCAGCTCTAAGCTTTTCCAGGAAGGAGGCGTCAGGCAAGGGAAAGAGAAGAGGCCACACAGGGACAGATGGGAGGAAAACAGCCAAGATGGGAGGAGTTTGTTTTCTTGGACTGAACTTTTCTTAGGTTGATTACTTCCTTGACACTTTTTCTGGCACACAGTGATACGTCATAGACGACACGGCCAGAGTCCAGAACACTTTTGATCTTCTGGGGAATGTTTTAAGGATGTCTGGTGAAAAGAGGGCTTTCCATCATACCGTGGACAAGACTGAAAGGTCCTGTGGACTCAACACACACAGTGTTTTTTGGCTGCACCTTCCGGTGTGTCAGCGTCCACCAGCAGGAGCAGACAATGTAAAACAACAATAGTTTATAGCCCCGCTGACTGCTGGTGAAAAGGCAGTTGAACATGGGTGTGTTATTGGGGTTGGCGAATCCCCGACGGTCCGATGCCGTTTCTCCTACTCGGTGTTCCAGGGAACGCAGTGCTTGTGGAGGGGTCTGCAACAGGGCGGGGAGACTGTTCAGGAGACTGTTCCCTGTGCTGGATCCTCCATTATGATCCATTGGGGGAAGACCGCCGGGTCCATATTTATGATGTCATTGTTTCATGTCTGGAAGGTATGCGAGGGAGGCAGCCTGAAGTGAATCAGCCTGATCCAGCCTGATGGAACCCCAGGTTACAGCAAGTCTGCACTGATTCATTTCCGCCCAGTAAAACACTTTAAAATGTGTTAAATTGACTACTAGCCAATTACATGCAATATTAATTTATAACACTTAGCTGTAAGTACATAATACTTGCATGGAGAAAAGAAAGAGTTGATGATCAACGTGCATTTTATGGTGTTAAGTCTAGGTATAGCTGTGATGATTGGGAAATTTTCAGTATTTTTTTTTCCATCCTGATTATAACTGCAGCACTCCAGAATCACAGGCTGGTACTTCTGAATTTCAAATGGCTGCAGCAACAAAACAAAGTCTTTCTGTCCAAGACCATTTGAGACTATTTGTTTCTCATTGACACAATGAGGACATGTGACTTAATTTCCCTTTGGCCATTTGACGTTGTTTTGGGCCAGTATACTCTCATGTACCTTATTATCTAATCTGTCCGCCTTCGTTTCACTTGGCAGCTTTGGGACCCACTGCTGACAGTTAGATCATTTGTTCTACCTGTGTTGGTTAACTGAAGCTTGAGGGCGCCCTCTGCTGTCAGGTGCAGGATACATCATTTATTGTAGCAGATTAACCTCACACGCTTATGTCTCTCTATATGTTTAGCCTGGAGGATGTTTTATTAGCGTAGCCAATAAATACTATAGCTCGTGAGTGAAATCCTCACCATACTCTATAAAAGTCTCCAAGGTGAATGATAAGAAAGAAAAGTGTCTGCTTTTATAACAGGGCTGCTTAGGGTTAAATTAGTGCTGCCTTGCTTTTTTACTCATGTTGTCCCAGGCTATAAACCTGCAATTTCTTTATTAATATTATTATATTTAATATCGGTGCCAAAAATTGGCGGTGTAGTGAGGCAGTGGTTGGCACTGCTGCCTGACACCTTTGGGACCCGGATTTGAGTCTCCATTATTGCTCTGTGAGTGTGGAATTTTATGGTGGGGGTTTCCGCCTGGGTACTCTAGTTCCTACTCAAGGTCCAAAAACATGCTGAGGTTAATTGGAGCTACCAAATTACCTATAGGTGTGAGTGAATGGTGTGTGAGTATGCCCTGTGATGGGTTGGCACCCCATCCTGGGTTGTTCCCTGCCTTGCATGTGTGAGTGAATGGTGTGTGAGTGTGACCACAACCCTGAATAGGACATGCAATTATAGAAAATGGATCTATGCTGAGGAAAGCTGTGTATATTGTCTACCTAGAATATACATGTTTTAGATTCAGATTTCCTGCATAATGTTAAAGTGAGCAATGATTATTATGTTGTATCTACCTTTACCCCCCCCCCCCCATAACCACCATTTGGCCAATATTTAAATCATGTAATTAGTCTTTGTACTGCAATTACTCCGGGAGCCCTGCCAGGTTATATGCTGACTGGGAAAGGCTCCAAGCCCCACATGACTCCAGATAAGTGGCTGGAAGATGGATAGATTTTTAATTATTTGTTCAGTTATACATTTCTGTTTGCATTGGTGTTTTCCATCAAAAAGATATTTGGCGTTTTTGTTTTAAATAATAACAGTGGATTTACCATATTTTGACCCTCGCTCTTTCCACCAGGCCATGGCTGTGCCCTCTCCCCCGACACATCTGTTGGTGGCGGCCCTCCAGGTGGCGCTGTTGTGCCAGGTACATGGAGGGGCATACTATGGGCATAAGCAGCTAGCTCAACAACACCAGCCCTTGCCACAATTACCTCATATGCCCATGGGCAAGGAAGGGTTGCCACCACAGTACATGGGCAAGGAGATGCCACCACACATGCCGTATGGCAAAGAGATGCCCATGATCCCACAATACAGGAAGGAGTTTCCACAGATGCCCATACCTTTGGGTAAGGAGATGGCCCGCAAGGATGGTAAAGGTGAGACTCTCTCACTCTCCCACACACATGCTCACTGAATCCTATTCCATAATACTAGAAAGTTTACAGATGAGAAACGACTGATTTCCAACAGCTTTACATTTTAGTTTTTAAAATTTCACATCATGCAGTATTCAATTATTTTTTAAAACAGTTCATTATACACATTAAAATGCATTTCAATATTCAGAAAGTTTTATTACTTGCATATGCTTTATCTTCCCAAGGTGAAGTTGTTCCCAGAGGAGAGAGGGGCATGCCTGGAGAGATGGGCCCCAAGGGGCCAGCAGGACCTCAGGGTCCTCCAGGTTTGCCCGGCCATGGACTGCCAGGGCCCCTAGGAAAACCTGGCCCACCTGGTCCTCCAGGATTCCCAGGAATTGGTAAACCTGGTATGCCAGGAATGCCAGGGAAACCAGGACCAGCAGGTGCCCCTGGCCCCAAGGGAGATATGGGTCAAGCTGGTTTAGAGGGGCCAATGGGCTTGCCAGGGCAGCAAGGAATGCCTGGTCCTCCAGGACTCCCTGGAATTGGGAAACAAGGAGGTCAGGGACTGCCAGGCCAACAAGGACCCAGAGGGGAGCCTGGACACAAAGGTCTGCCAGGATTACCAGGTTTGCCTGGACCCAAAGGTGACAAAGGGATTGGTTTGCCAGGACTGCCAGGCCTGAAAGGTCCTGCTGGACCTTCTGGACAGCCAGGTCAAGCAGGTCTTCCAGGAATTGGTAAGCCAGGTTTAAATGGGCTGCCAGGACCTCTAGGTGGGCAAGGAAAACCAGGCCCTCCCGGAGAGCCAGGGGCCATGGGTCCTCCTGGCGAGGGAGGTCAGCCAGGACCACCAGGACTTCCAGGTGTTGGTAAACCAGGCCTTGATGGCCTACCAGGACAAGTAGGATTTCCCGGTGGGAAGGGAGAACCAGGCCCACCAGGTTTACCAGGCAATCCAGGATTACCTGGGTTTGGTAAGCCTGGATATCCAGGGCCAAAAGGTGACAAGGGGTTAACTGGTTTACCTGGTGTTCGAGGTCTAAAAGGTGACAAAGGTCATGTTGGCCTTCCTGGGATGCCTGGTCCCCAAGGACCTACTGGACCACACGGCTTGCAAGGTCCAATGGGGCCACCAGGAGGTCTTGGTTTACCTGGTCCAAAAGGAGAGGTTGGAGCAGGGGGTTTACAAGGACAAATAGGTCCTAAAGGTGAACCAGGTCCTCCAGGGCATCCAGGTCAGCCAGGGTTATATGGAGAGGTAGGTCCACAAGGTCCACGTGGTCTCCCTGGCACTCTGGGCCTAAAAGGTGAAAATGGACACAAAGGACTTCCAGGTTTACCAGGAGCTCCTGGAATCTCTGGCCCAAAAGGAGAAGTAGGGGTGCCAGGTGAACAAGGTCTGCAAGGCCAAAAGGGAATCCCAGGAATTATGGGCCCTGGAGGGCCAATTGGGCCTCCAGGACTTCCGGGGCCAAAAGGTGATATTGGACCACCTGGCCAGCCTGGCAGCCCAGGTGAAGGAAAACCTGGACTTCAAGGTCCTTTAGGCCCACCAGGACAATCTGGTCCCAGTGGGCCTCCTGGTGTACCTGGTCAGCCAGGACCACCTGGCCCACCTGGGCCACCTGGGCCTCCAGCAGAGCTACCTGATCTCGGACAAATCCTACCTGAAATGGGCCCAGGTCTGGATGGTGTTAAGACCCCATCTGGGGCCTACACCAAAGGGAAGCCTAGAGGAAAAGTGATGGGTAGCAATGGCTTAGAGATGCCTGCATTTACTGCTAAGCTGACCACTCCCTTCCCTCCTGTGGCCACCCCAGTAGTCTTCGACAAGATCCTCTACAATGGCCGTCAGAACTACAATCCACAGACCGGCATCTTTACTTGTGAAATTCCTGGGATTTACTACTTTGCATACCACATTCAGTGCAAAGGGGCCAACGTGTGGGTGGCGCTGTACAGGAACAGTGAGCCGGTGATGTATACATACGACGAGTACAAAAAGAGCTTCCTGGACCAGGCATCAGGCAGTGCGGTACTGCCTCTGGAGCCTGGGGATACAGTGCACATTCAGCTCCCATCCGACCAGGCTGCAGGACTATATGCTGGCCAATATGTCCACTCATCCTTCTCTGGATACTTACTGTACCCAATGTAAAAAGGGTGGGGAAATCAAGTGTATACATTAGCTTTTACAGAATTGTTTAAGCATTTTATACTGTTGAATACAAAACTGGATTCCTGGAGTATCCAGCAGATAGGTCAGAAGAGCATACTGAGCATGCAGTTCCTGTTGTCTTGGTCTCCAGGAACAATATGGAAAAGGGAAGGAAATGTGTACAAATCCAATTTAAACAATTCATTTCACAAAACATCCAGTTCCGTGTTTAAGAGCAAATTAAGTGGAATGTGACAGAAAGTGTAAAAAAAATATCCAGGCAACTGAAATTGGAGATATATGTATTATTTATTGAAGAACTAGAAACTAATACAAAATACAACTGTAAATTTTGAATTATACTTAACAGGATTACATTGACATATACTCAATACTGAGCATGGCTGTTACAGAGGGAAAGGGCTGTATTTCTGGTGACATGATAGAACTGCAAGTATCGGAAACAAACCCATTGTAAAATGTTGAAGGAATATTGTATTTAAATAGAAGTGAATGTCTGTTTCTGATCAAGGAGATGCTGCTGGTGGAGGAAACTAACAGGAGTTTTTTTCTGATTCAGTTAACATAGACGAGAATGTTTTTTTTTTAATTACAGGGAGTTCACTGAGTTTTGTTTCCTCTTTAGTAAAATGGAATACAAGCAAAATAACCACTGCCAAGTAAAACAGTACAGTCAATAGAAGATTATTAATCACAACTACAGTTATCGATAATCCCTGGTAGGAATCAGTACATGGTTCCGTTGAGTTCTATTAAGACAGTGCATCCATACATATGAAAAACAAAATGTATTTTGCTGAGGTATTTTCAAGGTTATCTTCTATGTGCATATGCAATGTATTATTATTTTTTTACATATTTATGAAACCTCTGAGAACAAAGACAATACAGGTTGGTAGTTTGGTTTAAATTGCATTACGTGCAAGCTCAAGTTGCCAGGGTTGTCCTCTTAAGTAACATTCAGGATGCAAATAGGTGAGTAAATATGAACAGACCTCAGTCTGAAAGATGACTGATGATCACGCAAATGAATATTATTTACAGGGACTATTTTAGCAATAAGGGATGCTTTATAAGGCATTATAACTGATGAAAAAGTAACAAGTCTGTTACAATAATTTGAGAAGAGTGTATTCTTCCATAAACAGACACACGTCTGCCCCTCCAGCTCTATCTACACACACCAAGGGACATCATTAGCTGAATGAGATGATTAAACAGTATAGGTAGGTCTCATATTTATGTTTGACTACTGACTACCGCGTGAATTTGTTTCTGTGGGAGAAACAGTGGGGCTTCGCGTTGAAAAGCAAGTTAATAACACACCACATGTACCCATTGTTGGCTGATAATGGTGCTAAACTAGAACCCGGTGAAGAATAAAGTTTCTTATTTTATTACTATTAATATTGTTGCTGTTGTTATTTTTTAATAAAGGTGAATTCACCCAAAACAATACAGTCTTACTCTTCATTTGAGCAATCTTCCGCTACACTCAAAACCATTTTTCCTGTTTTAAACTTCTTATTGCGTACCGTGTACATTATAATCACAGTTACATTTTCTTGGAATGAAGACAAGGGTAAGAAAACTAGTGATGGGTGGGGCATTTTTGTGAAATGGGGAAATACATTACAGTAGTAATCGTTTCAATCGCTAGTAAACAGTAGACATGTCTAAAGAATGGTTATATAAACACGATTGCGAACCACGAAATAAATCAAAGTGTCACTATACATCTTGAGATCATTTGCGGCTTAATCGTTTTTTTTATTGTGCAGTCCAAAATCAGTGAGCGTCATAGGGTTTTATTTAAGAATACATATATTATCTTCATCATTATCGTGTTGCTTTTCCGTTTTTCGTCACATAAAATACATTTATACAAATTACTATGTAATGTTTGTTTCGGTAGCCTATATAACACAGAATTATATATTTTAAGTCGTTCGACCTGAAGTAAATCTTTCAGTTCATTGCCATCTAGTGGTCACTTTGCATCTTGCATTTTTTGGTCCAGTCTCATTCTGTGGCAGAACAGTAATAAAATGATAACAAATTGATGTCATTTTGTAATTAGTAATTTTTAGCGAGGTCTGCAAATTGAAGCAACACATCGTCTCATTAAAAATCTTCGTATTCATTTCACGATATAAATATCTGGTAAAACAACACACAACATTTCATATATGAAATGCATAAAATTAATGTTCAGCAGGAATCATTCAAATCTGTAAAATGAGTAAGTTATCCAAGTAATGATAAACATCATCTCTCAGTAGCAATCAACTCAATGTATACATCTGGGGCATGTGGTGGTCCCACATATATTTGCAACGTGCAATATGAACATGCTATTGATGAACTTTCATCTTAAGATCGGTACATCATCATTCGTCCCTCTTCTCGGCCAAAGTAGCCAAATGCGCATGCGCGGCGTCGTTTGCCACGTCCAGCTGAAGAGACGCTTCCTGGTGTTCAGAGGCGACTCGGTACGGCCTGCACGGTACCAAGAATATCTATCAAATCTGACGGACCGGTCAAAGGTGAGTGGATTTAAGATCTGGCCACGGCTCTGATTATAACCGTGAACGTCAGACACAGCAGTGAGAAATTATATTGTAAGCCGTCGGTCGGCGTGAATCACCTACGACGGGACCAGTTCGGAGCGCCGTCATAAATGGAGGAAAAGAATTACGTGTCATTACTGGTCCTGTGAGGGAATTTAAATGTCATCTGAACTGGCGGAAAATAAATGTGATAAGACTGCAGACGTTTAAACACGTGTACGAATTTTCGCTACGGCTCGTGTTGTTAAAACTAGCTAAATAAGAAGGACAGGGTTATTGAGAAGAAGCCATGGATCCCTATTTGGCAGGAAGTAGACCTTCTGTCTTAGACCGGTTTTTACCGCGTGTTCTGTCGGGCCCGCGCATAGGAGCACTATTTGCCACCTTCCATATCCGGTGGTAATGGCTTGTTTTTTAAAATTAGAAAGTGGAGTAACCAACGAAACAAAAGCCTCGACTGTTAACGCAAAAGGGCGTGATGCTTTCGATTTTTAGTTTTACTTCTAACTAAGGTGAATTAAGAAGTCATGTGATGTAATGGCAGGGTGACGGGTGACTACATTATTAAATAAAGGTTAAAAGAGCCGGACGGACGGAGAATCACGCCTCCATTCATAACGTTTGGCTTTTAAATCGGTCCTGCGTGGACCGCTGCTCGCCTCGCTTTGTCATGAATGTGTTTCCGAAGGTTCGGAAGTTTGTGCTGATCTGTACGGTACCTGTTGAGTTATCCTTACCGAAGGAGTCTATATTATGTGTCATGCTTGAGCACAGATTGCTAAACATCAGCTTGGGCTGGTGTTGAAGCTGGTGATATTCAAGCCATGGCATCCAAAACGGGAGAACGGATGGATGGATGGTTTTCCTGCTACTAATTCAGACAATCCAAACGGACCTGAGCTGCGTGATATTACGGAGTGATCCTCATTGTTTGATTGATTTGATTGATTGACTTTATTAATCCCAACATGGGGAAATTTCTTAAACAGCAGCATTGGTTAAAAAAAAAAAAGACAGTATAACATGATCCATAGGATCAGCAATATAGTATAAATTACATATACATTTTACATATTACATTTCATGGAAATTTCAAACTTAAGTCTCTGTTTTACTTATGGGAATGACTGGCAACAAATGCTCCCAGTTTGGACCTGTCCTATTTGTTTCAGATTTAAAATCAGCAGTAACTCCTATATGAATCAGAAGTTCCACGGTGCGCTGGTCACTGCTTGTGATACATGCTCTTGCCAACTCACTTGGCCGTCTCTGAACTTTAGACCCCTTGAAGTAGCAGATTAGCGCTCCACACAGTATGTGGCACGGCACGTCAGGCTGCAGACGCGTATAATGTCTCGTGTTACATGGCGTCTGGTGTTGGGCAGCCGTCAGTCAGAAGCCTTTTGTCTAGCTACGCCTGTATGTGTTGCTATACCTGGGGCATACTTTGGCAGTGATAGCAATTTTGTGTGGAAATATATGCAGTGAAGCCCACAAAAGAACTTCAGAGCTTCAATTTGCACTCACCTGGCTTCTCATTTTACAGATATTGAATGACTAGTTTATTCTTATTTTTCCCAGAAGCTTGCTCTGACCTGCCGAGCCCACACTGAAATAGCTGGCCACTTTGTGCCAATCTGTTTGTGGCTGCCTAGGCTAATGTGGTTGGGCTTCTCACTGATTTCATGATGCTTTCTGAGTCGCTTTCAGATACTTCTTACTGAGTATATGTTCATACATTCATACCGGTACTTGCATGGTGAAATGGGAGTGTTCTGTGAGGCCGGTGTGTCACGCAAACAGTCCTTTGAGGCTTCTGTGCATACTCTTTCCTGCAACATATTAGGTCTATAATGTATAATAGTACCTCTTAACACCAAAGTAAAACACTGTATTCCTCGTACCATAGCATGTGGTGATGTACACCACATGGTTCTGGATGCTTCCGAAAAATTAATTATTCTCTGTGGTATTAGGGTATTGTCCCAGCATGTAGCACAGACAATAAGATGGAGAGTCCAAAGGCCTGGAAGATACTGAAAACTGGTGTCTGAATTGTGGAGCAGATTGTCAGGATGGTAAAAATAGAAGCTAAAAATGCATACTGGCCAGGATACGTACTTATGATTAGTAAGCTGTATTTAGTAAAGCCAGCAATGCATAGTGTGCAATTTTAAACACAGCTAGTGAATAACACAGAAATATAGCCTTTTAATGTTATAGTACAGTCTTGCTACAACGTGTGATATCGCACTGCCGATCTGTTCTAACACAATTTATATATTAGTATTCAAGTCCAATACAACACGGAATCGCATTTGTAATTGTGCAATTTTCAATTGGAAAAAAAAGCATTATTCAAATTACAATGTGACTTGGGCTAAGCAAGTAACACTACTTGCATGAATGACATTGATATCTTAACTAGTTCTTTTCAGTAAATTGGTTGAACCAGTTTTCAGACCTCAAAGAACCTCTCTGCATACTGTAATCCTGTGTATTTGTGCCATGTGCATGCCCGGCTGCATGGTGGCTGTGACTCGCTACTTCTAACTCTCAGCAATCAACAAGTTAGCAAGACCAGCACATTCGGTTGAAGCGGTTGCTAGGCGATTCTCGTGACTCATAAACCCCATAGGCGATGCTTATGATATTTATGAATGCATTTTTTTCTTATTTGAAATGCATATAATTACAATATTGGCCCTTTATATCACTGTTTTAATTATATAATTCATTTAGTTTGGCGTAAGTTACAAAATTTTTGTAGTTACATCCCCTAACCCTATTAGTGCACCCAGTGTTTTTTGGGAACACATTAGTCATGTTAAGGATCGCATGCTGATTACAGCACATCGTCACACCCCCCATACAACATGCCACTTTAGGGATAAGAACCTGAATGCAGCCAGGTAGCAGGTGATACCTCAGCACCTTTCCAGAGGCTAGAATGCCAATCCTGCCACCAACCCCCAAATTTCCCTGTAAGTTGGAGGACCTCCTTGTAGGGCTGGATGTAGATTAATGTCATACTCAGGACAAAGCAATTGCGTGCTAAGAGCCTCGCACAAGGGCCCAGCAGTGTAGGATCACTCCTATTCACAGGATTTGAACCAGCAACCTTCCTATTGCTGGCACACACCCCTAGCCTCAGAGCCACCACTCCACCCCAAGCAGGACTGACTATATGTATTGGGGAACCTTGAACTTTTGGGTGGTCAGTGCTTCTCTAATTGTCAATTCCCCCACCTCAGTACTGTGTGAGCAGCCAGACCAGGGGGCCGCTATGAACGGGCAGCTGGACCTCAGCGGGAAGCTGATCATCAAGGCGCAGCTGGGTGACGACATCCGCCGCATCCCCATCCACAACGAGGACATCACCTACGATGAGCTGGTTCTCATGATGCAGCGTGTATTCCGCGGGAAGCTGCAGAGCTGCGACGAGGTCACCATCAAATACAAGGATGAAGGTGACCTTGCTTGGGAGCCTTTATCGTTGGCACACAATAACAAGCATTGGCACCCAGTTACTTTCACTTTCAGTTTTGATGGCTTCTTTAGGAAACTTATTGCTGTTGTCAGTTGGATAATTCACACTGAATTTTACCCTAAACCAATTTATATTTAATTATAGGAGATTCAAGGTTTTGAAACCCACGATAAATTGAAGTCAAAGTATCTTTTATATTTAGCTTAATCTGTATGATGCATGGAGTCATTCACTGAGCTGAAATGGAATTCTCATTGGTCGTAGTGCAAATAAGTAAAAAATAATATAAATGCTAAGACATATGAACATAATGCCATTTTAAGACCTGACATTAAGGCAGACACAAAGACATATTTAACTACCTGACTGGTGGGGATGGTAAAGCTTGGCATTGCCAGACCCAGGCTGAGCCTGGAAGGGCCCAGATTATTCAATAGTCAGATATCTGAGGGAAAGAAAGTATTTTAAAGCCACACTGTTCTGGCTTTGAGGCTACCGGACCTCCTACCGGATGACAGTGGAAGAGAGAGGTTGTAGGAGGGGCTGGTCCTTGATGATGCCAGTGATCCACTGGATGCAGTGGCCGTTGTAGAAGTCCAGCAGAGAAGGCGGAGTGGTCCTGTTTTAATGATCCCCTGGAGGGACTGGCGATCTGAGGCATTGCAGGAACCGAACCAGGCTGCGATAAAGTGTGTGAAGATGCTCTCAATAGTGCTTCTGTGAAAGGCAGTCAGCTTGGGAGGTGGCAGTCTTTAGGGCTGCAGAAAGCAAGTTTGCTGCTGGCTGTCCGTAGGGAGGATACATCCTGGCTGTAGGAGGGCCCTCACGGAGGTCAACACCCACACATCCTTAGTCAGGGAGGATACGTGTCTGGCTGTAGACCGTCAATATTACACAGAATTTATTGTAGCTTTTAATGTGACACTGAGAGTGAGAGGCCTGCTTACTTTTTATCAAATGAATTTCCCAGCAGAGCCTGGGATTGAAGAATAGTGGCAACAATGCATTTATCATTCTTGTTGTACAGGCGTTTAGGTCAAAAGTGTTAAATGTGTGTTGTAGATTAAAACACAGCCCAAACTGATGACTGATACTTAAAATGTAATTCCGTTTTTCCAGATAGCTGAAGATTAACATTAAGCTATATTTATTTGTGAGCTGAGGGTCAGGTTTTGTCTTGTTGGGCCCAGGAAACCGCTTTTAGTCTGTGAGCTTCAGATCTGTGGTCACTGCTGGATCAAGAGGTAAGTAATTTGTTGCTCCATTCACATGAGACTTTTTTTCCGTCCCACAGATGATGATCTCATCACCATTTTCGACAGCTCAGACCTCTCCTTTGCCATCCAGTGCAGCCGGATACTCAAGCTCACATTGTTCGGTAAGGTTGACTGTACTTCTGTAGTCTACCAGTAGGGGCTGCTGATGCTCTATATCACAGTAGTTATTTTGTATGTTTGTCATTCTTAACTCAGAACTCCTGCATCTGAAGTTAACATTGTGACCTTAAAGACTAACTTTGAGGAGAGAACTGCGGTCAAAAGAAGGTTATTCAAAGCGGCTTTGGTGGCTGATCTCCAATCTATGAGAGATGTTTGGGGTGTTGGGGGGTCATGTGCTGGTTATCAGAATGCATTCTGGCTGTAGTAGGCTGAGGCTTTTCTCATGCCACTGCCTCTTAATCAGCTCATTCTTAGACGGTGGCAGTTCTACTTGAAGGTTGGACACCAGAGACCCTTGCAAAATCCCCTCCTGTCGCATTTGGGTTCCCACCCCGCTGGAACGCTCATGGCATTCTCAGCCGTTTTAAATATTTTTATTAGCGAAATCTGTATTTATTGCACACCTGTTCCCCTTTTTCCTTTTGCCCCTGCACCATGCTCTTTTTTTTTTTTTTTTTTTTTTTTTTTTAATGGTGTTTTCCATCTAGAGCAGTGTTTTCCCAATCTTGTCCTCGTCGTCCCACAGACGGTCCACGTTATTGCTCCCTCCCAGCTACCTAAGCAAAAGCGTGGCTTGCCTGGGAGGGAGCAAAAACATGGACCAACTGTGGATCCCCAAGGAGCGGATTGGAAAAACACTGATCTCAAGTATGGGATTAAGGGCTGGCCAGTAGGGAATAAAGCGTGAAGAGGTGGATTTATGGCCTGCCATTTCCGTCCGATTTGGCTTTGAAGGAACTGGAGCTTGCAGGTTCATCCAAGTGGAACCAGCAATCAGTGCTGTGTCGACTTAGTATTTATCACCAGCTTTGGTTCTGAAATTGTATCCCCAAGAGAGGAGAGTTTTTCCAAGGAGACTGTCAGTCCAGTGTCGTCAGAATAGCGGACATAATAAATTTATTTGGATTTGTAGCTGCAAAATCATTAGGCGAATGCGGATTTTATCCAAAAGTAGAAAATGATCTTGAGTGAATTTCACCTGATTAATGTGAGCATTTGTGAGACTGAACTGGAAAATCCATTCATTAGTATTTATAAGTGTGGGGGGTTTATAATCCCTTGCATATCGAAACCTTTGGGAGCTAAAATGATTAAAACCGTTACTTAAGAGTCCAGAATCATTATTTATTGCAGTAAATCAGTTTAATAGCAAGTCTGTGGTTAAACAGAGATTCTGACTACACTGAGAAACCAACAGTGCCATGCTGACAAGTCTTTGAATGCGTTAATTTCCGCCCGCAACCAGACTAACTATCTTTTAAAAGGTCCGTTTTGAGTTGTATCATAAAATACCAGACTCCCAGTTCTCTGTGCTGGTAGCAAATATTTTTGCTGGTTTGTGTGGTTTTCCCTTAAAACATAGCTATGCCATTAGTTGTTAGAATATTGCGTATATGTAAGCTTAATGGTGATTATTACATGCAGCTTGCTTGCGTTTGAGAATGTTGTCCTGCCTATTTTGAAGGAGGAAGGTGTCTTTTCAGTCTCCGCAGCCCCTGCATTGTGCTCTACCTCTCTGCCGTTGGTGTTCTGCACTGTGTCAGTGCTGTTCTCTGGGCTGTGTTGGGGTGTGAGTCAGTATCCAGCAAGTGCAGCTGGTGGTGTAGACATCGCTGTCGTCATCAGAACAATGCTCAGAAAGCCAGCCTTACTTTCATGCTCATCCCCCATGTTTTCCCCCATCCTTCTTGCAAAAATGAAATGCGGGAACTTGGAGACACAACAGTCTGTATCCAAGGAGATCAGCTGTGACTCAGGGGTGAGGGAGGAGAAACCCTCAGACCGCAAGCGCCAGAACCTGACGCCGGACCTTTGGCCGAAGGTGGTGGGAGGGGGGGGGGGACCGAGCTCTTTGCATTTATCCCAAACTGTGCCCTCAAGCTACCGATCTGTTCTCCAAATGCAGTTATGTGGTGAATATGAATTTGATTCAATAACTGAACCCCATTGGGATAACCCATAATTCATGATTGATGAGCATGCTTTTTAAAAAATTGCTCCCGTATGCCATATGCACGTATGATTTAAGCGGATAGACGGCGGTGTGATGGGGAGGCTTTCCGCACGCTGAACACAGGGTCAACCATCTCTGGGGCTGGAGTCATTTTGTCAGCTCTGAATTACTCTACTCTCTTTCAGCCCTGCTCCTTCGCAGTAGGCATGCCTTCCTCTATATCCAATAGCAACATGATGCCATTTCCTGTTCAGTCAGTACAGTACGTTCACTTTTCATCTTCCATGTTGGATGATTTTTTTTTTTTTTAACACTATAAAGAAAATAAGTGGGGGGGGGAAGTTATTTTGGATTATGGTACCACAGAGAGGGTGTTGTGTGTTTGGGCTGACAAGCGCAATGCCATGGTAGTGAGCTCACATGATGGCAAGGAGATACTGTAGATCCTGGAACCAGCCTGTAATTGGATACCGCATACTATGACACCCAAAGACACAGCCTGGCATGCGAGAGGCGACACAGCCTGGCATGCGAGAGGCGACACAGAGCCGGGAGCGTGTGAAAGTCAGAGACCTAGAAGTTTGAGCAGCAGAATGAGTGTTGAAGGCGACAGCCAGATGGTTTTGCAGGACCTGTTTTCAGCTTAACACTTAGCCTTTGAATTTACAAGATAATTGAATTCAAGATGAACTTTGGCTTCTTATGGCAAACCGTGCTGTGAGACATTTTTTTTTTTTCCCCTCAGACATCTGTGGTAGTACATTCCAAGAGCTGTCATGCCCTACAAAGCCTGATGGAAGAAATTAGGGCTGCATGATTAATTTTTTATATATATATTTATTATTATTTTTCTCCCCCGGTTCTTGAACTTAATCCATTCCGGACTTCGATACAGAGTGTGTGTGTGTGTGTGTGTGTGTGTGTGTGTGTGTGTATATATATGTAAATATGTATATATATGTATATACACTCAACAAAAATATAAACGCAACACTTTTGTTTCTGCTCCGATTTTTCATGAGATGGACTTAAAGATCTAAAATTCATTCCAGATACACAATATTACCATTTC
>JABFEA020000083.1:1140191-1154697 GCA_019775915.2 Cyphomyrus plagiostoma
CTGCAATAAATTATTCCAGACCCCCCCCCCCCCCCCGTCTAAACCTCCCTTCCAAAGCCACAGATTTGTTCCTCGTAGCAAACCGGATGCTAAAGTGTTCCATTTATTTGTAGGATTTAATGCATGCTTTTTTTGAGACCTTGACCTGCTACCCCTCTTGCATGTGTATACGGTGAACCATGGCTGTACGTTTGGGTAGCAGTTTGTAGACCATGGATATCTCTTAGACTAATCCTGTTTTTTGGTCATAAACGACGACGCTCAAGTTGTTAATGTTTATTAACGTTTAGTGGCTGCAAAGCAGTGATTTAGCAGCAACATACAAAATGAATCTGACCCGATGGCCATTGTTAGTGTTGTGCCATCATTGACATTTTCTTGGTGGCATCCTCTTCAGGTCACTATCCAGAGGGAGATCCTATTGTGAGACTTAACAGGTTCATAGTGGCATGTGCCACCTGGGAAAGCGGTTCAGATTCAGCAGGAAGTGACTTGATGTGGAATTTGACAACCTTTTGATACTTATGTAGTGATCCAAACTGGCATATATCCAGAAGGAGTGGCCGTGAAGTTTGTCGATGTTTAGTTTAATAACAGGCTCAGAATCTCCATAAAAGCGCTACTCTATTTGGCTAGAAGTTGGTATGGTTCGGAGATTTAGGTTTGGAGGGAATGAAAACAAAAACACATTACCGTATGGAAAATGGAGCGATTTCACAGTCTGGAATAACAAAGTATAGTACCAGGGTGCACTAGAGATGCAGCCAGCTCCTGTCTAGGTGAAGATATGACGTCTCCAATGAGGCAGTAAAACATTCCCATCAGAATCAGTGTTTCCCCCCTCTTTTTTTCTTTCAGCCGTAAAATGTAACTGCTGCCCCTAGCCAGTCACACTGTGGGCCTGACCTTAGGGCTAAGACATTGCCTGGAGCCTTGCGGTTTTGGCTTCAGGGGTTACCATAGCCTTGGTTCGCCCTTCAGGAGCTTCCTTGGGATTTTTCTGTGCTTGTGAACAATATTCCAAAGCCATCTCCTCTTCCCAGTTACCATTTGTCTTGTGGTGCTACCATTGCAAATAGTGTGTTTATGAGCCTACTGATGTCCAAACTTCGGAGAGGAGCATTGACTGGGTCCTCAAAGGTTGAGTTCTGAATAGTTCTGTGTAGAGATCCCAGAGTTCACAAGGAGAAAGTAGATTGTATGGCCCACATTGGAAGCGGAGACTTGCGTTTGGACGAATGTCCAATGAGGCGAGTATCATGAGACCCGATTGCAGGAGAAGATGATGATTCGCCAGACATCATACCGCTCTGTCAATGTTCCAGGTATCTGATTGGACTGGGCTGTTCATGTGTGTGTCAGTTACTGTTAACATGCAAGACCTTAAATGATCTGATTTATCTTTGGGAAACTTTAACTGAAGGTCAGATTCACCCATAAGAGTTAAACGTTGCTGTCTTTTGTCTCTTGTAAAATGTACATAAGCAAAGTACTTAACTGTCCGGGCTTTTGCTCTGTTAGGACAAATTTCTGCATGTATTGCTTTATGCTTTCAATGTGTACTTGTGTGCCAGTTATGTCGACCCCTGGATACAACTCTATTCATATGTTTTTTGTTTAATCTCAAAAAAGGGTCTTTGTGAGTTTAATTTGTTAGCTTGAAGGCTCCATCTCTCATCCTTTCATTGGAAGGTTCAGATCTTGGTGACAGACATTTTGTATTAAATCACAAAGGCAGGCCTCATTCTGCTGCAGGGTTGACATTGTGGTGCTGCATAAATATGGCCACCGGCGGTTGGCCGTCTCCTAATACTGTTGATTCTCTTTTAATCTGCAGTCAATGGGCAGCCCCGGCCACTTGAATCCAGCCAGGTGAAGTACCTCAGGCGGGAGCTAATCGAGCTGAGAAACAAAGTCAACCGACTGTTGGACAGTTTAGAACCACCGGCAGAGCCTGGTCCAGCTGCCAGTACACCTGAAAATGGTAAGTGTGCTCCTGCCAGATGGGCGCTGACGCCTCCCCAAGGAAAGCTTTCAGGAGGACAGGCCTCAGACGTCTGTACTTTTCTCTATATCAGTGTTTTCCAATCCGGTCCTCAGGGACCCGCAGATCCATCCATGATATAATGGTAGGGGAAATACTGAGCTCTGTCTGGCAGGATCTGGGAGAGAGCAAAAACGTGGACCGTCTGTGGGTCCCCGAGGACCGGATTGGGAAGCAGGTCCGTGTTTTCTTGAGCTGGGGGGTTGGGTTAATTTATTCCTAGCTGGGAAGCCCAGGTGGACTGACGCATTCAGTGCCCCTATCGTCTAGTCTGCTAATGCTGTGAGGTCCTGCATGTGGTTCTCTTAATCTATCTCTCCAGACTTCTTTGTAATGAACAGAGGAAAATTCACAGAACCGATAGTTTCACAAATCTGGCATTTTGTCTGCAGAGTATTTTATCTTCCCCTGATTTCTGATTTGCTCCATGTCCTTTGCATATGTGCAATTGCCATTTTACATTAATTGCCCTCTTCTTTGGAAGCAGTGGACGGAGGCGAGGGGAAAGCCGTGGCCCCAGACTCTGTGCCTAAGCAAGCCGTGCCGGTTAGTGCTGCCAGCATGTCTGCTTTCGACCCACTGAGGAACCAGGACGAGGTCAGCAAGAACGTTATCTCTGCGTTCGGCCTCTCCGAGGACCAGGTCTCAGGTAAGCTGACCGTTTGGGCTCTTGTAGACCTGGGAAGGTTGGTTCCCCTTTCCTGGTCTCAGTCATATAACCGTTAAAGGCATTGATGCGGCTCACTCATCAAGTGGCTGAGTGTATTCCATTTAGGGTCCAGGAGATCTTTTCACCAGGTAGGTTATGACAAATCGGAGGTATCTTTACATCAGCAGGTGACGCTTTTCTTTGCAGTAAAGATGATTTGCAGTGTTTTGTGTGCTGTTTGCCTGTTCATCAAAGTGCCATCCGGTATCATTGGCAAGGTGCCATCTGCCATTGCTCATGTAGACAAGTTCCTTGTCTGTCGTATCTGTGCGTGAAAATGGGGTTTTCTTCCATCCTTAGAGCCCCCTCTCCCCCAGCATAAATAACCCCTTGTGTCTCTGGCTTTAGGCCCCCCCAGCGGCGTGGCCGAGGAACGTTCTGGGACCCCTGACAGCATCGCCTCCTCTTCCTCAGCTGCCCACCAACCTGGGGTGCCCCCCCAAGCACAGGCTCCCTATGCTGGGGTTCAGCAGCCCCCCCCTGCCACCATGGAAGGTAAGAATGCCGAGCTTATAACCCACCACCCCGTCTGCACTCAGATATATGCCATGTAGTACTGAGCGAAATGACCAAATATTTGTATAGAAGAATGTTCTTAAAGATTATGTCAGTGTTATGGTACATCACACACTGTGTGTGTGTGTGTGTGTGTGTGTGTGTATTTGGGGATTCAATTTTTATGTAGTGGGTACCAAATGTTCCCCCATATGTAAGAAAAACGTGGTTTTGATGTTGTGGTGACAATTTATGTCTCTACAAAGATCTGTGAATCAAAAAAGTCAACATGCTATATGTATTATGATTAAGATATAATTACAAACTTCTCTGTGTGTCTATTTTCATCCTTAATACGGAAGCAAGCATTTACATCAATTAAAAACATTCGTAAACGTATTTAAAAAATTGTTTAATTTATCATTATAAAAATCATTTACAATTAGCTTGGTAGTTTAATATTTTATTCGATTATTAATGTCTGTTCAGCTTCATAGTGACAAGTTTTATTGATCATAACCGGGTACTTGGCTCAATTAATTGTTTCACTGACATTTAATTAGATTATATTTAGTTAGATAGCGACGTGTTTCATTGATTATGACTGTCATCTTGATACGAGCTGTATGCGGAGACTTGCTGTGTTATAACTGTTAGTAAGAAGGGTGCGCACAGTGAACAGGGGTCTCCTGACAATACACTCTGCATAACGAGCCGTAGCGTTTCTAACAGCGAACAGTGTTACATAATTTGCTGCCTATTGAAGCTATCTTATGGTATAGCCAGTCAGCCGCACTACTGAAAGAACTGCTACAATGGCAAGCACTATTGCCATGCAGTGTGCCTGTTGTGACTGGGTTTATAACCTGCTCTCTGACTGGCATAGACTGGCGGCTCTCAGACACGGCGGCTGCTTTTCGATGAGCTCAGACGCAGCTCCGCTGTCAGACTTCCTGCCATGTGACTCAGGACACGCGGCTCTCCGTGGACTGAGACATGATGGCGCTTGCTTGCCTGTGTGGTCCCAAGGCTCATGTCTCCTAAAGGCAAAATAACTCTTGTGACGGAGGTGACCTTGACGAGATTCAGTCTCTGAAAAAATGGTTCACAGTCGTTACATAAACATAAGCATTACTACAGGTGAGCAGCTCTGCAGTATTTTATACTTTGCTGACAAGCATTGTTAATATAAATTACTATGTTCCAAGAGCTCTGTGGGTTGTACTACCTCAGCGTTACACATTTTTTGTTTTTGTCATCGAAGATTGAATTAGTACAAAAACATCCATGGAAAGGCTAAGATTTCACATTTTTAAACTCATTATCCCTCGTGCTCCATCCACGGAAACGTTTTGACTATGCGAGTTGCTGTTGGGCCCATGAAGTGTTGGCAGGTCACTTTGGTGTCCCGTCTCATCCCCCCCAGTTCCCCCGGGCAGTTGGTGGCAGCGACAGCGGGCTGTTAGCTCCAGGCTCTGCGGCTTTCGCCTCAGCTGACTGTTGCCCACTGTCATTTGCGACTCGGTAGATGGCTGACTGAGACAACACATGGTTTTGTGGTTGGGAATGTCAAATTTGAGAATGGAGGGGGTTCCTCAGTGCCCCGCTGGTAGGAAAGCCTGCAGCTGGGTGGTGCTTTCATAAACGCTGTCTGGCGCGAGTGGCTCTCTTGGTTTTCCTTTGCTTTTGTCTCGTCTCTTCAGCCATATTTCTCAAAAGCATTTGGAACCCAACTTGCATGCTCGAAATAATATATTTAGGGCTGCTACAGTTTCCCCATTATCCAGGGATTATACATGCAAATCAATCAGCCCTCTCTCGATTAGCCTAAAAGAACGCACATTTTCTCCCTTGGGGCGACTCCGTATGGCTGTAGCTTGTGGTATCTGCTAATTCCATCAGCATACAGAGAGCCCAAAGCAGGCGGGGGCCCAAATCTGATGTGTGCACTGGCGATTTAATCGCGCCGTGGGCTTTGGGCCTCATTAACTGCCGACTTGATTTATGAGCATCATCAGCTTCATGCGAGGTCGATCAGCAATTCTGAGCCTTTCGTTTTGAGCGTATTGGGTTCCAAGTCCAAGTCAGTTGCTCATGCTGTTCATCACATGGAGATTAAGTGCTTTTCAACAGGAAGGGCTCAAACAAAAAGATTCGTCTGGTAAAAGATTGTGACAAATGGAAGGTACTTAAATTGTAAACCTTATGCAATTATAGTCTTCCTTTGAGCTGATCTTTCTACGGAAGAGTTTCAGTGCACATGACCCTAGAACTGGTCAGTCTGTGCTTAGATGCTGTGCATACTTTGGTTGCTGTTGTGCATAGAGGTCATAAGTGTGGATACATGAAATAAATTTTATCAGGATTTTACAAGGCGGAAATTTGTAAAGTTAGATTATTTTAGGCAACTTGTAAGAGCTCTGAATAATGTCTGCATCGAAATCCTAAAACTATCCAGTCAAACATTTAAATAAGCGTGTTCATAGAGCAGGGGTCTCCAACTCCGGTCCTGGAGAGCTACTATCTAGGTTTTCTGTCCTACTTGGCTTCTGATGAGCCACACCTGTTCTCAGGTAAATACCAGGAACAGATGCGGCTCATCAGAAGCCGGGTAGGATTGAAAACCGACTGAATAGTAGCTCTCGAGGACCAGAGTTGGAAACCCCTGTCTTTAGAGTATCAAGACCCAAGTTACAGTGAACCCAGAACATTTGAGTGTGGTTGCAAAAGCTCACACACCTCCCCTAAGTGGTTCATGTCCTCCCCCAAGTGGTTCATGTCCTCCCCCAAGTGGTTCATGTCCTCCCCCAAGTGGTTCATGTCCTCCCCCAGACTGTAGGTATCTACCATCTCATTATCCATTTATCCAAAGTTTGTACTTGTCCAAAAAATGCATTAGTAATGATGGCTTTTGCAAAGACTTACTGCTTTGGCCTGAATGGAAACGTAAGCCTTTTTATAGAGTAACGTTACGGTGCTCTAGCCTAGCAACACTCGCCTTCTGGGCCCTGGGCCCTTCTCCCCATGGGTGTCTGCCTTCTGTCCTGGAGATTTCCAGCCCTTGGGAAATGTGGACTCTAGCAACCGCATGCCAGAGAGCTGCACCATCTGGCTTTGCACTAAATCTGTTATCTGCCTGGTTTTGGTGCAAAGCCTTTTATCCATGGAAATTTTACAAGGGTGTAGATCTAGGCAGGTGCTCATTTTTGAGAAGCACTTGATACGAGTAGCACTGAGGACTGCTTCCTGTTTACCGTTTAATGCTATTTAAAATTTTTGGAGTCTGAGGATGCTGGACCCCTGCTTAGGGCTGATTCAGCCCAGTCGTGTATGGACTTGCCACCTTTTGCTGTCTGTGCAGCATGCCATTGACCAGGGATGAATCTAGACAATGTGCTTCTGCACATAGAAGCATGTTACAGTTTCTATTTTTAGTTTTTAATTAGTTTTGCAGTGATTCCTGCAGTGCACCTCAGTCTTTGGATAGAAAGCCTGCAACTGTGCTGATGTGGTAACTGGAGTACAATTTCATCTAAACCAGAGGTCTCCAACTCCAGTCCTGGAGAGCTACTATCCAGTAGGTTTTCTATCCTACTTGGCTTCTGATGAGCCGCACCTGTTCCTGGTATTTACCTGAGAACAGGTGTGGCTCATCAGAAGCCGGGTATGATAGAACACCTACTGGATAGTAGCTCTCCAGGACCGGAGTTGGAGACATCTGGTTTAGATGAATCTAATAGCCATGAACTTTGAACTTAGTGAATGAGCACCATGGTTTGAGGTCCCACATCTGTCTCCTTCTAGGTAAGCAGACTTGGGTGCCGGGAGTTTACCCCTATTTCCCATGGCTTTATAAATGATTTTATCAAGCAGGGTTTCTGACGACCACTCCAGTTACCATGGGATTGTGTTCCAGTCTTAATTTTAATTGCTTCCATTCCACTTAGATGTTTTTGTGGGCATTGACATTTTTGGTTAAATATTCTTGGATTTTTGCTGCTTATGTGATAAAGTTCTTAGGACTTTGGTGATGAGTTGAATCTTCCTGGTTCAGCAGCTGTTGGACCCCAAAACTAAATGGGTTCAGATGGAAGAACACCCTCTGAAATGGCAATCGGTTGGAGAAGGCGTGTAGTTGGTTTGACTTAACATTTTGGTCGGTCTCATTAATGGAAATCGGTTGTATGTGCAACTGGGTGGGTAGCAGCTCAAGTGAGGTCACCACTCTGTCATAAGCTGCTGTTTGTCTTTGTGACTTGGGCTTCATTCTTGCTGCCTTGACACCCCTTTTTTGCACACTTCCCTACTTAGCACTTTGTATGGAATTCCTCAAAATGGACTCGGTGATGTCATCTTTCCACTACCTCGGATTTTTCTTAAAGCTGCTGTATTCATATTCGGCGCTCGGCTGTCTGTCACTGTGTGGTCCCGGGTCCCTTTTGAGGAAGCCTGGTGCCTTTAAACCAGTCAGAGCTCACTGTGCTCTGCCAGGGGCCAATCAGCACCTTCATTGGCGCAAGTTTTTGCCTGTGGTTTGGGAGGTATCGAGTCTTTCCGAATGTGGCCTAGTTTTATGATGAAGTGGTTGTCCTCACCACATTTCTCACAGTTTGTGATGGAGTATTGATGTTATCCTAAAACCTTTTCCACTCCAACTGCAGAAATTTGTAAATGCAGACTAATATAGCAAACTGATATGCTTCTCAGGATTTTGGTATTTAAACAAGTGAGGATTTAGGGATTCCCTTTGAATTTGATAATTCAAATATACTTCAGCACCTGTTCTACCTCCCAGAAGACATGAACGCTGAGAATTATGAGATGTCCAGCAAATATTGGACACCGATCTACCTTGTTTACTTATGCAGGCCTGTTTAGTTTCAATCCAATCCCATTTGCGAGGTTGCGCATGTTGGCTGTATGGCGGCTGAGGATATTGGCTTATATAAAAGGTGTAGGGATGAAAAGGATGACATTTCAAGAACCGTTAGCTTTAATTTTGAGCACACTAGATGGTGCCTTTGGTTTTCATGTTTTTGTGCTGTTTTTTGAACAAAAAGCACCATCTAGTGAGATCAAAAAGTATAGCCAATTGGTCATGAAGTGTTTTTTTTTTTTTTTTCATCGCTAAAAAGGTGGTAGAAGTCTGAAGGGTGAAGGAGCTGTGCAAGAAGGGAGAGGCAGGATGTTCTGAAGGCAGAGGTGGGATGTAAGGATGTCCTGGCGGGAGAGGCGGGAAGGCCTGGAGGGAGAGGCAGCATGATGGGTCATGTAGAGCTTATCCTGAGTCTTGTTCACTTTGTAAGAGGAGCTATGAAAATTACACACAGCAGTAAGACTGGGGAATGAAAGGCCTGATCTGCTAGGGGTGGTCCTCTGCCGTTGTCCCAGGGCCTGTTTGGAGATCTTTTTCTGCTCTGTCAGACTTGGGAGAAATCAAACAGTAGATGGATAAGAAGGTCTTCATTTTCTCCCTTCATAGGATGTGCTGCATGGACATAAGATAATGAGCTTAGAACTGGTCTTTTCCCTGCACTCCAGTGAGAGGAGGATGCCTCTGCATTCCATCAAACCTTTCAAATGAGACCGGGGGAAAGAGAGGACAGCTGGGGGGAAGATCCTATCATATCTGCTATGGTTACCTGGAAACAGACTGGCTTGGAAATTGATGCAGGGAACATCATTCTTTTCTCTGCCTTTGGCTCTTATTTGGTGGTGGAGGATGCCTCAGCATGTTTACCAACCCCAAAATCAAATTGTACTCCATGACCCTTCTCTGCAAGAGAAATGACGGGGAAGGTGGTGGCAGCCAGTGCCGCTTGGTTTAGGGTCATTCAAGATTTTCTGCCTTCATAGGATTGATAGAATATGAACAGATAACAGAGGTTTATCAGGAGAATAATTCAAAGAAATGAAGTGCGCACTTGGTATACAGCTAGAAAACTAGACCTTCAGATTGATAGTCTAGCAACATACCGTTACTTGGACCCTTGTTTTGTTAAGCTTGTCCTTCTTACTGCGATCAAATAATAAATCAATGGGACATGGTCCTCTGTTCCTTTACCTTAGGGGTTTTGCTAAAAGCAGTTAGAGCAGAGGAATTTGAATTTTGTCCTTTAAAACTTTTCAAGCAAGGGATTAGACCTGAGGGAACACTGTAGAGACAAGTCTTTTTCACTTTTTACCCAGTACGTGTATGACCACCGCATTCTGGAAAAATATCATTAAACTTGCATTTGATGTGTCACGATTTTGCCTTCTGGCATCTTGTCACAGTGGGATGCTAGAGAGGACCCTGTCATTGATGGGTAGGTTAGTCCTGTGGGATGCGTCTTTTGGTTAGGTTGGATATGTTTTGTTGTTTCCATTTCCCCTTTTGTCTTGAAGTATTGACGGGAATTTAATTATGGAGACTGGGCGCGTCTAGTACTTCAACGTTTTTATAAAAATAGGCTGCCATGGCACTATCGCAAAGAATGGAAGTCTGGTCCTGACATGTTCCCCTCTTCCAGACCTCACTCATTATCTCAGTGCTCCACTGGCTCTGGCGACGCCATGTTTGCTGCTAAACTAACCGCATGGCTGGCTTGAGCATCACTATGGTTTTAACCAACCCCATCCCATCCTCTGGCCAACAGGAACACTGCGGTTTTTGTGTTTTGATTTCCAACCAGTAGGCTTCAATTTATGAAGTCAGTGGGGACGTCAGTGAGTGGCAAGGAAGTCTGTGGGCCAAAAAGCCCCTTAGGTGGAAAAATAGCAGGTCGCTCTGGTGTGCAGCTCACATGGAGCCACAAGAAACACAGACGGACTCACAAACCACCGCTGTTTCATCTTGCACTTCAAAGTTTCGGAGTGTTCGTGGGAGACCTGTGTTTTATGACCTTAAGTCAGGTTATGCAATGTGCCAGATATAGAGATGGTTGCAAATAAAAGCCTCACACACGTCTCTAATTATGTCCATGGGGTGTGGAAAAAAAAATTGACCTTAAACCTCATCTTTAATGCCCTTTTGGAGTGAGCAGCATTGAGAGATTTGACATCCTTTCTTTCTATGTAATTCCAGGTTAAAGTTTGGAGTTTTTCCCGACCCACTCAAACCACCCACAGCAAACATGACAGCCTAGACCTTTAAGAAGGCATCTTGAGGTTGGCTGGTTATTGAGGACTTTCAGGTCTGGTTCAATTGAACACAGCTGGTACATCTCTCCCAGCTTGCTGTTTCAGGGTCTGTAGGCAGTCCTGGGTAATAACAGGTCTGACCAAAGTGTCTGGATGCAGGTGTTTGTCATAGGCTGATGTGTGGTAGAGTGTTTTGTATCCATCAACTTGTCAGCTTTGGATCTATTACTAATTAACCACAGTTGAGCAGAGTATCCAGTGTTTACAAAACATCTAAAGTAATAAAATAAAGTTTAAAAAGCTCTCAGTAGGAATATTGGTGGTTCAGCTCAGATTATTGAGCTCCACAGAGCCATTGGAGTGGTTTGTGGGTCAGACCTCAAACCCAAGTCTTTCATAATCTCCCAGTACCGTGTGCCGTTGTGGGTTGGGTTGAGAAGACTCAGATATAGTGACAGATTTTATCTGACTATAGCCAACTTCCTTATATTAAATGCAGCAATAGGTTGTCTTATGGAAGCTATTTTTAATTGATTTTAATGATTTTCCTGCTGCTTTGTCAGTCACAATGACATAACAGCATAGGGTCCAGCCATTTGTGAGAGACTGCCGTGAACCATAGATCTCCCCCCACCACCACCACAACTGGAAGGTCATCCTCAAAATGCTTGTCACCCAGCCAGGTTTCCTCAAAATTTGGTTCATTGGGACAGGTTGTCAGTCTCGTTACTGGATCAAAATCTAGTACCAAGTCTGTCTTGCAAATGGTGCAGAATCTGTTTAACGAGCGTTTAGGAAGGAGGGTGTCCTATTGAAATGGGATTAACTTGCACTTGATATTTCTGACTTTAGCAGTGCTGGAGGTCAGTAAGGTCACACACATGCTTGTATTCATCTACTTTGGTGTGAACAGTTTCACGTTAATCTGCACGTCGTCGTCTTGTCACCATAGTGTTGACAGCAATAAAGAGCTCATCTTTATCGTAATGCATTCCACATGCACCTCTGAGGATAGTGGCAATGACACACAAAGTAATTTTAGTCACTTTAGGTGACTTAATGGGTCTCCTTCTATGGCAGATGAACACATCCTGACCTGTGTTTAGATGGTTCTGAGCTGTCTTTCGGTTTCAAGTGAGGTCTCATTGCCAGGGGATGTCCGATTCCTTTCCAGAATGAAGCCCTACACTTCATGGAAATCTGATGTTTTTTACAGAATAGGTGTCTGTGATGCTTAATGTTTTATTAATTTTTGGAGATTTCTTGGCCCCTTCCAGCGCATTCCTTCATGCTTCTGACCTGTCAGCATTCTCGAGTGGAGACTGTAACAATGTAACGTTTTTTTAAAAGCGACGTTTGTCTCCCTGTAACCGATATCTGTTACAGGTGTCGTAAAGCCTTCGGTCCCAGTATGAGTACATTTCCGAGCAGCGGCCCCCAAGAAGCCAGCACTGATGTGCCTGCGAGATGCTCTCACAATGGGCAAATGTTACCATGCTGCTTGATTTCATATGAACAGTGGGGCCTTGTGCATGTAAACTCCCTTCCAAGTGTGAGCCAATGTTTCATCAGAGAATTAGTGCTCCTTTTTCTGATAGGCCAAGATTTGTTTCTCTGTATGTAGGACCCATCCTCCAACTACATCAGATTGTGATTTTTTGGAAATGTTTGCTGCAGCTCCTTTCGTCTGCCTCAACTATCATCTGTTAGGAACATCAGTGCATCTTCCTGGCTCATCAGCTGGCCTATAGCGTAAATCCTGTGTCCAACCCTGATTAAACGATGTCTTTTGGAATATCCACAGTTATTTTATTTTCTCGGGAACTCTAAGAGAGAGGTCCTGAAAAGCAGCTGGTTCACAGGCAGGGGTGGCTCTCCTGAGATGGGGGTTGTGTGCTCATATTGCACTCGCCTGTTAAATGTCACAAAAGAGTCGCTAGCATCGGCATTCTTCGTAGGCTGATGCTCTCTCTAGTATTTCCCAGCTCAGGTGGCATTCCTTGTCATCATAGCAGCCAGTAAGAACTGCCAAGTTAGAGGTGACTGATGATACGTTTTATTAGCCTTTAATGCAGGGCACTTTATTATACAGTGAGTTCGGCAGCAGAAATATCTGTCCAAATAAAACTAGTGGTGCCCATTTTTTGAGAACGCTAATGTCCCCTAGGGATGTGGAAGGAAAAGCAGGTTCAGAAATGTTTACTTGGCACTTTCTGAATGATGCCCACAGGAGATCCTGAAATTTGGATCGGGCATCATTTTCAGGGCTTCCCCCCACCATGAAGAACTCAGAGATAAGTCCAGCTTAAAATTGACCTCTCTGTCAAATTCGCAAACCTTTAAGTTGCCAGTGTGCACATTTACTTTATAAATGCAAAAAGGTTTTTTGTCTGGTGTCATGTCGGCTGTGTTATTCATTCCCAGGAGCGTGCTCTCCAGCTGCTCCGCTGTCCTTTACCGCACGTGACTTTTATTCGGCCCACTGTGCGACTTAGCTTATGGCAGCCCCCCCCCCCTCCCCCCACACCCTGCACTTCTCTGAAGCACCACCCAGACTCCTGTGGAGTGAGCCTTCAACCCACCCTGAAATTAAATCCCCTATACACCTTCAGCTGATTAACCCTGCGCAACCCAGACCACCTTATTATAGGAAAAATATGTTCATTGGCTAAAATGATCATACAGACCCAGTGAATTCAAAAACAGGTGTTTTGTAAAAATAACCCTTTCCCAGTCCATGTTATGAAATGTGCCATATACGACCTGCTGGGCTGTTCATGCTGTTCCAACTTAATTTCACCTATGAAATAAGGACAGAAAAGAAGGAAAAAACAAATCTTTGCAACGTTTTCATTTTCAAAATGCATTTATTGAGTTTTTCTTTTCATCATTCCCCATGTGCTGGCAATAAAACACATGCTTCAAACATGCCAACCTATAAAGAAACAGGTCAAGTGAACAGACCTGCAAAAAGGTGTACTACACACTATAAACGATATGCGATATAAACGATATGCGAATAGGCAGTATAAACGATATGCGATATAAATTTGGCCAACGGGAGAGATTTTGGTTATACCGTCCTACCGCGGAAATTTCCCCTCCTCCCCCGGAAAAATGACATAATGAAGTCGCGTCAAACAATTCATTTGTATGATTTTATATGAAAATTTGATTATTGCAGCACCTGGCAGCAGAGTCCTGCACAGGTCAGATTTTGACCCGCCCGTACCAGTCATACTTAAACCCGTATCCGAACCGTTATCCTACAGAAATAAAATAAAATTCCGCACCCAATCCGCTATAAATAAATACCAAGAACCGACCCGTACCCGAATGAAAATCAGATTAAAAATTAGCCAAAAGTTTATTGGCACAATAAACGAGCAGTTTTCTGCTTGCATGTGCAACATCAGTTGAAGAGGCATAGCCGAATGTAAATGTTGCTTAACAGCCTAATAATAAGCAAAACAAATGGTAGTGACCTACCTCCAAACTCAAATAATGTTTGATATTGCCATGCCCACACACAGCCTTACCATCTTACAATTAAATATTTTAATAAAACTAATATTCTATAGAATGTACATTAGGCTATCCTGCACAGTACTGGGTTTTAGAGGCTACCTACATGCACTGTCCATTTTCCTCTGATTACCCGATTGGAATTCCTACGCGAAGGCGAAGATTAGTGTTTGGTGCGGTGCTTTATATTACTGTGTAAAAACAGATATCCTCCTAAGCTGACTACTACAGCATCCATTTCGAACAACTGGAGGAGATCCAACGCGTTTTTGAAAAATTAAAGTGGGAGAAATTTCCGGGAATGCGCATGCAGGCATGAACTGATATGGATTTTTATGTTTTTTCATCTTGAATGCAGGGTTTTTGTCACAAAAATATAGCCCTAGGATATTTTTTGTTGGCACATGATGTTTTGAAAACCGCAATTTAGCATCCTGCATCCGACCCGACCCCATATCGACAGAATATTTTTCACCCGTTTCAACAAAATTTACAGGTCACCTGTTGGGTACCCGAACCCGTGCAGGACTCTGTCTGGCAGGACCTTTATGGGAGAGATGGTCATACTAATATAGATGGAATTATGACACTAGTCTAGTTCTGTGCCTTGC
>JABFEA020000083.1:1158722-1171631 GCA_019775915.2 Cyphomyrus plagiostoma
AACCAAACGCTTGTCATCCCTGCTTAATTTTCGTCTTCTACTTCTCCCCAATATTTTTTTTTTTTACAACACCAAAGGTGGAATTTATTTTTTTTAATTAAAACTTAGGCCCAACGCCCCCCCCCCCCCCCGGCCATATGAAGTCTGCTCAAAAAGATGTTCCTCTCCATATACATATAAATACATTTAAATTTGTGCAAATTACAATTCTAAAGCCCTCTAGCCATAAAGTAGAGCAGGACTGCAATGAGAGGGGTGTGAACCTGGTACAAAGTGTCCTGTTAGTATCATGTGTCCCTTTTCTGGCCCTCAGTGAGACCGTAAGCAGGAGCATGACGTACATCAGGTAAGAGGTACCTGATCTGCGCACCCCCCCCCAAAAACCCTCTGTGCAGTGTGCAGGACATGCTCAGACTTTGGAAGCTCAGTTTTATTACAGAGCCCCTGAGCTTCCTGTCAATTGTGTCTGTCATGTATATATGCAACAATATTTGTTTTCTTGCATACACTTAAGTACTGTACCTCACAACCCCACTGGCTAAAGCATAATTAACACTTAATTACATCCTTTAGATAAATAATAATATTCAAGATTTGAACAGTTTCAGGGAGCCAGCTTCCCAGTTTTTTTATACAACTGATCTCTGTCATTTCATAATTTCTGTGAAGTTATTGCTTTGCTTTTCTGTCCTTTTCTCGTTTGTCCCATTTGATAAATACTGACATGACTAAGCAGGCGTAACATATTACAGGTGCCCTCAAGTCATTTCTGTATGCATTTTGTAGCTAGGCAGGGTGGGTGTGGCTATCACTATGGCATTCTGGGACAATTAGGGAACGTTCCGTCCCACCCCATCCCACCCGTGCCTGACGAGGCCTCTTCTTGATCCAGGTGTGATCCTCTTCAGTGGCTCATCCTTAGACACCGTCTAGCTTCTCACCACTTCCCAGGTATTGGGGTGCCGCACTCGTACCATGCCACATAGCTGATGTGGGAGTTTCCTCCTATCTGGCCAAAATGGACGGGTTCCTGTCTCACCGCTCGGTAGTACCCTGGGGGGCGGGAGGGTGGTTAGGCTGAGGAAGCTGGTATGTACGACTTTGCCCCACATTGCATTTGTCAAAACCATCTACTATGGCTTTAACAGTCATTTCTTCCATTACTCATTTGCATCAAATGTAGGGTGACCAGATAACCCCTGTCATTGGGGACACTTTTAGCTACTTCAGGTTTTACAAACTATTTCAAAACTGATAGGCTCCTGTTCTTGGCTGAGTAGCTTGTTTCTTGTGTTTGCTTCCTTGATTGAAAGACTCATCTAGCTGTTTCACTATAAAATCAGCGGCACATGCCATTATAGGAGACCAGCACACAGCAACAACTCGGTGCTTAATTGAAATACAGCTCCTTTTAATTGAAATGGTAGTTTATAAACCCTGTCCCATCTCAAAGTGACGTTCCCGTCATGGATTATCTGGTCACCATAATTAACTGTCTAAATCCATGTACAAAGTCTATAACAGGGACGATAAATAGGACTATTACAACCCCATTCCATGCGGATTTTGCGGACCTGTGGTTTTTATATTAATGAAAATAATGTATGTTTTTATTGTCAATGTTTTCTTGTCTGCAGATGAAGAGGCCTCATCGTACTTCATGCAGAGGTGAGTTTCAGTTTTTGAGGGCAGTGATTAGGTTGGAAGCACCAATGCAGTGTGATAGAAGAAATCCGTCAAAGTAGTACCTGGTCGTGGGGGAAGCTGATCTGCCAGAAGCTGGCTTCCTGTCCTCCCATCAAGGAAGGAGTCTACAAACTGACAGTGGTCCTCACCATGGCCCGTCTGGTCCCCAATGTTGTAGAATTTTCCTACAAAGAGAACGAATTGATCCTTATTCATTTTCAGCAACACACCCCACTTAAAGAAAACTCCATCTTTGGATTTTGTGTGGAAACAAGATGCTCTCAATCATGATGAGAACATGTAAACTCTACCCATGTGTAGAGGTGGGGGGGGTTAAGGATGCTACAATGGCACATAGAGATGTTATGGGTCTAGATCTGCTGTGCAGGAATTTGCCTCCTAAACGGAGTGGAGGACATAGGCTCACCATTAAGGGAGTCACTCAGGTAGATTTTGTATCGCAAGGAATTGCAAAGCTGGATGCCGACAAACTTGCGATACCAGGTCCTCTTCACATACTGCTTCCCATTGCACTCAGAGTAGGAGTCCGACTTGAAGGGAAACTGAGTCCAGATGGCGTCTTTACCTGCAGGATAGGGTGGAGCAGAAAGGAATTACTGAAGGAACAATTAATGAACAGCACAAGTGAAATATTCATGTCACGTTTGTTCATTATTAATGAATCATGACAAATCTTTTATCTCATTTTTATTCATGATATCTACTTTAGTAGTAACTGAGTTACTACTAAGGCTTTTGTACCCCCTAAAGTAAAGTGTTACCGAATGTTCTATACAGCTTCATCCTTGAATTTGGAGGCTTTTTAAAAATATCTTATCTCTGCTAATCTATTAAGCTATTTTGTGTTTAAGCTGTTTCCTTGCATTTGTAAATTTCAAGAAATGGTCGCAAGGGCTAAAAATAATGCCTTCTTCCTTGAAAGGAGAGAGAACGTAAGAATGTGCTTGATAAAATATAAGAACACTGTCCCAGTTTACATAGTAACGTGCTGTGCAGTACAGGATAGAATAATATAAGAACACTGTCTTGTGCTGGTCCTGTGTCAGTTTTTGGCCTGGCCTGCTCTCAGGTCTGGAAGAAGTGAACTCATAACACCGGGGAGTTCTCTCCTTGGACGGTGGATCATCGACCAGCTGTGTTCCAGCCAAAGCTTATGTTCGCCATTAATTTTGACCCAATCAGAGGCTGCCAGGAGGGACTCACCTGAAACATTCTCACTCACTCGAGGGTCCGCTGAAGTGTGCAAAAAGAGAGCAGACAAAGGCATTACCCTTTTGCACACTGTTGCAGTCCTTTAGATTGAAATTGCAAAACAAATTTGACAGGGCTATGGAGACTCTACTTTTGACTGTGCAAATCTGCAACTGTTCATTGGCGTTAATGCTGGATGATGTGATGGTGCACATGAAGGGGAATACAGAAGAAGAGAGACTCAGAGGATCTTAGTCCCCTGCAGGGCTTAGGCTACAAAAGTGTCTAGGATGTGTGTAGTTGGACCCCCTTTCTGGATGTGTGGAGGTAGGCCTCAGGCGGTTGAGTTCTGGATGTGTGGAGATAGGCCTCAGTTGGTTGGGTTCTGGATGTGTGGTGGTACAGTTGGGTTCAGTTTCGACGCGTTGCAGCGGCTGTGTACCTGACTCTGTGTTGAATGACACCGGCTCAGTAGTTGGACCTTCTCCAAGTTCATTCTTTGGTTTTACTTTAAATTCATAGCTTTAAAGAAATGAGGGGAGGTTAATTTTATATATGCTTAGTTAAAAAAAAGACAGCACCTACAATGACTACATCCCATCTCCAAAGTAGTGACATTTGATATTTTTGTTCTTCAGACAATCTCCAGTCATGGCCATACACCTTCCATAATGACTTTTCCATGTGAAATGGTGAGACGTTACAGTGGCCTTAGATCGAGGAAACCCTGGTTTATATTGTGTCTGACAAGCAGTGCCAGATGTTCAGCCCCATTACTGAAGCAGTGTTCCACCCCCAGCCACCCAGGCTCTACTCTGCGGTGAGGGATTCTCCATCAGAAAACCACATGATTCAAGAGAAATCACTATGAAAACAAATGACTTTGATTTTGAAAATAGAAGTTTCCAAAGGAAATATTTATGTCATATTGAGTAATGACAGGAAGAAATAACGTAAATAACAGGAATTTTCTGCGCTAGAGAATGTAACGTTAAATCATAATCGACTGCAGGCACACTCAGTAATGGTGGCTTACTTGATATCCTCCAGTCTAATAGCATTATTCCAATCAGAAAAACACCACTGAGTTTGTCTGCCATTCCAGCACAATACTATAGTGGCTCATAATTAAGGCTCTATGTTCTTGAAAACAGCAGACGGTACCTTCTTTCTGGCCTGAGGTTCTCAACAGCTGTGTGCGTTTGATTGGTGGTCAGTATGGAGACTTCCTCACCTTCTGGACCTTTTGTTGTAGAGATTACTTCATACTCTGTCAGAAGAAAACACTTTATTTGATGGGGCAAAAATAATGTAATATGCTATTATTTATGTAATAATTAGCCGCAAACTAAGTATTAGGCCATACTGAGGTTATGTTCGTTCATCATTAATGAATCATGATCTTTTGTCTCAAGCAATTACTGTATTTGCTACTATATTTGTTAATCCTGTAAACCTTTGTGAACAACTTAAATAATGAGTAATGAGTGACACGTTATATTGATCTCATGTTTGTTCATCATTAATGAATCGTGACGCATCCTTTCTCATGTACCTACTATATTTGTTCATGATTTGTACCTCAGTAGTAACTAATAAGTATTTGTGCCCTGTAAAGTAAAGTGTTACCTAATTATATATTTGAATGAATTGTGCAAAACTATAATTCATGACCCCACCTGTGGTCTCATTGTCCGTTTTATCCCAGTCCAAGATGATAAAAGATGGGCATCCCTCTACCGTCACCACTGTGAGGTTAGAAGGTGCCATCTTGGGGGGGCCAGTGACGTTCTGCTCCCCTCCCTCCTCGTCTGGGAAGTGGCTGAGGGAGGTGGTAATGGAGCAGGGTTCATCCTGCTTCTTATCCGTCTTGTAGATCACATGAGGAGCTGCAGCCAGATTAGTTACCTTAAGAGACCATGCAATGTCCCTCCAAAGCTCATAAAAGCATAAACGATTTGTCAACAGAAGAAGTATGACAGCCTATCAGCTGGCTCTAATGTAGCATGATTGGTTTTTCATATGAGGATGACAGTCACCCTGCCAGAACTGTAAAATAAAACCTAATGGTCTAAGGTAAATCTGCAAATAAAGCAAGTGTCTGAAGCAGCTTCCAACATTTCAAGCAAGTAAGAGTTGAAAAATCCTCTGATAAAACAAGGTTCAAATCACTTGTGAAAAACAAACAAAGAGTGTGGAGTACTTTACCCACAAAGCGTTTCTTCCCCAGTGCATCCACCTCTGAGATGGGCCGGTTGCTGAACACAGGGGAGTTGTCTCGAATGTCAAACTGGCTACCTGTGAGAGCAAGAAAGGCTCCAAAATTACAAATCTTTTCAATGATCAAGAGCTCAAAATACTGCCCAGAATGACTACTTGTTGTGCTAGTGCTTACAGCCAGGAGTCCCCAAGTCCTACATGTCTATAGGCCTTGCTCCACCTCCAAAGGTCAAACCTATGTTCCCTACCTTCCCACGCAGCTACGTAGTGGACAAGATTACATTTCTTACTACAGTCCAACTAGGCAGTTGTACCATTAGACGCTGGAGCAACTGGTGTTGTTATTCTACGCTCTTGCTTGGTGGGCTTTGGCGTGGCAGGAGGTAAGTTTGGCTTCAGGAATGGAGACATGTCTGTTTGCTTCAGGTCAGTGGCCTTTCCTGAAAGGGATTGACAGAATACCATTAGAGGTGCCGCTTGTCAACATCTCTAAACTAGCCTAGGGATTGGTGTTCAGGAATCCTCAGAATGGTTACAATGAGCAAATATTACAAGAATTGAGTCTGTTTTACAAAAATAAACATTTTACAGACTGCAACTACATATGAGGAAGAAGTGGGAGTTGGTTTGACCCAACCAAGCAGGAGATTGACCCTTTGGTGCCTTGGGCACGAATAAAGAACAGCCGCAAGAAGGCCATTTCATAAATGTGTGATGATCTGTATGGAGTGGTAAAAAGCACTTGGAAAACATTATGCAACAGCACTGCAGGATTTTTTTTATACTCTATTTTTCCTACTGTTTCTCTGCTTAACCAGCATTTATGGTATCATTGGATTTCAAGTGAGACATCCTCCACAAGAGTGTAATATTAAGTCACTCTTGGAACTATCAAATTATAAACAGTGTTCTTGATCACTGCGTCTGTATTACACAGTCTTCGCAGAGAACTGGGGTCCTCCTCAGCACTTACCCTTATCTCCAGGCTTTCCAACTTGGTTGATCTTCTTGTTGCCTGAGACAGTGTTGCTCTGTGAAGAAGATCCTGGAAAATGGAGCCAAATATGCAGCATTAGTAATCGAAGTGACAGTGAGCAACCACTGACCCATGCACACATGATTCTTTGCTTGTGGAAGCGTAGAACGTCTTTTACATAAAACTGTAAACAATACTGATTGCTGTCAAGACAAAAGCAGGGGGAGAGCTAACAGGCCAATGAATGTAACATTTTGAAAGTCTGGTAGGAAACACAAGTAGAAGAAAGGGATTCTGAATTTGACAAATTTGACTTGTTTTAGGTGTAACAGAGCTAGCCAGCTAGTTATCACAGCATAACCTAACAACTACTTTACCGATATTATCTTTACCAGCAGAAACATAAGTTAACCAATAGGAATCAGTCCCGAGTATTTGAGTCATGACATTAATATGACACAGCCGAGCAATGAATCAAATCGCCAGACTTTTCATTAAAAAGCTGTTATATGCTCATTGAGCTAAAGTCCTGTGATCCAATCAAACTCCTCCTCTCACTTTTAGAGGAACACTATGCACTGGACTGTAGAGTCATCTAAAATGCTTCAGTCCACAGATGAAGAAAAATCCTGAACAAGTCACCTGGGAAGAATCAAAGCAATCAAGCGAAAACATGTCTGTGTGTATCTGTTCTTTTCCAAGTACATTTTTATAACTCAGTAAAAAAAAAAAAAGGTTTTTACTATACAAAATAAACACTTTATTAAATTCGTCATAATTTATATCTTGGAATAGTTATTTATAAGGCTTAGCGTTTTCAAAAACCCTATTTGGCATTGCAAAATTTTGATTACCAAAGAGAACCTTTGCTAAATAAAATTTCACACATTTTCTTTCATAACAAAACCGACATAAAATATTTCATTGAGAGGGGAAAGAATGCTTGGGTCTCCACTTTTCTGTCTCACTTTTATGTTCAGATCTCACCAGCTGAACAAATGCACACACTAATTATGTAATAATTCAACATTAAGTAATTTAACAATCTAAACCTGGTGATCATTGCATTGCCAAGAAGATGAAAAGGATGTAATTCTTGGGGTGAGACTGGGGGAAAAAAACAAGTACAAAAATTTGAACACAAAAGCTGAAAAAAATGCGGTATATAGTTAATGTCAAAAAGCACCATACTTTCTGTGCGAAAGTATTGTCCAAAGACTACCAAGAGCCTTTGGTAGTGGTGACAGCTGAATGGAAAAAGGGTGATGATTTTAAATGGGAGGCTAAATATTAACTGGCAGCATGTTATCATGCAGGCAATGACTAAAGGATGGAATTCAAAATGCGTATGGGGCTGGCTGAATGGGAAGCTGGCCATCTGCACAAGACTTTACCATAGCGTGGATCGCCACTCGAAGGCCTTGATTGGCCAATACCGTCACGGACCCCAGGCTTTATGTCCTCCAGGGAGTTGTTTGCTGTGGGGAAAGTTCTGGTGTTAAAACCAGGGGGCTGGGTATTCAAGAAGTGCATGACGTACTATGAGACCAGTCAGATAGTCAGCATTATTCTTTTAATTTCATATTGTATAATTTCAGATCAGATGCTTGGATGACAGACTGGCCAATTTAGCAATGGGGAAAATCAGCCTGCAAAACTGTCATATTTCCCAATCACGGACTTCAACACCCACGTCCTATTGGTTACTTTACTGGTACCCATTCAGTTCCACTAGCCAGTGAATGGTGCCTATTAATTTACCTTCCAGTGTGTTAAATACACTGAACCCAAAAAACTGGCAAAACTGGAGACTTTTTCCATGTTAAATACACTGGCACGTAGCCACAGTAAAGTTTTTTTCTCTCTGATTTTAATTCAAGACAAAAACACCTTTCCAAAGCATATAACATCTGTTTCTTAAAAGCAGTTTACTGTAAACGTGCAAAAATTTACACAGCAAGCATAGAAGACAGACTAAGACGTATACTTAGACAGACTGGAAATTTCACACAGATGGATGAGAACCCAACACTCTTTTACCATGGATGTAGGTAGCTCATGCTTGATGTGCAGGACGGGACAAACGTGCAAATACGCATGCGCCTGGTGGTCCTTAATGTAAGGCCACGAAATACAGAATAAAAGTCAGAGGAATGAAGTAGATCTAGGGCACAGTCAATTCGATAAACTGCTGACCAGAATAATTTGACTGTTTAGCCTTGAGCCTGGCAACTAGATTGTCAAACAGCCCAGTTAACATAGCTGGGCATGAGAGGATTATGTGCAAATTGTCTTGTATTGCACTGGCTGAAGGCTTACGAAACTGTCAGTTTCTGCTCCTGAACATGAACCAGGACTAAATCCACAATACTCAGAATATTCAAACGGCAAGCGCCAATCAGAAACCCTTTGCTAATGGCTTCTCTGCCATCGGCGCGGGGTCTGATTGCAGATGACTGCCAAAAACCATCTAGTGATGGCTAGACGTTCGATGAGCCTATAACAAGTCTGCGGAAGCTTGCATAGACATCTCACATCTGGGCAGCACAAAACACATGGGTCACACAATCATGGATGGAAGGCGACACACACAAGCACATGACATGGGCGGACTTCAGCATCAACAACGATGCCCTGCAAGAATGGAACGAAGGCGTGTATCTACAAGTAGTTAATGAGCAAGAGAGACAAAGTAGTATTCAACTAGATTACCCAATTGCAATCCGGACCATATGGGAAGAGAGAATCCTTTAAGGTGTTCACCATTGACTGTTGAGGGAAAACATGAAAATCCCATGTGTCAGCCAAAATGTAGTGGGTCAACATCACTAAACACCTCACTGATGGAAAATCACTCATTCAGAATGAATGTGAAATCTCTACAAAAGAAATTTTAGAATGATTAGAGAAAGTGCTCAATTAGAAAGGAAATTCTCCTGCTAAGCATATTTGGGACACATACAACTAACTGTGGACTAATACGGATAAGCTTGTTGTGCTCATGTACATGGTGGACTATGTTGGTGGAAATCACCTTAAAAGCCTAATGTTTCAGCAGGTTCTCCAAAAGGGCTGAGCAAGGAGGACATTATTAGCACATGTTGAGAAGCTGTATCCAATAGACAAGAAGGGGATCGGACAGTTTAGCTGCGCTGAGATTGCAAAGGTAGTACCAGAAAACAGTGGAACAAACACACGTATCCACATGATTTGTGGAAAGAGAGTGGGCTCTTGAGCCATTATGTCAACTTGAGGTAGTTCACTGAAGGAATGGAAGAAGCCAGTCTTTGCAGCTGAATTTTAGACCAGTCTGGAGAGAAACAGAGGATGCTGTCTTTGAGGATAGCAAAGAAAGCACAGAGTGCTTATGCTGAGGACTGGAAGACAACACTGGTTCACTGTTAGGAAGGAAAACAGAGGTAGCGGGGTGGCTGGTTAAGGGTAAGAAAGATTCCATTACCCCCGTGTGTCATCACGGTCTGGGAAGAATTAGTCGACCTGGGTGGGAAATGTTGCCTCATGCTGTTAGAGGCCGAGAAAAGAACAGCACCGTCTGGTGAAGTTGTCAGGTTTCTGGCTGCCATGGTAACAGCTGAGCTCTGAGGGACAAGTGCTGTGGACGAGGTCATGTTTCTCTGGGCATTTGTACCTGGATGAACAAAGAGAACAGCAGGTGTGGGTTATGGGGACTCAGAGAGATACCATAAAATAGGTTTCGACCACAGGTGTGGCTGAACCCAAATGAGAATACCCTGGCATCCAGGATGATTTTGAGCCTAACAGCTGGGTTTTTCTTAGGCATTGCAAATCCCCTCGTTTGTTTTAATTAGTTTTATGGACTGAAGCCTTTAAAAGTAATTAAAATTCCAAAATGAAAAGTCTCTTGAGAGTCTAATATCGGAGATATCAGAGTACAAGGTGCTCAAGGTATCTCAAACACTTGCTAAAGTCACAAGTGACCTACTTACTCCAGTTACCGAATGCAACAAAAAAGACATCTGGCATATGCATCACTGAGATGCAGGTGCAGATTAGCTGGTTAATAGAACTAACCCAAAGGGTACACATGGAAACAAAGAGTAGTCACAGTGACACAGGACTGTGGAGTCATAGACAGCAAGCAGACAACTGCAACAGGAGGCCTTTCCCACTACAAGAACTTTTTCTGGAACAGGAACTTCAGTCATGTTCCTACCGCAATGTAATTCCTGGGTGGTGGTCGCTGAATTTATTTTGTTCAACCAGGAACTATTGAAGTGGGCTTGGAAGTTACACAGGAGTGCTGGGAGCAGAGATGGAGATAGTGGAGCAAAAACTGAGCAGATGAAATTATTTGTAAAATTTGGCTGATACCAAAATATTTTTGTGCAATATTGCCGATACTGAGCATCAGGGGATGGGGTGGAATGATCTGGCAGAGAAACTTGCCAGTGGAATAACGTTCCATAATTTTTTTTTTATTATGTGGAAAGTGAAAGATCGATCGACTGGCCATATTTTATAATGAATAAAAAACATGTTGCAAGCCATAAAAAGCTGTAATGCGGGCCAGCACTTCGAAACCTTTTTTAAGTAGAATTGCCATCCATCCCGTATTACATCTCGTATTGTAAAATAAAATGCTGTGTCTCGTTTTTAATCAATATGGGACATGATTTGTCCCGTATTTTTGCCCCACCCAATCGATTCCCCACTCCCCCAACCCCACTAACTAGCAAATGTCTAATAAAACAACTTATTCTTCCTCCATTTATTTAGGGTGGCATTGTACTTTCCTCACTTATAAGATTATGTCATCATGTTTCACCTACAAACTTTTTGTCTCGTATGTTTACTTAGCATAACGGTCACAGTTCCTGTTGTGCGGTGAGAACACGACACATGACAGTGGCCAGGAAATACAAAAGCTTCCAGTCCAGATAGCCCAGGAACCAGATTCCTGATGAGCTTCAGTGGGAAAGCACCTATGGGTGACTAGTAGTAATGGACAAAATGAACAATGAACCATTTCCTTTATTTTTTGAACACACTAGATGGTGCTGTTGATTTGCTTTTTGCCCTTTCTTGATCAGAGAGCACTATCTAGTGGAGTCAAAAAATACAGCAAATGGTTCATGAAGCATCATTTTGTCCATCACTAGTGACTACACTGGAAATTTTGATGGTTTTATGGGTATGGGCGATGGGGAGGTGGTTGAATGAAACACAGAAGTCATACCTGTGAGAGGGGAGAAGATACATTCAACAATTAACACAGAGAGCAATGCAGCAGCTGGATGAGCCTAGTGAGAACAGAACAAACATTCAGGTGATGAATGTGATGACATCACCATTACCCCAGCCATCATCACGTGGTGGCTCGTAGGTGGGGGTGGACGTGAGCAGAGAGAGTCCTTCCCAAGACTCGCCAACAACTGTGTGAGAGACAGAGCTTTTATGTGTCTGAGGTAGACAGAGACAAAACACAGGGAGGCTTCTTCCAAGTCTTCACACATGGCCCCCGGAGACTTGCAGGACAACAGTATACATGGTCAGGGCACAAAATGAGGGAGAAAAATATGTGTACATATTTTTGGGGCATTTACCAGAAGGGCTGTAGAACTTCCGAGTGGGACGGGGTACTCTGAGCTGGGCTCGCCCCTGGTGGTTTGGAAAGGGAGTTGGGACATGTGCAGTGGAGCTGCGGAGTAGATTCGTGGTAGGAGGAGCTCCCCCTGACTGCCGTGACATGTTTGTAACTGAACTTGCCCTTCCTGGGTGAGATAAAGAGAGAGGAGCAGTGACTGGCGGATCCACACTGGCGTCCGGCTCTGAATCACTCGGAGGACCAAATCTGCTTGCACCTGGACTTTTATCAAAACAAATCAACAACTGAGACTGTTCAGTTGTCTTGCTTCTTTTTCTGGACTTTGATGTCTGTGATATAATTCTAATCAATTTTAATAGTCATTCTTTAGATAGAATTTAGGGATTCAGAACAGAATCTGCATTAGTGTCGGCAAAGTTTTCTGCATCTCGGTAGCACCTCCTGGAGAATACAAATTCTTTCAATGCATGCAATGGTGACATGCAAACCCAGCACTGCCACGGGCTGAAAGCATTTCTCTGCAAACAAAAACCATGGATGGAAGAATATTCAGGTGAACGGGAGGAAGAAAATGACAGATGTACCACAGGAGGACACAGAAGAACTGAGAAATGCTCCTGCTTTTAGTAGAGAGTAATAGTATGGTGGTAGTAAGGTGATTGTACTCATTACGAGTGAAGTGCGTACTGGATCATTATTAGGATCTATAATAAGCATTAATTTATCCCATTTTCACCATATACAAAAATCTGGTTCTTGGGAAGTGACTTCATCAGTCATTTGTACAAGACTTCAGATAGAGAGTGAAACCACTCAAACACTAAACAGAATAAAGTACTGCCAAGGAAAAAAGCCCCCACCATCTCAGACACAGGGCGCATGAGGCGAAAACCAAGCAGTAACTGTGACTGGGACATGGGGACGTCGACACTGGACTGTGATGTGAGTGTGACACAGAGCAATGGAGGCAGGACTACAGCAGGAAGAAGCAACATCCCCTCGAGGTGCCAGAGGCAGCGACTTTCTGAGCAATCGCGTGAGCAAGACGCAAAAGAGAAACTCCATGCACAAACCTCAAAGGGTCGGAGCAAGACCATTTCGCCACCCAGTGTCGCTGACTTATACCAGGAATTCCTTGATGGTCACTCCTCTCATACCATCATTGAGGATCTTGGACTTTCTATGGACTCATGGCATGCCAGCATGCGGCCAATACAACAGCAGAGGC
>JABFEA020000083.1:1172760-1192674 GCA_019775915.2 Cyphomyrus plagiostoma
CACTCATCTCACTACTCTTCAGTATGCCGGTAACACACTCATCTCACTACTCTTCAGTATGCCGGTAACACACTCATCTCACTACTCTTCAGTATGCCGGTAACACACTCATCTCACTAGTCTTCAGTATGCCGGTAACATACTCATTTCATGCTACAGAATCCAGATCTCTATACACTATAATAATACATTTATCACATATTCATACGTAATAGGTCCAGTTATTTTTATGTATATAATAAAAGTTTATTAGGATCTGAAAACAGTTTAAACCTCACCATTAGGGGATAAGTGTTCATGGGTTCCAGTCACTGGCTTCTAAAAAGTGAATTGAAATGAATTTTCAGTTAGAAATCCACACATTTACCATGTGTAATTCTAAGCCGCGCTGTCGTCAGTGCCCTGAGCTTCGAGCGCCCTGCGGCATAACTTGACTAAAACGTCGGGATCTTTTGAGCCCCGACTTTCCCCAGGAGTATTGCATGATACGGCCTGCCTTCCAGTTTGAATTTCCCTCAGAAGGTAGCCAGAATGTCTGTCACTGTGCTGTAGCCTGGTAGCTAAGGAAGGGGCGCTTAGCGTAGCATAGCTGCTAAGAAGGATTAGCCTCTGGTTATAGCTGAACATCACGCAGAGTGTTTATCAACAGTGACTCAGGAGCACCTGGAACCTAAGGAGCTGTATCTAAATATCTGGGGCATTGGATCCAAGGGATGCGACCCTGAAGCAAAACACCATCTTGCACCCAGATGCATAAGTAAATTGAGAAAACGATACAATATCCACATTGCAAGAAGAACTGAATCCAATACAGGCTCAAGCGAAGATGAAGTTTAAGACACTCTGCTTTTGGGGCGTGACTCGTCTGACCCTGCCCTGCAGTTGGGGCGTGACTCGTCTGACCCTGCCCTGCAGTTGGGGCGTGACTCGTCTGACCCTGCCTTATCCGCCTGAGTGATGGACAGTAAAATGCATCTCCAGGAGGCGAAGAGGAATAGAACAGGGTGGGGGGGGACACTGCAGGAAAACAGATGTTAGACTGCCCTGGGCTTCCTCCCATTGGCCTACTTGCCTCTGGCATGCTTAGTTGTTTCTCACTGGGGATGCAGGGTGGAAAAAAAAGAATGGGAGGAAAGACAAAAAAAGAGGCAGTCGTGCTCGCAAAATATAAAAACGGCAAAGCAAGATATTGTGGAGCTTTTAAAGGCAGCCGCCTGTGGAAACAATTAGGGGTTTGAAAGCGAGATAGAGCCCATTCTCTGTCTTCGAGTAAAGAAACCACCAGTGACCCAGGGGGATTCGTACCACCGGCTTCCCGTTGGAGACCCTCGGCTTGAAGGGCTTCGGCACGCCTTTGTCTGAAAGACATAACGCGGCAACAAGAGAAAAGGCGTTAAAGCCTGTGCTGTCAATCGCTTATGCTTTGAAAAACTTTACGAGGGGGAATATTGGAGTTAATTGCACACAAAGCAACCTACACGTGTCCCCATCCCACTCGGCATGTGGCCGGGGTCTGCTCCTGCCAAGGGTGGCTAGCATTGGTGGTATGCATATGGAAAGCCTGCATGCTGGCCGAGCAGAACGGCAATCTGGTGTAGCACTTAAAATAGTGACGCAAAAACTGATTTTAGTGGCAGGCTGTATTTTTCAAAATAAAAGTTTGCACATGCTGTTGTGTTCCTCAAAGATTTATTAAGACCACGTGTTTGGTGTGATACTTAATTCTTTTACCCACGGACTTTCGCAAGGAGAGGACTGTATGCTAAATACGACAATACAAGGAAATTGATTAGGTTAACAGTGGAGGTTACGGCTGTGATTTGGCTAAAGAGAGCATGTTTCTTCCCCATTGACGTAGGTAAGAATCATTACAAGCAATATACCATCTACGCCGGCATTGTGAAGGACGGACTTGCTCCAGGTGCCCATACGCTCATTCTTGCTGGGTCGAACGCCAAACTCATACGGTGTGTTTGGCTTTAGGTTGTCAATGACCGTATTGCTGGTGGGGCAAGTCTGATAATTCCACTTCCTATTCCTCTCCCTGTACCGGACAGTGTAGTACCTGTACACAACAAAAATAGCCAACTTAATTTGCATAAATCTGCCCTCTTTACACCTTAGTAGTTATTAAAACTTGTCCAAAACAACATGAATGTGGAATAATTTACTACATTACAGGCTGATAAATCTCGCAGCAACACAGTCACCTTGTTGGTCAATGTCAGCTGATCAGGTTTAATTTTTAATTTTTTTTTTATTTTGTTTTTAGTTTTGAGGCATTCAGTAACGCTTGCGGCAGTAGCCAGGCAATAAACTGAGGCAGCTGACGTTAAGCATTCAGCGTCAAAAGCTTAGAGGACACTTTGAGAGTTGGCTTAGGTCAAGCTTTCCGACAGCTTTTCCAACAGAGGGAGGAGAAGGAGCTCGAAGTCAAAGTGGAAAAGTGTGCAGCAGCCGAGTCCCACTGGCCCTCAGCATCTCACTCTGCTTACACACCTGCAAGCTCTCCTTTATGTCATTTTCACAGCACCACAGTCTGTTGTCATTCACACTCATAATGCCATCTACAATATCCATAAAAATCAGCACCTTTGCCCATTTACATTTATATACAATGCTATACTTTTTTTATTGGACTAACGTAGGCTTGCTCAGTCTTTCGCAGCTAGACCCTTCCTAGCACCTGGGTGCCTGTATCACAAAGCCATATTTCTTGCTTAGCCGGATAACTTGTTGGATTTAAGGTACCCTAGTATACTTGACTTTATCTTTGGTCACTTACATTTAGCCCAGACTACCTTAAATCCAAAAAGTAATCCAGCTATGCAGGAAATTGTACTTCAAGATACAGGCTCCTGAACATTGCTGTTTTGCACGTCTGCACACGTGCACTTTATGCGGTTGTCCTGTCTCTATGTGGAATACGTGCAATTTATGTTTTTGTACTGTCCCCCTCCTTTAATGTAACACCACGGTCCTGGGGAACGTCATTTCATTTCACTTTGTACTGTGACTCGTATATTGTTGAAATGACAATAAAAGAAACCTTGAACCTTGAACCTTTAAAACCTGATGCTTTTCAAAGGAACCATTTGGGGCATGTAAGTAACTTTCAGCGTGACCGTTTATTCTGGGAGCCACATTTTCAGGAACATATTGTCTTCCAGAAATGTAGAACAAAGCTCAAAGTATTAACAGACTGCAACAGCTTACCGCTGTCTGTTCTCAGTCTGGCCGGCGGTGCCATCGATTTCTGGTTTACTGATGGTAGGAGGGCTAATATGGTATACTGGGGTTCCTTGGCAAACTGTACTACTACTGATATTATTAATCACTAGCACTAGTCATTACATAAGAATATAAGAAATTTAGAAACGAGAGGAGGCCATTCGGCCCATCAAGCTCGTTTGGAAACAGATAAATGCATTTCATTCATTACACCCCTAGTGGTTGTTTAAACATAACTGCTAGTCTCGTGCTGGGCCACAGTCAAACCGCACTGGACATTTTCTTGTGAACCACTTTCAGTATGTGACGGATAGGACCCATTTGCTGAAGGTGACTGATCTAATGTCCTCCTGCAAGCCCAAAGGATCAAATTCATATTTCCAGTTATGATCCCGAAGATCTGCTACATGACCTAGAGTTTAAACATGACCTCTATCAAGTTTTTAGCAAATATGTTTGATCACGTCTTCACAGGAGATGCATCAAAACTGGAACTCTCTTCAGTTCCTGAGAGAACAAGAATTAAAATCTGAGGGAAATCCCTCCCCGCATCTACCTGACAGCTCCTTGGACTTGGACCCTGAGATTTCGAGCACATGATTCACAACAGGGGTCTGTGAGCAGTTACTAGACATATTCCTGGCCATATTTTTCTACTCACCCATCCTCCAGGCAATCGCTCATTGCGCTTCCCTCGTAGGGCATCTTCAGTAAGGTTCCCCAAGACAGCAACACGGACGTGGGGGACACCGTGCCAATCACCAGGTGAAGGGGTTTATCCAGATTAATTTTTCCTGAGCAGTCGAGGAAGTTGTGGAAGTTAAGTTTTGCTTTGATATGTACAGCAGAAGACACTCATCAGGAACCGAATTAATCTTGATGATACAGGTAATTATTTAAACTGTTGATTTATACATTGATTTGGTAGCACGGTACTTGACAGGGCACAAATATTACAGTAAAAAATCTCAGTTACTACTGGAGCACAAATCATGAACAAATATAGTACATATATGACAAAAGATGGATCAAGATTCATTAATGATGAACAGACATTAGATCAGTATTTAACTTTCATTCATTACTAATTCTTTCAGTAGTTCACAAAGGTTTACAGAATTAACAGATATAGTAACAAATATAGCAACTGCTTGATAAAATGTGTCATGATTTATTAATGATGAATCAACATGAGATCAGTATGTAACTAAGACTGTTTACTTAGTACATAAGTAATAACATAATACTATATTATTCTTGCCCCATCAAATGAAGTGTTACCATGTATCTTACCTGAGCACTGTTTCTTCACGGCATTGGTGGCAATAGGCTGCACAGCAATGAGATACTTGGGTTCTGCATCTAATTGAATACAATTGGAAGGGTGGGTTGCGTTATTTACCCCAGGGAGCGCAGTGTCATGACAAAGCCAGGGCAGCTAAACTGACTTTGTGCAGATTCTTTGAGTACAAGTGAGCCAAGGCCACCTCAGAAAGTGGCTTCAAAAGGAGAAAATATCAGGAAAGGCACATGATTGCAGATTATGACTGGGGAAATAACGCACACCCAGCCATTTGAGCAAATGAAGTTAACCAAATATATGAACGCTGACAAATACATAATACTATATGTGTACCGTCCCACAGATCAGAACATGAGGCACTGGGGATCCCCACTTGCCAACGGAAACCCGATGCGGCCAGAATGTTGGAAAAAACAAAAGGGTAACGTCAGGAGACTGCAGTAGAAGTGAAGAGGTCTCCCAGCTGCTGGGTTCAACAGTGTCGGACAATGCTCTGGGGAGCCCAGAGCCAGGCAGGATTATGACACAGCACTTATATTAGAGGCTCAACCAGCCGTCATCAATTATCAATCAGAAATAAGGGCCTAGATGAAAGAGGGTGGGGACACAGGCCATGAATTTAAGGGGTGACCTCAGCAGAAGTGAAATATAACAGCATATGAGCTCCTGTGATCCTCAAATGGATGAAATCCTGGTCCAGAACCATGTTCAACACTCAATGCATCACTGACATTTGGCAGGCTCAACTTTTTACCACAAAGAACTGAACCTCAAAGGAAAACTAAGACAATTTTGAAATCACTACATGAAATATAAGTACTGGTGCAACATAGCCAAAACCTGCTCTATGTGATGGGACAATGAATAGCAGTAATTATTAAACAGATAACTGAGCGCTCTCACCCAACACAAGCTTCTCCTGAAAGGTAAATCATCAGCCAAGTTATGGTGATAAGGGAGGAAGATTTATGTTTCATCTGAGGCTTGTCAGGAGACTACAAAGCTTGCAGAACTGGCTTCCTGCTTTTGGTTTCTGACCTCAAATATGCACATATGGAACATACCATCTCGACTTCAATTTAGAGGTGATTCACTGCTTGTGATTTATTCAAAAGTGTTAATGGACATTCAAAATTCACAGCCAGGATTTTAAAAGCTTGCCTCAACGCGGCCATTTGCTAAAAGATAATGTTTGCCTTGAGCTTGTGTGTTTTCATCAGTATTTATCCTGCAGGTCGTTGGCCAAACTCAATAAATTTATAGTATTTGGATAAAAGGCTAATCACTTCTTTCAAAGTTGCTCCAGGGAAGTTCTCTCAATGACTAATTAACAGCTGGGACACGGAACCGATAAATCATCAAGATATCATAACATAAACAGCACAAATGGCTTCGCTTCTGTGGCATGTCATGTTTTACCAACAAAAAGTAATTACCAGTGATATTCCTTAAAAAACAACATTAGGTTTTAGCTACTTCAATGATTTTGATAGCTTGCCAAAACCTGCTTGGAAAGTGAGTTTTTAAAGCGATAAACCTAATCAGCCCAAAATAATCAACCCAGAGCACATTTTGGAATACTCTGCCAGTTAACACTTTCGTGGCTCCTGTTTCCTGCGGGAAAATGCGGTGGGTCGTTTTAGCAGAATTGCTTGAAAAAGTAATGTAAGAGGAATGCACAGTTTGGCTAACCCCGCAAACCCCATGTGTTCACATATACTGCTGTTTGTTTGCTACAAAATGCTTCTGGAAAGAGCAAAAAAAAAACAGGATTTGCATTTAAAATGGGCAGTGCGTTTAAAAGTGCGGTGAGCAGTTAGCAGTCATCTCGCATCATCCGGTGTGCAAGGCCATGCGATTGGCTTACCCATCTCTGACTCGTACGGCTCCCCGTCTCTGGGCAGCTCGATGTACTGCCGGGAGAACATGGTGCTCCCGTAGCCCAGGATGTAGCCCTCCAGCTTCATGTCAGGACTGGGCCGCACAAACTTCAGTACGACGGTGTCTCCGGTCGCATTGATGCGCACTTTCATGTTCTGTCTCCTTACTGCACAAGAAACAGATGAAAAAGGACACCAAGGAGCAGTTTGTAAGCATTTCACCTGTCACAAGAATTCAGAGGTATTCACATATTCAAAAGCTACCACCTTCTAATAGCATAAGAAGGAGGGTATGCTGGGTACTAATATCTTCCTACTTCATTGCAAATATGTTACTGAACAGTAATAGCTAATGGAAATACAATTATGGGCAAATGGCTGAATTAACTATTGATTAACCGGTTTTATTTAATACCATAAACCAGTTGAGTTAAACGGAGGACATTATTCCTCCTACAGTACAGCCACTGTATCATCTGTTGCCATGGAAGCTGAATGACCATCCGCAATGCCTTCTGATCTTAGATAAGTGCTGCCGTTTTCCTGGCAGACTACCAGACAGGAGAGGCATGAACAGGTGACTTAATTTTCAGAACTAATACTCCTGCAGACATCGTTCAACACTTCAAAGGCACTTAAAGACGGTTTCCTGGACTCCAGGCATGAAGTTCAACTTGGTAAACAAGGCAGAGAAAGACAGCGAGCATCGCTTAACTGCACCTTTTAGAGAAACACACAAAGCAGTAAGGGGTTGTTATGGAACTATGCTGTATAGATTAAGATTAATACTCCATTGATCTTTGCTCCAAATGAGTGGATAGCTTAGATATACACATATTAATCATGTTATTCCTTGATGTCAAGGCCATCTCCATTTCCCACCAACTTCCATATGGATATAGTTCCCGGACCTTCCACTTGGAACACTCCGGAGTCGTATACTGCAGGACCTAACTGACAGCAAAATAAAATTTGATTTCAAGACAAAGACTAAATGAGAGCCAATGCTGAAATAATCTTGGATTGACAGTCGTAGCAAATGCAGCTCAAATCGAACGGAGGTGAAGAAAAACACATGGCTTGTCTTCAACATTTTTTCCACATGAAAACAGCCAAACATATGTGCTGCTGCCTCCTCTCTGTTCCATACCCCAACAATTCAGAAATCGAGAGACCACTGGAATGAAAACAGTCACACAGACGGGCACACAGAAACACTTTCCAGAGCATTGTTTTTGAAATGTGCTTTCAGACATGGATCTCAGATTAACAATGGCAGTATTATGCTTTCTACAACATCAGTAATTCTGCTTGAGAGTTTTTAGGAATAACAAGACAGATTTAAAAAAAGGAATGTAGATAGCCCACAGCCATCTGAAACAAAGCCCACCACAGAAACATCATCCAGAATTTTGTCTCGTCCGTGTATATTGGGATATTTCATGCTAAGGTCAGAATGATGATGCATGATCGGCATCTCGGTGGTCAGTTACCTGACTTGTGCCCAGTCTTGGAGATACATCATGTAGATAATCCCCGTCAAGATCCAGCCATTCAAAGATTTAACATGGAGCTGACCTACTTATGGTGAGGCAGCTGGGGTCAGAGGGCCAAGGTGCGAAAAATATGGCCACAGGGAATAGGAAACTCGATGGCTAGACTTGTTCCTGGCTCATCCTGCCCCTTCACAATCTGAAATGTTTATATGCACATAACAATTGTGACAAATCTAATGGACTTGTTACCCATTCAGATTGACTTGGGAGTATTCAATCACTGAAAATAGAGATTATTGTTGAAGGCATCCAAATCTCCCCAGGGTCTCTCCACACACATTTATAACACTGCTTCATTTATTCAGTTTGACAGGCTCTAATCATTTCCCATCGAAGAGCCAAACAAAATACAGCGCTTTCCCTAAAATTTGGGCAGCTATCTCAGTCATGATTTTCTCAGCCTAGTCTAAATGACCCTACATCACCATTTAATCAAAGCTTACGGGACTGGTACGTTTTGGACTGAACAAAATATTTAAGGGTTATATGTGTGGATTAGAGCATGCAGGGTGAACAAGCAACTGTGAAACAGCACAATGAAACAATATTTCAGCTAGTGGTGGATGTGCAGTTAGCAAATGCATCTGCTTGACTGAGGAAACATTGTTGTTACAATTTTAACACAGACTATATACCGAACACTTAACCAATCTTGCCTTCCAGCAACAATTAATAATTGGTCGTTTTATGAAAGAAAATACATTCAGAATTTTACCTTTAACTATTCTGACAAATGATGAGGGAAGTGTGTTTTGGCCAAATCATGCATCCGACATGCCAGAAACAGCGGCCAATCAAATCAACTGGTCAGTTTCTGAATTTGGCAACCTGCTGTGGTCTTGGAAAGCCTCTGTATGTTTATGTGAGATGCCTCCAATGTACAATAATTACTTGTACTGACAAATTTTACATGGAAATAAGAGATATCCTCAACCATGAACACCAAAAATATTTTTGCTGAGGTCAGTCACACTCAGCAAACGGGGCTGAACTTGAGCTAAAGTTGGACCACAGAACTGAGCCAACCTTAATTCAGCGCTCTCAATTTCAAGCTGAATGTACTGACAAAAAGTTAGAGTCACAGCAGCAGAGAACTAACAGTTCCTGGCTTCATGGAGAACATTGTCACCATTACCACTGGGCTACCTGATTACCCGTGTAACCTCCTCTGTTACATTTCAAACCCTGTCTACGTAGAGGTCAATAAAAAGTGATGGATTCTAACAACACCAACCAGCAGCAGACATACTGGACCGCCGAACTTAAGGAGCATATATTCTGAACTGTTACACTGAGCATGTCTGGTAACACTTTACATTAACGGCACTTTCATAATACATTCATAGAGCATTCATAAGCAGCATGTAAGTATGTCTTAACATACTTTACCAGTTTTAACATACTTTAATATCAAACATTATATGATTATACAATTATATTATAATATAATATTTTTATTAATGTATATTAAAGCTGTTAAGGTATACTTGTGTGTTGCTTATGAATGCATTATGAAAGTACAGTTACTGTAAAGCATTACTACATGTTTTGCACTGCTATACTGCTGTATTGGTGATAAACACACCCCTGAAACCGTGGTCCATGTGTCACTCATTGCATATTTACATCATAGTCAGAAATTAAATCAGTATCATTATAGTGTTCATCCTGAGTCAGTGACAACTTCTGTTCACCTACTTCAACCCAGGAAAAAAGTCCAGTTACTAGGCAGCATGGTTGGACAGAAGGGCTCCTGTTCTCCCTTGGATGGAGCAGAGACCCGACAGAAGGATGGGATAATAATTCCCAGAACCCATGGTAATCAACCCCCTAGACCCGGCTGTCACTGAGAAGAAGTGCATGGTTTAGGATAGGAGCCAAAATGCACATCTGCGACAACATGGACAACGAGGAAACAGAGGTAGTTACAGCTGCCTACTGGGTGAGAGCGACTGAAGGAATATGCACAGAAAGAGGTTCAGGACCTGGGGGAACCTGAAACCAGCTTCAACATAGAACTTCTCAATAAAGTAACGAAGGAGCCAATCAGGGCTCCAGTTTGACAGCTTGGCCAATGTAATTTCAGATGGTTTGTGATGCTTGTGTCTTTTCCTTGTTAGGGATTTTAATCACAGAACAATACATCGCTACGCTTTTGTTCACAATTCGAGGTTAGACGTAAAAAAAACCCGTAAGAATACAAACACATTAAGTACTTCTGGAGAACTTAAAAGACACCATTTGTTTCAGAAAAACCCAAAAGGTTTTATATGCCATTTAGCATTCTATACAACTCAACATCTGTGAGGTTGTAATTCTGCCTGCACTCTGCTAAGCTGCCACAGCTCCCCCTTATTGGGAACATGAACTGTAACATCTGCTTATAATTACGAGGTGTTTCTCTATCAAAGGGAGTGGTACTTCGTACACCAAACTGCGAAATCCCATTTTTCATCTTATTCTACTTCAACACTAACGGGCTAACAGACATCACGGACTTGTACATATCAGTGAAATTACCAAAGTACCTCAGTGTCTTTCAAAAACATGCATTTTTGTTACAATTGATTATAAATCTAATCAGTAAGTGCATCACACCTGACAATCACAAGACAAGCCAAAAAGTGAAAAGGGCGAAGCCCGATCCCCTCTCCAGCCCCATGCCCAGAATCCTGCACAGGATCAAAGCTGAGGTTACCAACGAGACAGAATTACAGTGCAAAGCGTTCTGGAGCTTTCCATCACGGCATCTCTCAGACTATTTATATCACTGCAGGTACTGAAGGCAGTGCGAACAAAAATGTGTTACAAACATGTATCTGCGGCAAATGATGCTGAAAACAAAGAGCAATAAAAAAAAATTCAGCCCATTTTTGGAGAAAATATGCACATAATTTTAATAGTTGTTTTCGTGATTATTTGTTCTGAATGACTTGCCTCTGATTTGCTGCGCGTGGCTGAAGCTGATCAGTAGAATCCCAGCAAGGAGCAGGTATAGAGGTCTTGGATGCATGGTGCCTTCAGACCCTCTCCGCACGGGACACTTCAGTGAGGCGGGATCTCGCTCTGGAGCTGATCGGATCGCGAGTGACTGTAGACTGATGTCGACGGGGAGTTCGAGCAGCATGTATACCAGGGCAGGGAAGGAGGGGACTGCTTAATGTAACACCTCCAAACATTAATAAATTGCAGAGGGACAGTTTTAACCCCCCAGCCCTCCTCAACCCACCCACCCCCCTCCCTTCTGGTCTGCAGTGTTCTCCCTCACTTCTCAGCTTAGAACACCACTGACTTCCCTTTCTCTGCTCCCCATTGCCTCGGCTGAGGCTCCTTTCATCTTCAGCTGTGGTCCCCCAGCTAGTGGACGGCATCTGTGTCCCAATACCCTGGCCCTACATCACCATTAAAGCTCTATGGCTTCACCAATAGATCCCAATACACCACGATAGCTGATCTGCGATTCTGAAAGCACTAATTATTATAGTGCTGATCTGTAAAACTGCATATCTACGATTTGCAAAGTGAGTAGTACTTTCCATTATCTCAAGTTTGAGCTGTAATACTGTGATGCACTACAAGGCTGGTCGAGAATACTGCTCTATTTTAATACTGCAATGCAAGTGCTACCTCCCACACGTAAGATAAGAACGAATAAGATAACAACTAATCAGTACAGTAAAAACTACAGCTGGACGACAATCTAGAAACGGTATTGGTCAGTTCAGAATTCACATTTCCTATAAGCAGGCCTGCCTCTACATCCAGGTAATTCTGCTAGCGGACACAGTCCAAGCTGCTAGTGCTTGTGGATTGGGATCATCTCCTAATGTTACAGGGTGAGCACAGATACCAAAAAGTGGTCCAGAGTCCCTGCTGGCATCAGAGATGTCAGTGGAGATGCAAACAATATATATTTAAAGTGCTAGAATGACACAACTGGACAGGCTGCAATAATAACAACTGGACACAATAGTTTTGACATAGTGGAAAACTGGATAGCAGCCCATGGATGGTAAATGATATAAGATTCTGGTAAAAGTCCATGTATTAATCTGGCTCAGCCTGTGGCACAACAGTATACATTTCATTCAGACGTGCAGCCCTGTCTGCACACATAAGCTCTTGCCAAGACGACTTCGCATTTCTCCTTGTTCAGCTGAGCCTTAGAGGCTGTGGACGACACGGGAATGGGTTTGCACGTTCTCGCAAGGCAGAGATCAACTAACCAGGTGCAGACTTCAGCCTGCCAGCAGAACAGCCCTTCCAGCATACAAGACCGGAGAGTCAGCGGCGGAGTTCCTCACACGTGAATATGGGAAATAACTGTGTTTGTGCGTGTATGTGTGTGTGTGTGTCTGGGTTTGCATAGATCACATTTGGGGACCAAAATGTCCCCAGAGTGCGATAAAACCTGAAAATTCCTTACTTTTGGGGACACTTTTTCAGGTCCCCATTTGGATAACCTCAATTTTATAAAAATTTGTGGATGCAATCAAAAAAGTAGAAGTGCCAAAAGTCTTGTATTTGGGTTGGTTACTTATGGTTAATGTTAGGGATGGGTAGAGGTTAAGGGGGTTGTGATTGGGATTAGGGATTTTCCCATAGAAATGAATGGGCGGTCCCCATTTAGATAGGTAGACCAATTTGTGTGTGTGTGTGTGTGGCAGACCACACTTGCTGAATGAGCAGGTACACACAGGCCCAATCCGGTACACAGCGGGCACTAAGGCAGAGCAGTGTTTTCCCACCTAGTCCTCTGGGACACCAAACAGTGTTCATTTTTGCTCCCCCCTGGTAGGGAGCTGGGAACAAGCAAGTTTGCAGGTCCCTGTCGACCAGGATTAGAAACAATGAATCAGAGAAGTAACGCAGTCAGCAAGCAACATATTTTGCCTTTGGGTTTTTCTGGCGTGACAGAATCACACAGGCGGTGGTGCAGTGTTTATGTGCTGATGTCTCACACCTCTGAGACCACAGTTCAAGTCTCCGCCATGGCTCTGTGTGTGGAGTTTGCATGTTCTCCCCATGTCATCATGGGGTTTCTTCTGGCCAAAAGGCCAAAAACATGCTAAGGTTAACTGGAATTACCAAATTGCCTGTAGGTGTGCATGTGTGAGTGACAGGTATGTGAGTATGTACTTATGTACTGTGGTGGTTTAGTGCCCCATCCTGGGCTGTTCTGCGCCTGTAGCCTCCAGGATAGACTCCAGACCCCCGTGACCCTGAATAAGACAAGTAATTACAGAAGATGGATAGATAAATTATACAGAATATCTCAGGGAGAACGTCTCATGGGTTACAAGGCTTTGTCTTCAACTGGAAAACCAGGGCAACAGCTCTTATTGAGACAAAAGTGTTTACTCAAAGTATGTAATGTTTTATCTATTACTGGAAGATATTGCTAGATACGTATAAGTGAACAGGACGCATAAATTACCCTATTTGTAAATTTAACATTGTCACATGTGTCACATTGCGGAAAGGACAGAGGCAAAGGCAGGAATCAAGGAAAAACCAAGGGGCTTTATTAAAGTAAAACACACCGGGAGAGGCAAAAGATAAGGGACCACAAGGGGTCAAAACTGGACAGGGAGAGCTAGGAGAGAGGATACACAGGGCACAAGGCAAACAGGGGGCACATGCAGGCAACAGGATCACACACGCAACAATACAATGACTGGACTGGGGAGCTCAGGACAAGGAGGTACTATATTCAGCACAGATGAGGGAGCAGACGAGAGGCACTTGGGATCATCCACATGATATAAGAGGCGGCGTTAAACAAGGAGTAGGTGAGGCTAGTTAGCGCCACACCACGGGGAACGCAGCGAAACACAAGCTAAACATATAAGCATACACACACATACATTACAAAGTCAATGTATCTATACTGTCACCTTCAGCTATGTAATACACTGGTCATACACTGGAAGAAAATGTCAAGCTTGTTAATCAAGTGCAAAAGAAAATGCAATAATAGAATATAAATACATAAGACATGTAAACAAGATATTAAAACATGGACTTAAGACATAAAACAAAAGAAATACAGCTAAACGCCAGCCTAAGGGAATATCCATGAATTACTGTATATAAAGTAGGGTTGTGTCTTTATGGGGTTGATATGCATTTACTCAAATTAAGAATAATAGGAGGATGACAGAACACATGACCAGTCCCTCATTTTTCATGCTAATGCTCTAATAATCATAGATCTTTCCATTCAGAAATGCTTATGAGATGTGCTGCTGCTTAGTTGATGAATATGTGTGGTTTGTGCGACTCTATTCAAGGACAGTACTTCAAGGCCCAACTTTTCCCCTAAATCAAACATTGGGAGTGCAGATCCCCAAGGAGAGACATTGCATGAATATCTTGGAGTCAGTTGAAGACATTGTCCACATTCCCAAGGCAAGGTGTCATTGTGGGACAGGGGGACAGGGAGTCACACCCTATAAAAAATGTCCCATAATACATCAGAATTTCAAGCACAGGAACAGGAAAGAGAACCAATAACTGAGATGTTAGATGTCTTCAGTGCTTGCATGAGACCCTTATGTCATTTCCATGAGTAACTTAATCCTTTTGCAAGTTGGGGGCGGGGATGGGAGCTGTCCACATCACACAATGTTCCCTTTGTCTCTCAAGGCTGGGCATGGATTTTAGGACAGAGGGAGGCTATAAAAATAATAAATAAATAAATAAACAAACAAACAAATAAAAATGTAATACAGAAAAACATGCATTCAAATCTCAAAGTATATGACGGCAGAGTTGACATTAGCACTCTGTTCCTCCATTCCATGAGCTAACTGTAAATAATTTTTCTGTTTTTGCTGCAGTCTTGGCCAAAGATGACGAAGCGCCAGACCAGGTCATACTAAGCCTTTACTCTTCAATAAAAATACGTTATACCAGAGACCGGGTTTGGTTCACATTGCACCTTCCACAGGGCAGTTCATTGCTCAGTTTTACAGGTGGGTATTCACTGAGTACATCCCCCCTAATACTTTATTAAATAAGCAAACAGTTATAATAGATTACAAGACTGTAATATAATACTTTTGTGGCATTAAATTATAAGAAAGGATTATATCCAGACTTGTTTAGGACTTGAGACTTGACTTCAAACTTCATCTGCGAGTTCGTTGACTCGGGATTTGACTTGGTGTTAGACTCTCTTGACTTTAGACTTGGAACTTGCCTGTTTTGACTCAGAACTTGACTTGGAACTTGAATGGTAAGACCTGAGACTTACTTATTACGTGAAAGTCAATGACTTGTCTGACAGTTAAAGATTGACTCTACACAACTGCATTTGACCACCTCATGGACATCACACTTGACAGCCCCTGAGACAAACTTCCATAGACACAAACAAACAAACCAGACCAATGAACCAAAACACATTAATATAAGGCTCTGTTCTAATTTTGATGTAATGCTGCAGCCCACGATGTTAGTGAAGCGTCAGATTGAATATTGTGAAGAGCTATTATTACATAAATAAAAAAAGACACATCAGCATTGACGTGCTGTTTTCTGGTTGTGTTGGTGGTCTGTCTAGATGCATACAGACATCAGACCAACAATGACCTTTTGCACAGTGGGTAAATATTCACATTTACACCTCTGGATGCAAGGATTTACAGAGGCGAACAAATGCTGATATTCTCAGCAGAAAGGATGAAGGAAGCAGACAGGAAAGAAGAAAGAGAAGAAAAACAAATAAATGGGAGTGCCTCAGTTCCACTTCATGTATAAATAGTGTTTTGGGGTATCCTTTAATGAGACTCATGTAGGTGTGTAACTTCTCATTACAGAAGTCTTCCTACTGCATTCATACTGGCAAACTGATCATGGAGTTTGGGAGCGAAGCTACACATTTCTGACTGCATAGAGACTAGAGAAAATACTGGAATCTCCAGACCTGAAAATGAACTTCATAGATAACAATGGATTCATGCCCTCAAGGCCAAAGTAGGCAGTGATACCAATTGAATTTAAAATGTGCCACTATTGTTTTTGCTCATATTGTTTCATTACTCACTTTCTCCGGATCTTTCTCCACCAGAGTAGAATGCTGCCCAGTTTTGGAAGAAAGTGTAGTTAACATGTTCAGCTCATCCACTGCTAACCTGACAGACAGAGCACATGCAAGCACTTGCATTGACAAACAGCCCATTAACTACAGCGTTATCTTTATCTTACCTATCTACACTTTGACACACAGAAGTCCATCCTTTAAAGATGGCTTTGAGCTAGCCTAACCCCTGAGCCGAGGGGTCGCCATCTGGACATACCCCCTGCCATTTTCCCCTTTATGAATTGCTTCTGAAGAGATTCTCATAATGGTCTCGCCTGGAGCAGTAGGAGTGACTGGGCAGGGCCTGGCGTGCAGATGTAGGGCTTCCCTTTGGGTATCTCTCACGATAGCAGGCCCCAAGCCTGGTCACCAAGGAATACCTTCTACCCTGCCAGAAGCAGACTGGGAACAATGTAGGTCAGAGATGGCCCATTAGGGCTGCTCTTTTCCATTACCATTACTGTAGAGTGTTCCACCCTGTTAAAGAAATTACATGCGCAATACTGAAGCGCGCTGGGGTCAACTTCAAAGCCAAGGCACTTTGTTGGTCAACAGGTTGAGTGGTTTGGCATCGGCCTGCTGCAGGTTCCTGCTGCGGTTTCCTGCTGCGGGTTCCCACATGGGTCAGCCTCGCACCACGCACCCTGCTCCATTCCACAGGTTAGACCATCTGGATCCCGCAGATTATGAATACAAAATGATCTGATACTTTCCATTACCTAATACAATACCAATTAATTTCAGGTTGCCTGTTATGGAATAGCTTGCACGGGTCCATTATTCTTTCTTAGACATTTGGAAGCAGCATGTAGCAGGTAGTCAATCTTACATGTGTCGACACCCTGGGAAATAAAGTAAAGGGGAAAGAGACACAAAAATCCAACCTACACTAAATAACGCATCTGACATTAATGAGCTGATACTGAAGCTCATTTCAGTAAAGGGTCTGATTAAGCAATCCTAAGGAATTTACACACTATCATGCAAAGTCTTAGGCAGTCAGAGAAAATGATGAGTAACACTTTACATTAAGTGCACCTTTATAATGCATTTATTATGCATTCATAGAAAATTCATAAGCACACTTTATCATCCTAACATCCCTTAATAACTTCAGTATACATTCATACCAAACATTACATGATTATACAATTATAATGTTTGTAATTATTATATAATGTTTGTGATGTTATTATACAATGTTTGTAATGTATATTACAGCTGTTAAGGGATGTTAGGATGTTATGGTATACATACATGATGTTTATGAATGTTTTATGAATACTTAATGAATACATTATGAGGGCGCACTGAACGTTTTATGAATACAATATAAAAACATTATGAAGCTGCAGTTACTGTAAAGCATTACCGAATGATGTATAAATGATCTTAATGCTGGTGGAAAACTGTGATATTATGTCTGTCAAAGAGTGTCCGCTTAGCCAATTCAAATCCTCTTCTAAAGTCACTATGATCTTTGTGTCAAGCATTCAATACACACATGCACTTTTCCATTCAATTAGCGCCCCACCTTGGCTAATCAGTACCTCAGAGATATTTCACTCGCTAAGTAAATAGATAAAACTACGCTGGTGCTTAAATATAATGAGTATGTGGAATGGCTGGGGTGCCGCTGAGGAGAGCTGAGGGAACAGACCATCCAGCAAGAAATCTGTAACACTTTGGCAAACAGAGGATTTTTTTACTCTTAATTTGCATATGTTCTAATGATAAATTTTGTTTTTTTGTCCTGAGCAAATATACACTTAGTACCCAAATAAATAACTTTAAAGATTTTCTTTGACTGCTAAGACTTTTGCACAATATTGTAAATCCTGTTCTTGTAATCATAAGGAGAGCAATTCTGATCCCAGAGGTATATCTCTGTGATTAATACTGGAAATGAAGTTACTGCGTTACACAGAAGGCTAATCCCATTTGCTGATTCAGGAACAAGGCAATGATTGGCTGAAAGGACACCTAACTCTGTGAGGACTGCAGTTGTCCACCCGTCCACATGTAATACTTTATCGCACAACATCAACAGATGTAGTGCTTGTGTAAATATGAAACTACTCAGGACTCCAAAAGTCTCCAGGACTCCACTACAGTCTGACTACCTTCAAACACGAGGACAGCCTTATGTGTGTATGAGAGACACATGCAAGTCAGAATGTTGTGTTTCCCTTGTTAACGACACAACATGAGCTGTAGATTAGTAACTAAAGCCATAAATGTCTTTAATCTTTGATCCAGCTCCAGCACAGAAAGCAGCAGCTTCCCGCTCACCTCCATAAATCTTGCTGCATCAGGAACAAGATGCTTTGGTTTAGCCTCACCAGCTTCCTGTCTTTTGATTAAAAAAACATCGGTTTGACCACAAACTGAACATGATGCTTTTATATTTCATTCTGGAAAGCGAAATCAACTCTGCCCATTAGGCGAGTGTGTGTGTGTGTGTGTGCTTGAATCAAAAGTAGGGACACACTGTACCAACAACATCTACATCAGAAACACAAACAAACAGGTGACTCACATATGTCCCAGCATCTGCTAAACTGTAAAGCCTAAGCTTATCTGTGGTTTCCGTGCATGAGACACCTAATTAGTAACTTCATGTTTGGATCGAACTTGGCTTCCTGTGACTGTAAGTCTAGTCAGAGTTTCCCAGTCAATACAAAAATGGTCACATCAGCACTCCGCGTGTGGCTTACAGAGGCTGCAGACTTGTGTTAAACGGCCAAGACAACGCGTTCATTCAAACTCTGGTATGAAAATCTGGGTATTCACTGGAAAAAGCTGGGTTAAAAAGTGGTGTGTTCAAGAAATTACGAGAAAATAATATTAGTATAGTATTCACGTAAGATGGAAAACAGATATTGGGCAGAAATTGAATCCAGTGTGTAATTTCACAACATTTAAGTAAAAAAAAATGAACTTCCCTACATTCTGACGTACATTATTGCATCATCTCTTGATCATCTTAACTGTAAAAGCAATTATATATATGTAAAAAAAACAATAATAGAAGTAGGGGAATATATCTCTATCAGCATTTCTCAATCCATGATGTCATTAGTTACTCATGACATTTTCATTAAGGAGTTACGTTAAAAGGCACCATTCAATTTCTTCTTCAGCTTCTACTACTCTGATAAACTTCACATTAAAATAAAAACAGGTTTCGGCCTCCTACACTTCTTGAAAGGTACATTTTGTTGGGATGCCTTTATCAGCATGCCTTGCTTGGTATCAGAGTTTGTTCCAAGACAATAGTGGCACACATTAACAAAATAAAGACATAATTGCGATACATACATGTAAATGAGCTGAGAATGTTCCAGAAGATTCTGTGCTCATAAGGCTCTGTGTGGATTCTCCAAAGGCGATGAGTTGCTGCACACATGAGAAAAATGCTCTGAGGGAAATTCTCTTAAGCCCCTTCAAAGATATTAGCTAACTGTATTTCCAATAGTGGCCTGGATTTTAAGCAGAGTGGATGTCATCCCACAACCTCTAACACCTCCATAGAACCTCACCTGCAATGTGAGGAGCACATAGAAAGCGCATCTATGACACCAGGAGAAGCCCAGTGCTTAGCCTCCAGAACATGAGGAGATGGTCTGAACTGCCAATCACTCTGCCTGCTTCTGTTCCTTATCTAGTTCATAAAAATCACAAGAGCCTTCAGACTGTAGAGGAAGCTTTCCCAGGCTTTCCTCGCTCTCACATCACTTTTGGTCAAAGGCCATCCATCCATCCATCCATCCATCCATCCATCAGCTTCCGCTTATCTGAGGTCGGGTCACGGGGGCAGCAGTCTCAGCAGGGAAACCCAGACTTCCCTCTCCCCGG
>JABFEA020000083.1:1217829-1236976 GCA_019775915.2 Cyphomyrus plagiostoma
TGCTAGTAAAGCCCCGTCTGTTTCCCTTACCTCTGGCTCGAGTCTCGCTATGTCCTCACCGCTCGCGCACCCGGACCGTTACAATGGGGCAGGTAGAAAGAAAATTACCCCACATAGATGAATTATTTCATGACGACCTTAACCCCTACCCAACCCTAACCATAAGTAACCAAACAAAATGCAAGATTTTGTCATTTTTAGTTTCTTCATTACAGCCACAGATTTTTATAAAATTGAGTTTACATTTGTGGAGACCGAAAAAATGGTCCTCACAACGTCAAAATAACAGGTTTTTATTATACCGTGGGGACATTTAGGGTAATATATAAATAAAACACACACACACTTCTGTCACGTATACATGTATACGACACCAAGTTGTGAGTGTACATGAAAGATACAGAACCCAATCACTATTGGATTTTTATTGGGGGTGACCATGGGGTCCATAGACAGTTTGCATTGGTTTCATTGGAAAATTGCTGCTGAACCGGGTTTCCCCTCTATTATAGTGACATCATTCTTACCAGCCGGCCCGCCCTTTGGCTGTCGCAGGATGCCACGAGGCGGAGGAGCTTCCAACATGGATTCATTCCTGCTGAAGCCACTGGAAATGTTTTTCAGGCTAAACTCTTGTTTTACAAACCTGAGGGGTTTTTCTGATCCGAGCACATTGTCCTGGAGCAGTAGAGCGAGCAACACTTAATGGAAAATTAACCACCCATCCCTGAGCCAAGGGACAGTTTGGGATCAGTAGGGGGTGTGAAGCTGATCAACATTTAGAAACCAAAATCCGTCAGAATATTCTGTGAAAACTGCCTTATACACAGCAAAAATCACACACTAACCATCCTAGTGCCACATCAACAGTCAAAATCACTCAAATAAAATTTATATACCACTTATTGCAATATGATACTCAGAGTAGGTCTTTGGATATGCACATGTAAAGAGGTCTCTTATAAACAAGATCACTATGCTGGCAGGTTCTCAACCCTAAACACACTGCAGATGCATAGAGGAACATCCTCTAGATTACAGGTTACACTGGTACACAATTAAATGAAGCTTAAGCATTTTAGAACAGACGTTTATTATCACAACAGATCACATAATCCTTAGGACACACACACACACACACAGAACAGGGGAAAGAATGAAGGCTTGTAGGGTTTGCTTCTGCTACATTTCACCAGCGGGGAGGATCTGGCACCAATAGCGGAGGAATAATTCCTGAGAACATCATGAGCAGTTAATTTCAGACAATGTTCTTGAAAACAGCCTCCCTGCCTCCCTTTTATGTCTAAATCCACAAGAACAGCATGCTAAAAGTCTAGGCACAGTTACCAAATAAACATGCTGCATTAATAGTTACTGTCACATGTATGAAAAAAAGCGAGTGACCACTATAATCACCACCACCCACCCTATCCTGCCCAATCAATGTTTTTTTTTTTCAGGAATAACTAGAAATAAAGATTCTATAATTAACACTGCAATTCCTGCAGAGGGGTAAAAGTTTGCTTTACTTATCAGCTAACAATGTGGCAGTCAGTATTATGAATCCCCACAGAGGACTTGTACACCAAGAATGGCGCCCACTCACCGTTTCAGCACTGGCCAGTGAGGTAGAGGGTTTGATGGAAGCCTTGACTGTAGAGCAACGGAGAGTGAGCATCTCAAGCAACTAGAAGACTTTCAATTATTGGGAACATAATTGGATTGGTCTGGGTTGGGGGCCTAATATGATATGCTGTCATGGGACCCAACATCTCTACTGGCCCCCTTGGTAGTGTCTGCCAAATTTTTACTGCTGAAAATGTCCAGAAATAAGCTGGATATTTCAGTATATTTTACATCACAGAGGAGAGGTGAAATGACTTGCTGGAGGAACACCTTGACTTTTCAATTATGGTGTCCAGGGTCACCATAAAGGGAGATGATTCCCAAGGCTCCTGAGTTCAAATGGCCATAAGTGGAAATTACCGGGAGAACAATTTAAACTGAGAAAGCACATCTTTACACAGCAAATACTTAGAGAGACCTCAAGAGGCAGATAAAATTTTAACAACTCTGAGCTATTAGTTGAGTTCCCCCCAAACGAGCTTGATGAGCCAAATGCCCCCCTGTTGTTTGTAAATTTCTTATATTCTCGTGTTCTTATGACATAAAAAACCCAATTTAAGCATCTTCATTTTCTGTAATTTCCTTAATATAATTTAGTTACTCCCTTAATTAGTCACTAATCAAAAGAAGGCAGCTGTCTGGATCACCACTGCATGGTTACTTCAACCACTCCGTTAAGCCTAATCCTAAATAACACAAACACATTTAAGTCTGTAGCCCTCAGCATAGGGTCGGCATCCACCACCAGCAGGTTGTTCAGTGATGTACGTACGTGAATCAGTGATGTACGTACGTGAATCAGTGATGTACGTACGTGAATCAGTGATGTACGTACGCCAGTCAGTGACGGTGGAGGACGCGCTGGGCCCCTCATCAGGCTTCTGCCACAAAATGGGCCTGCAGGCGAATGAAGTCCAAAGTTTTGTTGCTGATACCATTAGTATTTTCCCTCAGGATCACAGCGTAGTGGACAGTAGCCACCACACTATTCCTCTGCAAGAGCAAGCAGGGGCGAGGGAACGTGAATATCGCTCGCAAAGGAATGAGCTCTATCCTTCCTTTTTTTGATGTGTGAACCATCCGATAAAACTGAGATAATGAAGTAGAGCTTCAGTTTATTCCAAATGAGGGGCAACGTGTCAGACAATGTATGTCTACAGAGAATTCACAACACTGAGGTTGAGGTTGCAGATTAAGGAACACTGACACACAAGTTTTGTATAGGCTATAGGTAAGAATCAACTAAGTCAAAAGCATCAAGGAAGTTATTTTTCACAGATACCACGAAGAGCCGCTAAGAGGCAGGATTTGTTCTACTGGAGAGAGGTTAAGGTCATCAGAACCTCAACGGCCAAAATGGTAACAACATTCAAAATATAAGTGAGACAGTACCACTCTAACTATCCAGGAAGAATCGTGGCTATAATGATGAATGTTGTATGGTAAATTTAGCAAAAATTGTCTAAGTGTGAAGTAATCTGTTGAGTTTACAACCAGGCCGAATTTCACTTGTGTCATGGGAAATCCCCCTTATGATTCAGGCCCTGTTCCCAGGATCAACACGTGGCAGATATGTCAAAAGTGGTTTTAAGAGCTGCACTGAGATCGCAGAGTACGTTTGGTGGTGGAAACAGCTCCCATGGAACCCAGTGGGCGGAACACGGTTCTGCCAAAGGCTGACAAAAGAGGTAACTGATTTGATCATAAAACAACTCCAGTTAAGTCCATCCCAAGGAGCGTGGCAGGTATTGGATTGTCAGTGGGGCCTTGTTATTTTCACCTTTCATTAAAAAATGAGTGCACAGATCTCTGAGGCCATACTTATCTTGCACTGGAGTGACATGAAATGCTAAACTCACATAAAACACTCACCTTTCACCATCCACATGTTCCCTAGAAATTATTTAGAAAATGCCAAAATGAGTACATGAACATTTACTTTGGGTCTTCTAAATATCATTAAAATACAAATTTTCACAACTTACAATTTTACCTCCACAGTAACAAGGCATCACAGAGGAACTTACCGGAACTCGAGCCCAAAGACTCCCTTAAACCCCGACAGCCCTTTAAATTCATCTTCAAGCTGATAAGATAGAATATGAAAATGTAATTTATCACTGTGGACTTCCAGAGCCCTGCTGGCCATGTCGACCTGAATTGTTACATCACGTCTGAATTAGCATCTTAACAATAAAATCCTGGTTCAATCAGGCTGTTGTCATCTGGCCCTCCACCTGGAGTCATAAATTATATTTTCATTGAGTGTGTGATGAGCACAAAACCGCGAACCTTACAAACCTTCAAAGGGCACCCAGACGTGCAAGAAAATGAGCGGAGAAATCTTTGCCATCTTTCGCATCAAGCCTCTTTGCCAGCATTATCTATTGAGGTCCATCATTTGAGAACCCGTCCCCAAAAATCAACCACAGCCCTTTCTCAGGTTAATACATCTTCCATGCAGCCATCGAGCAACCTGCCAGATTTTCTTTGGACCACAAAAAATGGGGCATGGTGTACATTTCATCCCCAGAGAGCAACAACGATTCAAAAACCCTGTTGCTCCAGTTCCAAAGCATGACCATTCACCATCCTGCGGAGTCAGGAGTTTTCTCTTAGACCTTATGCTGAGAGTTCCATAATGAATAGTGATGACACTCCATAAGAATTTGTACATTTTTAATGTAAAGGGCTTAAAACAGGACAAATGTGTTTTTTTTTTAAGTTTCCTGAACCACTTGAGGTCTCTCTTTACCGCTGGACTTTAAAGTTTGTAAATGAGAAAGAAAAGGAGTAAAACAGGTGTGGGAGGGAAGGAGGCAAAGAGGGAGCAGGCAGTGATGGGGGAGCAGAGAGATAGAGAGCTTGTTCTACCTTGTGTGTAAACTTCTGGGCCAGGTGCTGGTATCGGGCACTAGAGGGATCGTTGAGGAAATCGCTGTGGGACCCCCCCTTCAGCCAGACACTGAGATGCACCGCCTCACCAACCAGGGGCTACTCTGGCCACTACACAAAAAGTAACAAAAGCTGTACAGGTTAGTATCCCCATATATGCAATTACCATACAGTGCAAGACGGTGGGCTAAGCCTGTGTGTCTGTAATCAGAAGGTCACCGGTTCAAACCCAGCTTCTGCAGGTCCTTGAACAAGGCCCTTAACCCCCAGCTCCCGGGGCACCCCAAGGCCCTTAACCCCCAGCTCCCGGGGCGCCCCAAGGCCCTTAACCCCCAGCTCCCTGGGTGCCCCAAGGCCCTTAATCCCCAGCTCCCGGGGCGCCCCAAGGCCCTTAACCCCCAGCTCCCTGGGCGCCCCAACAGGTGGCTGCCCTTCATGGACAGCTTACTCTACAAAGAGCAAATTGAGGGAGGCGTAAAAAGATAATTTCCCCACGGGGATCAATAAAAGTATCAATTATTATTATATCAACCAACTGGACTTCCTTTAACTAATTTGACACATTTTCAGTGAGCTGATGTTTCCTTTTAAGTCACCTCACCTCCCCAGGGACTGTCACCATCATCATTGGCTCAGGAGTAGCACTTAGAAGAAGTGTCTCCAGCAAAAGTGCATCCGTCTCTTCAGCTACCAAAAACAAAACTCAAAACAGAGAGACTTCACACATCAACTAAAGAATTCAACTCCAGAGCCTCCTGCAGGCCCACTGATAAACCCCAGGGTGGAGTTTCTCTGGGATGTTAAAATGGCTTAGCTGCCAAGCAATAAGCAAGAAGACTTGATCCTTCTGAGCAAGTCAGCAGAATGTTGTGTTAGCTAAGGAAATATAAAACAAATATAATCAACATTATTTTCTCTCTTTTTTAGCCAATGGGCTGACATGTATCACTACATCTTCACCACCTAAATGGTAGAATGTCACACAAGCATTAAAGAGATCTTCCACAGTTTTAATAAACAATGCGATAGAGTTGTCAGCCAGACAGACCTTCCTGGGGCGTGGATGTGGCTTCCTCAGAAGGGGAAACTGCAAGCCCAGGGCTAAAAAATTATTACCCAAGTTATTAAATTAAGAAGTCACTGGGTGTAATTTTCCATTCAAACTTACCTGACAAACATGTGATCAAGCATATCCTGGTACAGATGGGTCTATTGCAAAAAGGTGACATCAACAACAGGGAGTACACTAGAAGGTTGGCAAACGAAGGTCTGACATTGGCTTCTAGTAGGTATAAGAGTTCCACAGGGTGTTCTGAGTAGGTGGGCCATACTTACGGCATAGGAATATATATTGCTGTTCGTATATTGGAATGTATGTGCACAGATGCACCCAAGAACTGGTGGGTTCGCTGGGGACAGGGACAAAAAGAATCCTGTATGTAAATATCTACATTTTCAGAGAGAATGGTTGAATACAAAGGTGTGGTTTGTACCAGGGCATGTGGTTAAGCATATAAAACAATCTTTTCACTGAACCGATTCTGTTATAACAAAAGCTAATCAGGGTGCCGTCAATCTCTGATTGACTAGGGGTTGCACATATTTATGGTATTAAAATGATCTCACCTGTGTAATTCAGCCATTGACATTCGCTAAAAACAGAATAGACATTCACCATTTAGTGAAGCTACAGAATGTCACACTCGGAAGGCATTATAAATACAATCACAACAATCATTTGTGCTCGTGTCGACTTCCATAAATCTAAGAGGTGGAATAACTAGAAGAACAAAAAGAAACAGTTGCTGAAATACTTTATAACACCACTTACATTCCTCACCAGAGACTGATATTCCTCTGATTGGCTGAATCTGCTGCCAATCTCAAGAATGCTGGCAGTACCATCCTGGCACAGAGGTAGCCAATCCTGGTACTCATCATTCTTTGGAAGCCGATCCCAAAAGATCTGGAAGGCCTCCCACACAGTCTCCTGACACACTGAGGCATAAACCAAAACAGGTCTTGGTGATGGAGGAGCTGTTTCTACACTAGGAATCACATTCCACCTGGTGCTGTTTCACGCCTTTAAGTTCTGCTTAAACTCCCAGTGCCAGGCTGTACTTCAAAGACAAGGCTGCTATTAAAGATTTTGCAGATCTTCTGAGGCAGCATGTAACTCAGCTGCCTAAGCCTCTCCGCCTCTGATCGAAAGGTTGTTGGGTCAAGCCTGGCCTTGGTGGAATAGTCACGTCTGTGGGCCCTTGAGCAAGGCCCTCAACCCCCCAGGGGTGCTGCTGCAAGTAGATGCCAAGCTTGCTCTCACCTACATATGTGTCTGTGGCTGAGAGCAGGATGTATAGGTAAAAAGAATTTCCCAACGTTGGTCAATAAAGCGTCATTATTATCCACAATGACATAACCTCCTTGAATCATCATTACCAGAACCTGTTAATATTGTTCTCAACATTTCAAAACAAGGCACAAATGAAATATACAACCACGACTCTTTGATGGATGGAGGTGCATCAGATATACTATCCAGAACACTCTTTTTCTGGCAATGCACTCATCGAACATCAAGGCCATGAGTTGATCACTCAATGTGTTTATGATGTCCTTGTAAACAGGAATTTCTAAGGACTGGGCTTAATATGATCTGCAAGTAAAAGTACACACAACCGATATGATCTATTAAATTCTTCTTTAGTTGATGTTTTCTTCTATATTCAGATATTTTCCTTGCATTTCTCATTTAATGGACTTCAATTGTTCATTACTGGTATCTGTCTGCATGTAGCCATAAACAGGACAAGCTCCAGCTTAATACCAGATGTTATTTAATAGACATTTCCAAACATTAAGCCAAAATCCTAAATAAGTACCCTGTTTACATCATTTAAAACTGCAGAGAGACTAGCTCTAGGATATCTGGGTGATTCAGATTGATATCAGCATGCCTAACTGTATAATTGCACCTAAGTTACAGTAATAAAGGCAGAACTTCTTACCTCGGAGATGAAAAATAATTAAGGTGGTTTGCAATCACTTGCTGAACTGTCTCTTCTGCACAAAGTTTAACCCCAGTAGGAAATAAGGCGCCTCTTTTCCTCCTGGAAATCCAGACCCCTGGAAACTTTTGTTTACCAACCAGTGGACTCTCCAGAATTGCAGTCAGTGTGTCTGTAAGAATGAAGCATTCGTCAGGCATGTAGTATCTGGAGAGGCACGCGGGATTCAGAAACACCTACCTGGGCTTGTGTCACATTGTCTAGCGAGGCAGAATACAACAGCAGTGCACATAATACTCTGCCAAGACAGAACCAGCAGAGGTTTATGTGGCACAGCCTGCAAAATAAAGTAAAATCCACATCGTTTGCAGGTTTTAAATACTGTTCATTTAAACAGTCTGTCTTCCTCCATCATAAAACAAGAGAGCATCTTTATACTATGGTCAATGATCTTCTGCTGGGTGCTACAGGTAAGATATCTTCGGCTGCTCTGAAAATAGCTTAGGAGCAATGCTTTCACCCATAATAACTATATCAGGGCTATATAAATACAGCTCTGATCCCCAGGTAGGCAGATGGGGCTTCATAAATTCCTCCCACCCCAACCTAAACCTATTTACTAACCCCTTAAGAGAAGATCATCAAGAAGTTAACACAACTCAAGGGCAGTTAGCCAAGACACATGTGGCCATTCATTGTTTTGGTAGATTCATTCTTCAACAAACATCAGCTGAAAGTAGAACCCAGGTTATGATCGACATATCTGATTACAATCCTAATAAAAGAAAATTTTCCTTAACAACCTGATGCCAGGTTATTATGGGTGAAAGGAAACCAAACAGGCAAACCTGCAAGACTCACATCTATGTTCTGGATAAGCCACAAATAGACATGCACAAGCCCTTACCCACTGTGGTTTAGATTTTGGTTGCTCATGCAGATGTACTGGCAAATCCATTTGGGTTCTGCCAGTTCTGTGGACCCAGTCTAGGTGTTATGACCAGAATATCATGACCCCCAAGTTTAAGAGTGGCACTTACTGGTGGAGGGGCACCAGACCTTAGGTGGGAGGGGTCCTTCCGCATTTCTTGTGTTTTAACTACCCTGGTTGGCTAATCAGATTAGAGACCGTAGAATGGCTAGATGAGTTCCCAAACTGGCTCTGTGATCACCAACACTTGACAACCATGCTACACATGCATTTAGATTGAGAACAGTTCCCTTTGACTGAGCACTGAAAAATACGTACTGAGAAACTAGAGTCTAAACCACTCTCTAAAGCTTTATACAAATAATAAGGTAATAAGGTGTGATTTTGTACTACATTCACCATTTACAAACACACATACACAAAAGGCTTCACTATCACAGACCCATGAACCTCCAAATTTCTCATATTTCTGAGGATCGCCATCATTCTCAGATGATGCTTCGGTGCCCCCCCCCCCCCAATTTTCAAATCAGTGTAAGAAAGAGCCTTCCACACAATTTTACTTCAGGAAAATTGGTGCAAATCCCAAAACATAATCTCGGCACAGTTAATTCATCAACGCAAAACCCTAATGGACTCATACAAGGTTCAATCATTCATGATACAACAACGTGTGTTTGAAGCTTATGAGGCTTTCTGTCAAACTGACCATGCACTGATCATCCAGGCAATTCTCCATCCAGGAGTTAACCAACCTCCATACCCCAACTGCAGACCATGACCTGACCAAAAGGAAGCCAGATCAATCCTTTTCTCAGAGGGGAGGAACAAACAGGACCACCATGTAAATCAATCAGTTCAGTCAATTCAGCTGTTTTATTTAGGAGTGTGTTTTTGGACAGGAAAGGACTTTTTTTTCCTTCCCTGTCAACAGAAACACAGTTTGCAATCAGTTACACCATCAAAGGCAAGAAGGCAAGAAGACACGGTGAGACGAACCAAGAGGAGCCATGACAGAAAGATCAAACGCCATCTTCCATCAGTCCTTCAAGATTTTTAATAGATATATATATATACAATTATCTTCCTGAGTAAAAAAGAGAGACAAAAGAAGCTAAACTGAAAGACGTCTTCCTGACAAACTACAAAATCAAAGAGCCAAGAAATGTAAATTTAAGGTTTTGTCTTGAAATATTTCAATTAACATTAACTTAGCAATTTAAATAGCTAAAATCAGACCAGTTATGAAAAAAATGTGTTTAAAAAACTACAGGTAAATGATTTGGACAGAGGAACCAGTCACTTGCTTGGGAATAAAATCCGAGTTGTTGGGTGCTGAATAGTTCTAGGCACGGCAGTTTAAGGCATGGGGGGCTGGCCAGGCAGTGGATTAAGAGCTCACCATGGGAGGCTGGATGGAGCCCCCCAAGCAAGGGGGGGGGGGGGTCAGGCTGAAAGCTTCAGATCCCATTTGACACAAAGCATTTCAGCAAAACTGGACAACTGCGTTTACCAAAGCCAACCCTACGTCTTCATTGGATGTAGCTTACCCACCCACCCCTCAACACACTCAAAGCCACAAATACACATGAATCCCAGCAGCATCCCGAACAACAAACAACAAAACAGTGCCGATTCAAAGATGAAATTCTTAATAATACAATTTAAATCTGGTCAGCCAAATGTTTATTCACAAATCAAGGGAGTAAACCATAGTGTGGAGTTTAAAAGAGGACAAATATTTCTTTAAATATCTCATAAAATAAGTCAAGTCTGTCCTTACGTAGAAGCTCACATCAACGTTAAGGACATCTTAGCACCACAGTATGCTGTATACAAAAGTGTAATATATAAATAAATCATTCTCTATGTATAAACAATGACTAACTATATACAGGCGTTAAATAAGGGGCATTATCACATATATAAAAAGTGCCTTACAAAGCTGCACTTTACATAACCAGACACGGGGGGTGCAGGAGGTTTGATTTTATTATTTTTGTCCAAAAAAACTGGACTTGAATGGTGAGAAACGTGCTTGGGCATGATACGAATCGCCATGCGAGAGTACAGCCTAAGACGGACATCCCATACTGCTCAAGTCCCGCCCCCTTGCTTCCTGTACAGCTGAACCACCAGCTCGCGAATCTGGTGCCGCTTCATCCGCATCCGCTGCCGAGGAAACCAGTGCTCCAGGCGTAGTGGTAAGTCGAAGTGCACCACGGGGTTCTGGGGGAGGTACGGGGCAGGGTGGGGGGGGTAGACATGAAGCACAAATTAATTCAGCAAGACAAATATTCCCCTTTTGCTGTCACGTGCCAGTTTAACTGCAAACACCAGCACGGAGTGGTTGGTAAACCCTCCAGTTGCTCTACCAATGAAAACATCCTGTGAGCGTATGATTGAATATTCGTAGCCTATAGATGCTTGACTGTGAATATATGTTAGGTCCAATGGGGGGGTGGGCAGCTACCTGTAGGAAGCTCTCAGCGTACTGCAGCAGGTAGAGCCCGCAGTCGCTGCTGTTGTCCTGCAGGGGGACCCTGCAGTGAGACCCGACCACCCGCTCTGCAGTGAAGCCGCGAGCATTTCCCCGCCGCACCTCCCACTCCACCTCCAGGTACCTGGGGGAGGCAGACACTTCAGCACTGACAGGACACGCTGCTCCTTTGAGATACAACAAACACTTTCAGCAGAAAGCGGCCCTTCTATTGTACCTTCCAACAAAGTGTGCAGCCTAAAATACTTCAGTAAGATAACCATCGAACCGCAAACTGCAAACATACATCTGGATATTAAGGAAAATAATAAAGCAGCAAACCACGTGACACTCCACGTGACGGTTGTGGGAGTTTTACTCGCACAAAAATCATTGTTCCTTCTGTCCTCAGAATATTTTTGTGCGAGTGAAACTCCCATGAGCCGAATAGATGTGCTCACTCTCGTAAGAGTGTGAAGATCTGCTCGTGCCGTGACAGCTTCAGGGAGTCCATGACCAGGATGCAGGGCCTGAGGAGAGGCAGAGATGCATCACATCAGTACACTAGGGGGCAGTGAGGCGCCTTGGTCTCTAGTACACCAATCACAGTCAAGATCACAAGGCAAATTCAAGGATTTCCTTAACCTACGTGCATCTGCCACAGAAAGGAACACAAACATCATGACAGCAAGTAGGGGAGACGCTGGTCTCATCATACAGGAAGCTTAATTAACATGGAACTGCATATGTAGTACAGTATTAGATGTATTACAGTTAATGTGGCCTTGTCTTGCCTTACCTCTTGCAGACGGTTTTCCTCTGACATCCCAGTTGCGTACATTCCTACAAGGAAGCCAGAACACAAACAAAGTGACCTTCAGAATATACCCACAATGCAAAGCAGTGCTCAGTTTCACCTTTCAGCGTATACAGGGCAGGAAATGATGGGGTCCTTAATTACCGGCGGACCGCTGGGTGACCCCCGTGTCACACGCGGAGCTGCCTCCAGACCACCTGCAGGGGGAGGCAAACCCTCCACATCAGCACAACAATTTAATTCATCAAAACCTGGCCAGAGAGAGAACAGGGAACAGGAAATTCGTATCAGGGGGACACTGAACAGGACATGCCAAACATTAGCCTTCTAGTGAGCCGTGTGCAGTGTACGAGGTCTCAGCCAAAGTGGACGGCACATGTTCTTTGTGAACGGCAAGCGCTGAACTCAGGAGATACTTCTGTCTCAGACAAACACTCCCAGTTAAGGCAGATGGGCAAAGCTTTAACCCCCCAGCACAGTCGCATCCTGGGAACAAGTTATAAGCGTAGCAAAGGTTTTATTTCCCTCTCTAAACTCGGCACCCCCCTATCCATCACAGGCTAAACCGCTATAGCCGACCATCTCCTTACACCTTACATGGCAAGCAGGTTTTAATCAACAACACACATGCTATCCCTGGTAGGCATAACTCAGCAGTCAAAAGGAGACCCCCCCAAATGCACAGAGCAGAGACGTACAGCGTGTAATATCGGGGGGGGATGCTGGGTTTTTAGGTGAAAAGTGACCTTTACACGTCTCTCCCCCCCGTCTGACGTCAGCAGAGGCAGAGTCGGCCTCTGCGGTCTCCTTCCCGTCATCGGTGGCCGGGCCCGCAGCCTGGAAGCACCTTTTCTTCTCCACACCGCTGTTCCCGTGGGTGGATTGGATTCCCCAATCCTCACGCACAGGGGTTTCCAGCCAAGGGAAGCAGATCACCACCAGATACCAGTGAGCCCTAGCGATCACACAGAGAATGAAGGTGATTCAACAGCTATGCTGTCCCTTCATAGACAGAATGTCAACACATTGAAGAGCCAATAGGTACTGCATGAAACTTTATGAATAACTATAAAATATTACAAACAGTTAAACAATCTAAATAAGATGCTTAACTTTAGCTTCTAATAAATAAAAAAAATCAAAAACCCCATTAGATTGACTTAAAACTAAAAAACCTCCCTAAAGCTGGTATCTGTCTTAGGGAGTTCATAGAATAACACTGAAAGTGTTGTGTAAGTAAAACATGCAGGTAGATCTTCAGCTGTAAGTAAAAAAAAAAAAAAAAAAAAACAACATTTTTGTCCAATTGTTATGCCACTTATTTGAAAGAAAAAAAAAAAACACACACTCACTCTTGATTGACAGGCAAAAACAGGAAGTCCTTATTAAAAATGTCCACATTACGGGTCCAGGTCCTAACCCTGTGGTGTCGTCTGCGCTTAGGCCTGAGAGAGGAGAATAAACATAAAACAGAAACGAAAAACCATCAGGGACTCCCCCCCATCGCTTCCTAAACAATGGTATGACCCATGCCCAAATTGGGATCTTTCTTACGAGACACCGGCCTCCTCCTCCCCTGCACCGCCTCGCCGTGTGAGCTGCTTGTAGAAAAAGCTGCTGAAGATGTGTGACCGCTCAGCCACCCCCTTGGGAGCCTTCTCCAGCATCAGGAACCTGAGGAGCAAAGCCAGCTGGGACCTCTTACTGCTTGATGAGGCTTGGGCAAGAAACCGTAACTGGCATAACTTTGCTTTACGGCTCAACACTCCGTTTCCAACATGCTTCACACAACATAGTTCAGGACAAACGGCACTAACTTCAGGTAAAAATCAATGACAACGTCATTCAGGAACTCGCCGCTGTTCAAACAATCCAGGTCTTCCATCCTTACAGTGATTCCCCCTTTGGACGGAGGCGGGGGATACTGAATCAACCTATAGCGAGAAATTAATATTCATGTCAATGGCCAACAGCGAATCAGCACAAAGAGAGAACAAATTTCAATCGGGGCGCCCTACCTGCACGATGGGCTGAGTTCTTGGCTCACGGATATGCCCGCTCGCCTTAGACTGCGCCGGGTCAGACCCCCAAGCTGAGGACATTGGGGAAAACAGAACGGCCAATAAGAAACCAGGGCCAGGAGGACGACGAAGGCATCAATTCAAGAGGGTCACTAACCCACGAAGTTAACTCAACCTGGTCCTGTTTGTCTAACGCAGGGGAGGGCTTGCTGTCCAGAAGGGGGAGCAGCGTTCTGGCCCAGGAAGAGCTCTGCACCAGGGCAATGGCCCGATCCCGGGAGAGAGCAGGCCTCACAGTCAGCCTGGCACAACGCTGGACCATCACATCCAACAGAGAGGCCAACAGAGCCCCCTGCAGGCCATCAGCAGACTCCTTCAGCGTGAGGAGCAAAAATGGACAGGCTCGCTCTGCGAAAAAACAACACCATGAAACATCTTTGTGAAAAAATCTCAGCATTTCCTTTTTGACATCCATATAGACCTTCATGAAACACATCACTATGAACCCGAAGAAGTGCTTAGAAACCTCTCTTCCCAAAAGCATTAGCAGGTTCAGTGATATGTGATTTTAAACGGCTCAAAGCCCTCAGCTTTGCACACATGATGGTGACAGCAGGGGCAGCCAACCCTTTTCAGAGCCAAAAGCAAAATTTGATTTACTTAGTTGTCATCCGTCTCCCTCCTTCATGTTCTGACAGGTACACCAGATACAGGGCCCCCTGGTGGCCACTGGGCCCTAAGCAGCCTTAGTTTGCTTCCACCCTGGTTACATGGCATGTCCTGTTACAGCGGACAAACCCACATTATACTCATACTTCTTTGCTCAACTGACTGTTCAGCCCATTATTCGGCCACTGATTTTTTTCCATTTCAGCAAATTCGCATCAATATGTAAACAAAACAGCATTTGGGAACCATATTGAAAAATTCCTCACACCAAGCAAACTGTGCAATACAGTCCTGCTGGAAGGAAACCTGTGAAATCCAAGACCTTCAGAATGATGGTATTTGGCAGCGATATCCAGTTAAAGCCATCATCAAATTCATTAGAAACTTGGGTAATGAAACTGACAGCCACACTGCATTTGACAGACACTTTAATAACAGAGCTTCCGACTTGGTAATAACATGGTTGCCCACATCTCACCATGATGTGCTGCACCATTGGCAAACGAGGCAGGTCATGGAGGTCTCAAAGGTCACGAAGGTCAGGCACCGTGTGCTCACCTGGCCGCCCAACGGGTCTCACCACCGACAGCTCCTGCTGGATGAGCCTCGCCTGCGCTTCGGACACCCACAGGAAGAGGAGGAGGGCACTGGGCTGCCCAGCCCACGTACCATACCCACGTAGCTCCGAGGGCACCAGAGCTAGCGATGCCGCTGCCTCACTCGAGGGATCTATGTACACGAGACCAGAAGAGGCAGGGTTACGTAGGGCAGGGCAACTATCGAATTTTAATTCCAGTTACGATTTCATCTTCCAGCGATTATCAAAACAAAATAATCAAGATAAAATGTAGCACAATATTCATTTTATTTCACATTGATACTACCTGTTTTATCCTGTATTATAAATTAAAGCTGAATTAAATTTTGAGTTCAAGGAAATCCACTGTTTAGAAGGTTTTTTTAAGTTCAGTAAATACATGATATTTCTCAAGCCAATAACAGTGCTGTGCTCTTCAAATAAACAGTTCGGCACTGGGAACTGGCACGGGAGCTGCTCAGCAAAAAGTAGCACTGAGTGAGTTTACACTGAAGTGAAGCACTCTGGCAGAACAGTGTAAACACACCGTCAAAGGCACATTGCTCACTGCCGCACGTCGTCCAGTATAGCCCTAGGGTAACTGCTGTCATAGCCTGCGGACTGCTAGACATCCTCATTTATAGCCACTTCATCAGAACAACAAAAACTAAAGATTACCTTTCACAGTTACAATTAGGCAGTCCATAGTGACCTGTAGGGAGGGAAAAAAGTGGTGCAGAATTACTATGTACATGAAAGCTTGTTAACAGGATATGGAGCAAAGCCGTAGGAAGGGCGGACATGGAGCCTGCGAGAGGCAGCCATTAAGAGCAGTCACATGACAAACTGGGGAGCCAATAAGAACGACCCCAACAGCCACGGCCCAGCCTGACCAGAGCGAGTCTGCAGCAGGACCAAAGAGACCCCTTAGACACACGCAGGGCTGAATGAAGCTTGATTTGCGCTGCTTTACCCAATTAATAAACTTGGCTTCATTTTTCACAACCTTGTTATATCGACACCATAGTTGCCTTAATTGCTCATTAAAGCAAAACCAACCAGCCTGCGCTTTACTTTTAACAGGTTTTCATTCTTTTAAGTGTAAAACTCAAAATCAAACACTGTAGCGAGCAGAGGGCTGTTCCAGACTGCCCTGTGATGTGTCTAATAATCGGTACAATATGGGCGATGCAGGCCTCGTTTACACATATTCGGGGTGTTTCCAATTAGCCGCAAGAAATCAGTTGTGCTAGATGCTGGGTCGCCCCTTCTAACGTTATGAGAAAGACCAGGGTGTCGATGCCATCATCCAGCAGACCTGGCATCTGGAGGACGGCCGGCAAACGGCACACACCGCGGCGCCAGTATATCCAGGGTAGGAAACGGCAGCTTCTGCCCCATTTCTCCACTATGGGAAAATGGAAATGCTCCTACATTTCCGACACTTTTGGGATTCGATGGAGAGTCGCCCGGCATCACTTCTTCCACGGAGCAAAGGAAGCCTCACCATGATGTTTCCATTAGCTTCAACCACTGCTCCCCCAGCATGTAGAGTCAAGAACTGCAGCTCCACCAGTGAGGACTCCTCACTGCAGTTTTTGGTGCTTCCTGTCGGCCCTCCTGCTCTCAGAGCTGAAGCTGATGTCCTACACTCAGCCTACAAGGGGAAAAATGTGCAATTCAGACCCTTATGCTTGACTGTAGACTACAGATAGCATCACACTAAAGCCTAACAGGCTGTTCCAAGTCAGTCCTTGATGAGGGGGGTTCAGAAGGAGATCCCACCATCTCGGGAGCAGTATAGCCCTGCCCCCTGCTTGTCACGTAACCTCAGTCCATCCAAGTACTTGCATTTCACACATCCCAGCATTTTAGACAATCCACCAATTCATCGAGCTGAAGCTTCACCTACATCAAATTCAATTCAGCCGTCCAGCCCCACATTATGCAGGGAAGAACTCCTGTGGAATGCTGGACACAAAAAACCAAGAACATGCACGAATGTGGTTTTCACGAGGACTAACTTTCTAGCTTAAAGATCCAAAGAGGGCACAGAAATAAAAAAATAAAAAAAACGCAGGCCTCCAAACGGGCCCTTTAATGCACACAAAGCCACCCGTTCTGCACTCCAGCCAAGGTGATGCTGAGACACCAGGCACTATCAACACAGATAAGCACAGTGAGTAACCGAAAGCAAAGTACACATCACACTGGACAAGGCGATGCACCTCAACCCTAAGGCCCCGCCGAGAACATCATGCTATACATGGTAAAATATTTCACTGAACACATTAAACATTCGTGACGAGAACCATTTTCACCATTTAAAATGGCCAGTAAATAAGTATTTCCAGCAAAGAACGAACATAAACCATAAGAAACATCTGCACAGAAACATTCATGAGCCATTTCAGTCCTAGTTTCAGGACCTGAAGTTACATTGTATAACTGGTCCCAGAGCAGTACCTCCTGCCGCTGGTCACATACCGGATGCGTGCCCCTCTTCTCTGTCTCTGCCCCCTTCAAAGCAGCAAGCTCATCCTTGGATTCTGCTGCACTCTGACTCCGCGAGATCCCATGGTGCTGACTCCGCCCATCTTTCTCCACCTCCTCCTCATCGCTGGACAGCACAACTGTGAGAGATACATGTCTCTCAGAACTGCCGTGTACGCAGCCTCATTAAAGCTTTTGTGGGGGACACCAACCAAAATTTCAGTCACATGTTCACCTTCATTCCTACTAGAGAATAAACTGGCACCAGATGAAGAGCTTGTTTCATTTGTCAGAACTTTATTTTCAATGGATTTGGTGGATCACACGCACTGTAGTTGATCTGCCAGTGAATGACTTATACCAATATACTGATCTTTATTCTACTAGAGAAGCAAAGCTTCATGGGAAATAAAAGGCTTATACCATGATGCTGCCTGTTTAACACTGACGTCTTGGTACAGGCGTACTTCTTCATGAAGCTATATGCTAGTGGAAAGAGGATCATTTAACACACACACACACAAACACACACACACACAGCAGAAGAGCAGATAATCTGCAGAGCACAAAACAATTTGACTCCCCATGACTTCAAATACAATTGAACAGAAACGTGTCCTGGAAGTTTTCAGATTGTGTATTTCTGAAGGAGAGCAGGCCAGCTCGCTGTATGAAACATCACCCAGTGACAAACAAATCATTTCTGGGTAGATTTCCCCTTCTAATGACTCCCAGAGCCCCCACCCTGCCAAGCGATCATTCGGGTTTTTACAGATACTGCATCATTTATACTCAGAGGCTCGTCCTGCAGCCACTATGACCCCTATGGGGGAGCAGGGCATTGCTCTGGTGACTTAATGGTCTTTTATGGAGAGTCAAGAATGATTATGATTCCTGTAAGGTTCCAAAACACTAGAATCCAGACCACAGGGTTACTGATTTTACAGGCCCTGCTGGTGTTTGGAGAGAAAGGAACAGCCACCAGCCATAAACCACGGCAGAAAACAAACAATCTTGCTGTTAGGAGAGTAAAGAGCAGTGGATTTTGCAGGGGCCGTTTCAAAACACCATTCGTTTTAAATGCAATTTCAGCATCTACACAAGAGCTGAAGGAATGACATTAAAAAATAAATCAAAATGTTGCATCACTTCCTCAATATTTAGCTTATGCTCATCTGGCACTCAGCTGACGGCTCAGGTACACCCTGCACCAGGGACAGTGCCAACGATGGGCTTTAAGGGATCTGGACCTGCTTTCAAAGCCCCTTCCCTTCAACAGCTCAAATCCAGAGAAACTGCCGGTGGTCCAGCCATACTAGCATGGCCAGAATGTGTAAAATGCCCACTTAACAATTGCTTGGGTGCCTTTTGGGGGAGAGCAGAGTTGGTGAACAACCAGAAGTACTCCCCGAGTCAAAATGAAGATACCTGCCAGCCATCGCAATACACACCCTGCCCACCGGCAGCAGCACTGAGTACAAAAAGCAGTGCCGACCCTGATACTTCTCCAGGCAAAACCCACCTAAGGAAACATGCTCATTTATTTTCTTAATCAATAATACAGCAGCAGAAATTATGTGGTGCCTCCAGAATTATTATCTGTCCGTGGAGGACAGCAGCATGACCGGGCC
>JABFEA020000083.1:1272386-1285043 GCA_019775915.2 Cyphomyrus plagiostoma
TGTCAGGGTTGTTCCAGATGGGTGTCAGTTTGCATGGGACCAGTGAAGTTTGGTTCATTTTAAGAAATTCCCACCAGCCTGTCAGCGATGTGCTGATGTTGATGCTCTTAAAACAGCAATATCGTTTAAGTATATGACTGATAAATGGCAGGTCCTGGACTTGAATATCATTACAGAAAGTTTGCTCAATATCTAGCCAGTTAAGGTCTAAGTTATTTTGCATAGTCCATTTTAGGACATATATCAATCAATTGGCAAGAAAGTAGTTGTACAAATTGGGAAGCTCCAAACCCCCACAGTTTTTGTGTTTCTGTAAAGTTTTAAAACTTATTTGTCGTGGTTTGTATTTCCATAGATATTTTGCAATTAAGGAGTCCAGTGATTTAAGCCAAGTCAGTGGAGGTAGATTCGGGACCATCGAGAACATGTAGTTAATTTTTGGTAAAACCATCATTTTGATTGTTGCTACTCTTCCCAGAAGTGACATGGGCAGATTATTCCACCGTACAAGATCATCTTCTATCTTTTTAAGCAGAGGACTGTGATTTAATTGCGTCAGATCTGACAGCTTGGCAGAAATGTTAATACCCAGATATCTAATGTTCCCAGATTGAAGTGGGATAGTTGGATTGGACTGGAAGTCACAAGATACTGGAAGAATAGTTGACTTGTTCCAATTAATAGAGTAATCTGATATGGAGGAGAACTTATCTATGAGTCTTATCATCTCTGTGAGAGAACCCTGTGTATTTTGAAGAAAAAGTAATACATCGTCCACATAGAGATTGATTTTATGGGTTATACTTGCTGTTTGGATACCTTTGATATTATTATTATTCTGAATTGCTGCTGCCAATGGTTCGATAAATATAGCAATCAGTGATGGAGAAAGTGGACAACCTTGCCTAGTGCCCCTTCTGAGAATGAAGCTTGAGGAGATTTGATCATTTGTTTTTACACAGGCTTTAGGCGAACTGTATAAAATTTTAATCCAGGTTACGAAGTTCTCGTGAAATCCAAATTTTAGTAAGGTTGCCATTAGAAATTTCCCGTTGACCCTGTCAAAAGCCTTTTCAGTGTCCAATGAGATGATTATGGATCCTTATTTTGAATGTTGCAATAGTGTATTACGCCAATTAGCCTCCTCATATTGTTAGTGGACCGTCTGCCTTTAATGAAACCCGTTTGATCCGGATGTATCATATAAGGTGTCACTTTTTCAATTCTACTAGCCAGGGCCTTGCTGATGATTTTAAGATCCGCATTTATAAGTGATATTGATCGATAGCTAGAGGGGAGAGCCGGGTCTTTGTCAGGTTTCAGGAGCAGGTTAATGTCTGCACAATTCATATTTGGAGGGATGCTGCCAGTTTATTTAATTTCTATAACCATCCTATGGAATAGTGGTGCTAGCAGAGGTCAAAATGTTCTGTAGAATTCTGTTGGAAATCCGTCTGGCCCTGGGGCTTTCCCATTAGGCATACATTGTAGTGCATTGTGAAGTTCCACTATTGAGAGAGGTAACTCTAATGCCGTTATTTGTTCATTATTTAATTTTGGTAGGTCGATGTTGTTTAAGAACTCTTCTATTTCGGAACTGGTTGGATTAATATTAGGTGAATATAATTTTTTGTAGAAGTCCCTAAGTATCCTATTTATCTCTCCTGGGTTATGGGTTGCCTTCCCATTGGGGTCTGTAACTGAAGAGATTGCTACTTTCTCTTTATTCTGTTTTAGTTGGTTTTGTCTCTTAATTCTTGCAATTTCATTTTACTTTTTCTCAGCTCATTGAGAAGGTGTTTTTCTTGGGAGGCAACATGTGCTGATTCCAAGGCGTTAATTTTCTGTTCTAGTTCTGTTTCGAGTGCTTTTTCCTTTTTCTTTTTATGTACTGAATATGAAATTATTCTACCACGTATTACAGCCTTTGCTGTTTCCCAGAGAATGCATGCAGAGATACCTGGCAAATTGTTTGTTTCAATAAATGTTTTCCAGTCTTTTTTAATAACTTCTAGAAACTCTGAGTCTTTTAGTAATGATGTATTCAGTCTCCACCGTTTAAAAGGTGGTGCGCTAACTTTTACAGTGACCGCCATAGTGACAGGTGCATGGTCACTGATTGTAATAGGGTGGATTTGTGTGTCACATATATCTTTCATAACTGTATTGCTGGTAAGAAAGAAGTCTATCCGGGAGTAACAATGATGGACTGGGGAGAAAAACATGTATTCTCTGAGCATGGCGTGAAAAGTAGGCCGGACATCTCATAGGCCGAAATCATTCATATATTGTTTTACTGTTTCAGATGACTGGCAAGTACGGTAACTAGCTGCTGTACTACGTCTGTCAGATTCTGGCTTAAGTACTAAATTGAAGTCCCCTCCCAGTGTAAGTTCTGTGTCTGAGTGTGATGATATTGCAGTAAAAAGGTGGTGGAAGAAGGAGGGGTCTTCACTATTTGGACTGTATATATTGGCAATATATATCTCTTTGTTATATGCTGAAATTTTAATAATTATGAATCTACCTTCTGGGTCTGCGATAGTGTCTTTACATATTCTTTTGTTGATTAAAATTGTTACACCTCTTTGTTTTGAATTATAACTAGCTAAGTATACATGGGCGAGCAGAATTTATATGTGGAAATTTTGGTGAATTTAATGTACACTGCCCTGTTTTGGCTAAGTGAGTTTCCTGCAGTAGGACAATGTTAGATTTTGTGTCTTTTATCAAAGCCAATGCCACGCACGTTCCAAGTGGCAAAGCGTAGTGAGTTCATGCTGTCCTAACTTAAGCCCCCTGAGTACGATCTAATGTTAAAATGGTTGGAAGTGTGTGTATGTGAATGACTGTGTGTATATGAGTGTGAATGTGTCAGGATGCATTTGATCATATATCCATACAGCATCGTATGGTGGACAGGACGAAATGTCATTGTGAGCCGGGATCGTCAACCTGCTGGTACAAGGACTAACGTGTCCATGGCGAGACTCTTCAGTGTCCTCTAAGGAAAAAAAATGGGTATCCTACGTTTTTAAATACAATATTCGTTGTGAAAAATTACATTTTGCTCACACTGTCCGTCAGAATGTCACGTGATCAACTGAAATTGCAGAAATTGTTTTAAAACTAGGGTAATCCAGAATATTTCAAAATAGCAACAAAAATCATTAGCAATTTGATTTTTAGTTTTCTATGTGTCACGGATGAAATAGGTGAGGCGATGTATACATACTGGTGGTGTCCCGCTGCGACCACTTTATACCGCGTTTCCTCCATGGCTGACGGAGACCGAGACGCATTACCATACCCTTGAGACAAGTGGTCTGTCTGCGACTGGATTCTCATTTAACACTTAATTATAAACTGGGTATTAGCCCACGTTTGAAGGTTACGGCTGCGTTCTCTCGAGGATAGCCCTAGTAAAAAAGCCTTGTATTTTCTAATTGAATTATATTTCGGCCGAATAAATAAAATAAAGTGGTGAGAATAAAATAATGAAAATGTGGTTGTGAATTAATTGGCTTGTAATTTAGGCCTGCCCTGATACTGCATATGCTGTTGATTTAATTAATCACATGGCGATTGCAAAGCTTCTGTTTCCTGTTTTGTTTCCTGTTGTATACATCATTTCTTACAGTTGCGCCTCGACGGTTATAAGCGGTTATAAGACTGATGGAAGAGTTTTCATTAATAATAATATGACCTACAACCACAACACTAATCAATACAGTTTATGACATTAATAATTGCGGCCAAATAAGCATTTGATTCGTAGATATCATTACCATTGGTCCTTATTTAATATCCAAATAACAGACCATAAAGATATTCCTAGATGAGCCTGTCATGACCTTCTCATTCGAGCGTCCCGTGTGCCACGTCCCGCCCCCCATTACCTCGTGTTAATTCCAGATTGTGATCACCTGTTGCCTGTTATTTTCTGCTTGTCTTGTGTATTCTAGTCTGCGTCTGAGTTAGTTTCCCTAGATCCGTTATTGATGTTGTCTGCCGTATTGTTCGTTTCCCTTCAAATAAACCCCGTTACTACCAGTGATCACGGATCGACTCGCCCGCTCCCCGCTCGCGACGTAACAGAGCCCATGTATCAGTATACATTTTCATTAACCAATTATTGCTATTGGGCAAAAGGGTCGGTTCGGTAAAGGTGTTGCCGTGTTTACTGACGTAAAATCGAAGAGACGCTTATTTATTGTTTACACAGTGCACATCATGATGAACTATGGGCAATTAATAATAATAATAATAATAATAATGTGCGTGCTAATTTCCACTAGTACGTCAGTGTGGAGTTTTCCTGTATTCCCTTTGTGTATATTGAGGGTTTCGTCTCGGATGTCCAGTTTCCTCCGGCAGACCTAAGACATGCAGTTTCCGTTAACTGAGACCTTCTAATTGATTAAAGAATATGACTGCAAGTGTATTTGCCGTGTCCTGTATATTGCGCCTTCTCCTGTCTGGGATAAACCTCCAGTACAAACTGCAGCACAAGTGGTTACAAGATGGATGTCATTCACAAGGGTAGGGGTTACCAAACGTATCCATAAACCGCCGTTGTATATTCGGTTTTCGTTGCAACTCCATAATTAGATTTACTGTGGACTGATTGGCTGAAGAGTCGTCACACCTGCGTCTGAGGACCTGACCTACAGATTATCATAAAAACCTGTATACACACCGGCCCTTTGCGGATAAGATTAGCCACCCGTGTAGAAAAAAAACTGTTCTGCTGTATGCCTATGGAGTGGTATGGAGACGAAAGTAATTATCTTTGTGTTATTTAAGTTATTCTTCGGAAAGGTTTTATGGATGGATGGAACTGCTGTTTCAAGACCCTGTCTAAACAACGACAGGGATGCTCTGAGTGAGTTATGGCAATTCAGAGTGCCGCAGAAGACGGGTACGTTTGTTCGCCGACGTCCGTTGAGATTATGAACGAAATGGCATGGTTACAATAATGTCGTGAAGATTTAGCGGGGAATTTAATGACATGCAGTGGCGGTCGAAACCCATGTGACTCCCTAGGCAAGCTTCACCGCCCAATTTCGCTCCGTTTCGGATATATGGGGGGTGGTGTTTGCCAAGTTGGTGCCCACTCAAGAGACGGCGCCATAGCCAGCAGCCTTTGTCGCCTAAGAACTTGGCCGACACTGACGCAAAGGCGTCAAGGAGACGTAATGGTTTGGAATTCAAGAAAACAAAATCTCCTTACAGTCAAAACTTCGGGGAATATCTGGGAATTCATGAAAATCTGTGCTTTACATGCAATATCGCGCAGCAAACAGCATTACTGCGATCCACGAACGAAATGACTCATCGGATCCGCATGTCTGGGAAGAAAATTACATTGAACGTTTTGCCTATAAAAAGCATCTACCATTAGGCGGCGCTCTTGCCACTCAGAAGAATATATTGGTGCAAAACAAGGTGCCGTGGGTGAGCGAAGCCACGACAAACAAGCTTTGGTCGGGAAGAACTGATGATAAGCATGGAATGCTATTCTAGCGCAGGTCCAGGCCCCTAAGAGGATTGACCTTGATGGTCAAGTCCTTTACACGTCCCTTTTGAAACGTTTTTTTTTTAAAATGTTTTTTTTTTGATAGAAGGGCGACCCATATACTGCTCTTCGTATTTCAGGGACGTTAAACAGAGTTCCTTTGCCATTTGCAACGCAAGGGTGGCTATAGAGGCGGGATATGTAGCCTCTAATCTTATACTCCAATAACGTAACGACGTTTCCAGGACAGATAAATATGATTGTGCTCTTATTTCGTGGTGCCCCCTTTACATTACACTCCCCCACCCCCCACAAATTAAAGAGTGCTTTAATGAAATTAATAATGCATCCATCTAACCGGTTTACGTTCTTGATTCTGTGAATGTTGTAAATTCCTAAGAGCGCATATGAGAATTAAAGGTAGCCTAATCTTTGTTCCTAAGAAATAACAGGTGGATTGTCAAATAATCTAGGCAAAGTTCCTCGTGATGCCTTGAAATCGTGGTACATGTTACCTAATACAACGTGGGCAGTGGTGGTTTGATGGTTAGAGAAGTGCACTTGTGATTGAAAAATTGCTGGTTCGAATCCCTGACCAGCAAGGCATCACTGCGATGCCCCGAGCAAGGTACTGCTCCCCGAGCGCTGAATTAGCTGCCCCCTGCATGTTATGTCACGATGTCACATATGGGTTAAATGCAGAGGACACATTTCATTGTCGTGTGGTGTGTCAACACTGATCACTTAATTAAAATGAGCTTTTTAGCCGAATGTGGTTGCATTCGCACGTTTTGCGTTTGAATGTATTTCATATCTGGGGTTCAGTTTGCATGATGATAAAACCAGGGGCCTGTACCTCGAAGCGGGGTTACTGCCTTATCGAGGTAACTTGTCAGATTTAAGGTAGTCTGGGCAAAATGTAAGTGAACGAATACTAAATCCATTTAAACTGTAGTTCCTTAAATCCGACAAGTTATCCCGACAAGCCAGTAACCCCGCTTCGTAGTACGGGCCACAGATGGATTCGCTCCCCCACTTCTAATACTTTCCTTAACTCTAGTTCTTTAAATAAGATTCTTTTTACTAAAAGGTGACAGCTACTACTTAATAGAATTTTATATTTAAAAAAGACAAAAAAAAATGCATAAATGACAACGACAGAGATGGAAGTATTGTCTTATTTTACTATATCAATGTCTTCCACTTCCACTCCCAGGATATTTATGATGTCGTGCAGGAACAGATTTGTGAAAATATACGTATTATTTTTGTGCACATTTATGTTAGTCAGCTGGAGTTTATTTATTAGTAGATTAATCATATTTTTGATGACTCCGTCCCTTGATGGACGTCGTTTCAACTTTACGACACTTTAAAGTATCTTCAATAATAAAAATCTATAGCCTACATGAACTGTAATTGATACAGACAGAGATACGCAGCGCACCATCTATCTGTTTACGTGGGATATGCCGAAGATTCGACAAGCATATATATATAGTTCTCTGTCACCCAGCATCAGACCTGCCACGCATCTCTTTGCTCCGTGCAAATTAAAGACAATTAAATCATATTGTATGTTTATCGAAACGTTTAATGCTTTTTTGTTTTAAAATGCATTTTCAGTGGTCCTGGGAACATATTCAGCAGAAAACTTGAGGTTCAATCTATTACCTTTCCCCGAACTATCCATTTAGGTTGGCTTTTGTACATTCTGTACGCTCACACAGGCGAGCGCGCGCGCGCCTGCTTCTCTGCTGGAGCAAAAGCGTCGCGCGAATGATGGATCGTACCTGCCGGTGGTGATTTCGTGTTGATTGCACATTATCACTGGCAGGTTGGGCTCTCGCGTTGATAGACGGCTTATGCGGGTGTTTTTTCTTTCTCTTTTAGGGAAATGCGTCTCCTGCCCCCGCCCACGGCACTAAACACAATATGGGTCGAGGTGGGGGGGGAAAGCAGGTCGTCAAGTGTCAGGACAGATTAACCACTGAACTACCAGATCCCAATACCATGAGTTTTTTTCTCCTTCTTTCACAGTCTTATTATTTGGTGAGGAGGAGATGTGGGTTCAACAATCCTCGGGGTGCTAGGGCAAGTATTGTGCTTTGTTGTTGTTAATATCTAAGGCCTAGGTTACTGACGGTTTTATGAAAATGCTCAGAAAAATTGATTTGGTTTGACCCCAGCAAGTTTAGAAACGGCGGGCTGTTCTCTTTCCTGTAATTTCTAGTCTCGTTTAGGAGAAATACAGCAATGCTACTGATAGTGTAATTCCTAATTTTAATAACGGAAACGTCCGCTGTATCGGAGTTTCGGAAAAGTGTTAAGTCATTTCGTGCCATCTAGGAAAAGAGGAAATTCTGGTTTCTCATCGCATTTGTTCAACTCCTCGGGTACGGAAAAAGGTGCGCGAATTTACAACTGGGGGTCGAGGGAATATTTTACGAGGTAACGATCCGGTCTGAAGCGATTACCCTTACCCCTGAAGAGGTATGCGGCGGCACATAGGTGGCCTATAGTGGAGTACGGATAAACCGAAGGGCGGCGTGCGTTTTAATGGGTAAATTACACATGGTGAACTTTCACCACCCGATTTTGATAGTGATGCAAAAAACAACCTTTTTAGCCAACACATGAATCTACACACAGTATGTGTTTATATAAATATCGACATGCTATACGAACATAACCCTCAGTAATCTAAGTCCACGCTTCACATAGCTTACTGATTCATCCAATGCCAGGTAAGTTATGACTTAAACGGAATTATTGATAAATTAATTGTCATGTGACCAAATGCAGAGAGAGCCGTAATAGAAAAGCAAATGCCCCTCGAACTAACTGCTCTAAAAAACCAGAGTGTGCCTCAGTTCTATAGACGTCGATCGGGTAGTGAATCAACAGAGAGCTGTTATCGACGGTCGAAGGGTTAGAGAGGCCGCGTGCATGTGGCAGCCAAGTCATGATTAATGCGATCTGTATGAATGGTGAGTTTGGAAAGCAAACAGGGACCCAGCGCTTAATGGGAACCCAAAGCCAACGCGCTGTAAACGTTTTATAAACGTTGCAGATAAAATAAACGACGCAAACTGCAAAAATCTATCAGGAGGAAATGGCAGTGCCGAGAAAAACAAAATGGTGATTTCCAGTAACTACGAGGAATAACATGTCGATATTCGGTTTGCAGTTAAATTAAACATTACAAGTGACAGTGTGAATTAGTGTAGCTCGGACTGTACCGGGGAAATATTGTTTGGCTGAACCTACAGTCTGGTTATCCGGCTGGAAAATGTTAATTTTCAGATGTAAGCCTAAACCTATTGTCTTTTTCTATCCATTCACAAAACGTTCCGTACTGCAAGTAGGATTTCTTATTTAGGGTTTCTTATCAAAAAATAAATGAACAACAACAAAACAAACGTTCTAATGTTGTAGTATTGTTTTTATTTATTTTAATAGACATTAGCTATCTAATTACAAAACCAAAGTGAAAGCAAGTGAGAAACGAAATGGTGATTTTGGTTGAGAGGCTGACTTACAATAGACTTTGCATAAGAATCTTGTTTTATATGTAAAATATATAAAAACATAATATCGAAAATGGGTCTCTTACTGCACGTTAGTTTTAATTTCAGGAAACGAGAAACTGAATGTGTTTCTTTGGAAAAAGAAACCAATCACGAAATGATGTGCATTTGAATGAGTCCTGTCTTTATATATCGTCACCAATGCAAATTTTAGTAATAACACACACATACATAAATGTGTCTGTGTGTCTGTGCGTGTGTGTGGCTGCACATTCATCGGTTTCTCCAGTACCCGTTTTGCACTTTCGGTAGCACGCGGCACTGGGCTTGAGCGATGCGTCGAAGATCAGAGGTTATAAGGAAATTGTAACTGTGCAACTGTTTCAGTGGTCGGTTTAGATTTTTAACAACTTTTTTTTCCTATAGTGATTCGGTGACGGTATGCATGTACTACTTGTAGGCCCCATACCACTTTCACTCGCATTATAAGGGACTATTAATCTTCAGTGGTTTTTCTAACGTCACTGTGTAAGGTGGCGTAACTGCGGACACGTTGTGGTTTATCGTACGAATGACGTCACTAAAGGGAAAGGGGGCTGACACTACGAGCTACGAAGTATTAAATCACGTGATTTCCATAAAAGGGAATAGTCATACTGAAATTGTGGCTATAGCGGAATATGGGGTCATATTATAAACCCATTGTCTTTTAAAATCTCAACTTTTTTACGGTACACTTTCACACCCTGGGTGAAATACCTGGGAACCAAGCAAAGAAAAATGTCTCAATCTGTATGCCCAATACTTATACATGTGTATATAATCTAAGTAAATGAGCGTTATGTTCTTCTTAAGCTTAATAGGCCAACTCCAAAGTGTTCTTTCAAAAAGTTCGAACATGGTTAGAAAAAGACAGTCTAATCTACTAAAATTTTTAATTCACGTCATCGTAATCATGGCATGCATTGAGACCATATTTTATTTCTCTCTCAGGTTTTAACCCCGCCACAGATTATTCTTTAGACGGCTCGCTTTGTGACTAGTCGGATCTGGCATTACACAGTTTTTTTGGCTGAAGTAAAAGAGACGCTCGTTGAACGTTCAGACAAGCGCATCGAAGTGACTACGCCTATACCCCGGCATCGAGAGCGGATTCGGCGTTTTTCGGAAACAGAGTCGTTGAGTGTGCGCTGGCATCAGTTTGTCCTTCCATCTCCTTGCCTGTGCCGGTAAACGGGATCATTCCTATCTAGTACCAGTCGTACATGTGTTGCGTTGCCCACTCGTATTTCAGTTTTACTAAGTAACGAAACCTAAAGAGCATCACGCGGAGCTGCTTCAGCGAAAAGTCAGAAGCCGCGTTTCTGGCGACCGCAGCTTGTACTTCTCGCTTGTCGGACTAGGCACCTGCGTTTTACGCCGGGCGTTGCTGCGTTTTCTAGACACGCCAAATCGAGAGCAGTCGCCGAGGTCTTTCCGTGCTAAATTACAGCCGAGAGCGTTTCGAAACCTTTCGCGGTTCTTAAGCTGGCGCATAAGATCATCCAATTCGTCCACCCATTCTTACGTCTATATTAAAACACTTGCCCTAATTAGGCTTATAAATAAGTGGTTTGAGCGATTGCAGCTTTTAACGAAGGAACTGTTTTATATAATTGCTTAGTTAAGTCGATTGTTAGTTTTCCTTATGTTTACACATATTTAAGCTTAAATAAAAAGTATGTTGGCGTCTTCACGCTATTGTTGCACTTTGCTGTCTTATTTATCTCGTCAGATAAGACGGACTCCTAATATGTGTGTTTGGGTTTTTTTGGCCCTATAATGTTATATATTCAAGATTCGGCCTATAACAACTGCATTACAAACATCCTCATAATGCAGACACCGATATGACAGGCTATATAATTCGTAGATTTGCTTTATTTTAGGCTTGTTACAAACTGGGTGATGTTAAACTAACGGTAACCTACGGATAACGGCTGCGAGCTGTCCAGTTTTCACCGCCTCTCCTTGCCGGCGTGTCCGTGGGCGTTATATTATATTAATATGGTCAGGAGGATTTAATTAAAAAGCAGTAAAGGTGCGCGGCTTACCCTCTCTTAGCCGCTCGATGGGGGGAAAGATCGGTTTAGAGAAGCTCGCTTTAGCGTCTGTAAGGTTCAGACAGGTCAGTGGACGTGAATACAACGCCAAAACCGATTTCGTCTGATTATGACGACGATGCGCAGGACCAAAGGGGTCTCTTCATTTTTCACAATAATTTCATTTTCAGGGTTGCTATTCCACGTTAATATTATTAGTTGTGTTATTGCGGGCAATTGTGCTTCATATGCGAGTAAAAATTATCTAAGTTAGTGCCATCGTAAAATTATCACATTGTATTATAAGTGGAAAATCAGCAGCGGAAAAAAAACAGTCCGTTTTCATGGTGTGATCACAAAGACACCACACTTTCTGCTGATATTAATTGCTGGTCATCCGTGATAAACTCTTAGGCGGCATAAGTCTGTGGGAAAATAACATAACATACGTGCCTCTTTTGTCTTGTTTGGTAAGATTTATACGGGCCCATTCCAACCAGCGACTGGGACTTTATGTTGCTAAACGCCAACATGCAAAATCCCGTAAGCATGTCATCAAAACAGACACTGTTTGCGTCATTTCCCTCGATCGTGAATATTATTGATAATAGCAATAATAATCGTAGTAGTCGTCGCATTATTGTCTCCAGGACACTAGCCTGCTCAGTAGGTAGTCTCATAACATTAGTAAATACGATGAGCACTACTAGTGGTATTGCCGTCCTCCTCCTCCTCCTAGGAAATCCTTCCCGCGCTATAAACGCCTCACAGAGCGTTATGACCTTTGGGTCAGCTCCCGAGGGAGGAGGTGACGGGGGCGGGCTGCTTGTCAGACCGTACAGGCAATCCTATTACTGCCACGGTGTGCGCGATTGTCCTGCTTCCTGCTGCACGACACTGGGCAGTATTGTTGTATTGCTTGCTTATACAGCGAACGCTCCGCATAAAGTAGCGGATACTCGAAGCCTGAGAGGCAGATGCCTATACGAGTATATCATATAGACTGTTCCCTGTCGGGAACAAAGACGATATGGAATAATATCGGAAAAATACCAATGCCAAAATCCAGAATGTATATAAAGCATATCAGACAGTGACGCCTTTTAAAAAAAATGTCATTCCAATGCATACCTTAAGAAAATGTCCCTCTTCTCATATTTAACCCATTAAATAGTCTAAAATACACGAGCATAACAGCATCATGTTTCGTCTCGGACGCGCCCGCTAACGAAGCGTCATTGTAATATAACAGTTGCCGGTTGGCGAGACAAAGGAGACTCCGCTACGAAGCACTAAAATGAGGAGCATTTCAAACATGAAATTTTAAAAAGAAGATACGACACGCCACTTATGACCGGGGACAACGGTGAACGGGCCAGTTGGTCCGCTTGGTCTCTCCCTCTGTCCCTCCCTCCCTCTCTTCCGCGCGCGCGCGGGCGGTTTTGGGGCCCCCCCGCCCCGGGGGGGGGTGGTGGGGCGGGGGGGGAGGGGGGGTGGGGGTTTGGTTGGGTAGTGGCGGGGACGGGGG
>JABFEA020000083.1:1285143-1301424 GCA_019775915.2 Cyphomyrus plagiostoma
CGAGACGGAGAGTGACGATCAAGGAGAATACAGCAGCGTCGTGGCCGAGTTAGGAGACGATACTTCACAAAGTAGGGGCCGCCGCACGCACGGAGACTGCAGCAGCTGGTGCCTCGTACTGCTCCGAGCAGCAGAGACGGAGAGAAAGGGAACTAAGGCAAAAAGGACGGAGACAGAAAAACAATATTTAAACACTGTTTAAAACAAACCACAAAGGAACCTAAGGAACAAAGTTATTAAAAATGGACTTATTGAATTTGGTAAGCATTTACAAGAGAAGCGTGTAACTATTCTCCCCGTTTTGACACGGCGTGTTCGGTCAGAGCTATAACCCAACATGGCGCGGTAAGGCATTACCAGGCTGCATAAATTGTTGAAGTCGAAGGATCGTCGACACCTGTATCCTTGTACAACACTCACGAAAAGATCATCGCTGAAGGACCAAAGAATATATTGAATCTGGATATTAAGCCTGTCGCTTTAATTCTGAGGATGTCTATATACCACATCTGTTTTTTGCAGTTTTTCCTCAACTGGAATAACACCGATACTTTGGATTGCTACAAAAGTATTGTCCTCATTACTTTCCGCGAAAGTGGTCATGAAAATCTAAACTACTTTTAATTTCCCTGTTCTAGGAGTCCAGTGAATCGAGGAACACTTGTCCCTATAGACGGGCGACCTTAGTTTCTTATCGGATGTTTGGGCTTGTGAAATACCTAACAGGATCGTGTCTGGTTTGAACTACTCAAGTCGGAAACTTGGAATAAAAAAAAAACCTGACGTTCAGTAAATTATTGGATTCTACTGCGAAGTGACACTTATTTCTGTTGAGGTAAGCACGGTTTCTCTGTGATCAGAACGATGTATGTGCCTTTTTATGTCATTCTCAAACTGCACAGTTCATCTGATATCACTGAGCTGGACGGTTATTTGGACCGACAACGTTTTAATCGTGGATTTCCCGGTTACTTTCCAGTTTCCAGATAAGCGGAGCGTGGTATTTTTACAGTGTATCAGCGGGAGGATTCCCACAGATTCGTCCGATCTGATATGATGTCGAAAATAACTTTTTAAAATACAACATCCAATTCTCCGACAAAGCCGTTTCGTAAAAGTTAAAAGTTTTTTTTTAATGTCGTGGGTAGTGACAGTCGGTTGATAAATGAGTCAGATTACACTCTAATGATTGCAATCAATTCACCCTGAGCTGGTAAAAACCTAACAGACAGTAATGACTAATTTCCAGTGTCGGGTTAGCAGACGAGCGAGCGAGCGCCGGACCTCGATAGTAGCTACGTTACATTTTAAAAGGCTATTTGTGCGCTTTGGTTGTTACTGGTTTGCGCCCTACTGATGTTACTGGAGCTAATGCGTATGAGAGGCGGTCGGGAATATTTAGCTGTCTTTAACGAAGGGAGATTTAAAAAAAAAAGTCCCGGGGGTTGGGGGCGGGGGGCGGGACGAGACACGAGGTGAAGGCTTCAGACCCGAGCCTCGCCCTGTTCACGGTGCGGTGTTTAAACGCGTATTTGCAGTTAGGCTCTGTTAAAGGACACCCCCGTGCTGCTTGTCTGCCTGTGCGTGTGGGAAGGGAGGAGAGCGCAGATCGTGAATCGCGGGGTAGGGTTCAAGAAACTGGCTGGAAAGAAGGACTGCGGCAAGGGATGCAATCGCTGAGCTCAGTTAAACGCTGACCCACCCCGTACTTCCCATAACACACAGAGACCAACTCTTGCAGGTGTAACCTAAGAGGGGGTCCAAATTTATTGTGGATTTCCAAACATCCTGGTTTACCAGCGTAGGCATACCATATGAGATCGTGGGGTGAATTATTTCTAATGAAATCAAAACCGTATACCACCGCGCAGTGTTCGTAGGATTTTCACCTTCGTCCACCTCTTAGCCTGTTTCATATTTTCAATGACCTTTCTGGTTTCTTGTGGTAGCTGGTAGAGCGCTAACTACGAAATACTCGAAGGATAGACGATTTCCCCAGTTTCAGTTGTCTTGCTTTACTTATCGTAAGGAAACCGGCGAGGAGACAAAGACACCGCTTCGCAACACTTAACCGAAAACGTGCTTATGTTTTTTTGAACAAAACATGAATGCTTTAACGGCAGGTTTCCTCATACTCACAAGGATAATGTCTTAATATACTGATGTTTCAAAACTGAAAACTATGACTATTAGATATGAAAAAGATTGATAATGATCCAAGAATCCGCGGACTGAAAATGTACGCCGAAGTTCGGACTAAACAAAAAGACAAAGAAATACACAACAAGAGGTGTTAATTTATTGTGAATGCGTACTGGAAACCCCATGTCCACCACAGGTTATAAGGAATATTGTAGAACGAATACCTGTAATGTGGTGCGCATTTTGAAATATTCTGCATAATAGACCGATAGTATAATTAAGTATTTTTCTTGAAAAGAACTTCCCTGTAACTTTTCCAAATGAGTTTAGGGGCTAATATAGCTGATAGCTAATAAATTGACAGCAATTGTGTTAATTGTGTTGAACGCTCTTCCGGCTTTGAACTATGTCCATTCTGAGTCTTTTTGGCTGCAAAACGAAGGACAACCATTAAGATATAACTAAAAATGAGGGAACAGAAATGATCATATCCAGCCGCTTACTTATTATAGTCCGAATCATTAATTGCGCTCCCACATGAATCATGTGATTGACGTGTCCGAAAGGTGAAAGGAACTTGTGTCTCCGAGATTTCCCGTTTTGTCTCAGGCGGCGCAATGTCTTCATGCTGGTAAAGCGAAGACCGTTAAATTAAAAAGAGAGAAAACGCCTGAAAGAAGGGGCACATTTTCGTAATAAGCGTGTGAAGCTCGACTATGTCGATGTGGTTGGTGCATTTTGATATGTAACTGCCCTTGGCTTCTGCCTTAAACCGACTGCTTTGTGTTAAGGACAGCATAGGAGCCAGGACGATCGACTCTGCGCACAGCCCATAAACAGACTATAGAAATTCCAACGTTTGTTTTATTTGCAGATGTCACAGAAGGGGATTGAGGGGCAAAGCGTATACGTAAGATGTTTATTGCAAGTGAAAACCTAGCGCGTTAAAACCTATCCTCACATCTACTTCATCTGCACATTAATTATCGATTTTACTGTCAAAGCGCAAGATACAGGAGAGTAGTTACAAATAAGAATATTTCGTGATATGTTTATTGGAGAGATGTGTGTTTGTCAGAGAGGTGTGTTAAAATCGGACAATGATCTCACCCCGCCCATTAGTTGTGTCCGGGGTGTGTTTATTTTTAGCAAAGAGTTCTCAGTTGGAGCCTTTGTACCGCCAGACGCGATTAGTCCGACGCGCACCATCGTGAAATAAACAGTCGTGCCGTCACGTTTCGGAGCTAAGAAATGTGTACTTCCAGGCGTGTTTATGGGTTTGAAATGTAGCTTCAAGCAAGCTTCCACAAATACGTGTTCTAATTTTAATTGTCTCTGTGGTGGATCGTAAGTTTAGATCAACTCTGTATGCCAGCTTTCTTTTGTGGCGCCAGGTATCATTTTTCATTGCGCAGAAACCTCACAATTATCTCACGAGCATTAACACCGCTTATGTCATTATCAGCTTTTCCCATTCGGATTCCGTGAATTGGGACGTTTACGCTAAATCCAACACAAAAACAGAAAGCTTCGCGGCATAGACAGACGGAAACAGTTAATTTGTAGCACTGGCACGTAAAGATATTACTGGAATAACCGCATTACGATGTCAGTAGAACGGACTCCGTGGCGCAAGCGTTTAACGTGACGCACAGCGACGGTCCGCCGATTAACGCTTGTCATCCAGCAGTGTAAGGTCACGTTTCCTTTGGATTCGCTTGGCGGCGATCTTCACGCTTCAATTTACCACCGCGGTCGTTTGCGTGCCTTTACAGAGCGGCTTAGGTCATTGTTCTGTGTTTCATCGGCCGAATCAGTGTGCGAGAACCCCCCCCCCCGCGGGGTTATGTCGAAATGTTAATTTGCAATACAGAGGGACGATTTACCAGCTTTTATCTCAAAACAACCCATTGTGTTCTTAAACAAGATAAATGTTTTATCGTTACAAAAAAACCGCAATACTCACAAATACGACAAAAATAGACTTTTAAAGTACCTCACAAATGACACTACTGTCGACTATTGATTGGTTTGCGCACTTCTTATTTTTCAAAAATCTCTCAATTTGTCTTTAGGTCGAAACATTGTCCGCTGTAAATGAACGCAGTCGGTCCTAACGAAGCGTGCTTACTTGGGCGATGTTTAAGGAGAAAAAAGTAGGCTATTCATATTTAAAATGTATTTTTGGGCGACAGCATCTTTCTGTTGGGGTCAACTGGAAACCACGTTTATATAAAGTCATTTCATGATTGATGAAATGACTAAGTAGATTTACATATTCGGCCATCCAATCCACCGACATCCAAGACGTATTAGTATGTGGCAACTAAACGCGTGTGAATAAGCAGACATACGCAGGCAGGAGAGATCGGGTTTTGCTGTTTCCCAGAGGAAGCGTCATAGTTAAATTGAAGTAGCTTTCAGTCCAAGCCTCCCTCGGGACGGCAGCCGTGAAACAGCAGAGCTCTCTTCTCTGCTCCGGGAAGCTTTTGTATCGCAGGCGCTCATGTGCACGGATCAGTTCGCTCTTGCACGAGTAAGTTGCTGCCCACGCTAGCATTGTAAGTTTTTTTATGCTGAATTTGCACTTGGCCCATAAAGCATATCATCGACACACTTCTTGCGACCGCCTTCATTTTCGACAGGTGATGGCAATAAATGTTACATTAACTATGCATTTAAGACGTTATCTTGTTGACACCGCCACGACTCCGTTGTGTTTCCAATGGTCAAGCGACAAGCCATTTACGCCTTTAGTCGTTTTAAAATAGACTATCAACAGTCCATCTTGGGGATGAAAACGTGCTCTTAAGAACGCCGGTGTCTTGATTGCCTTGCGAGATGTTCTCTGCACCCCTACCCTCAGGCACCCCCGCCAATAACACTTCGTTAGTGATGTTGACATCAGCACCTTTTGCACCACATCGACAGGCCCCGACCTGAGCCAAGCATCACTCATTTTTTAAGTCAGTCCGTAGGCCATTACCGATGATGAAATACTGCAGAAATACGGTCTGATTCTGCGCGCACGACAGGACTCCGGCATGCACGCAAAACACCAATTATTTCGTTGAAGCGTTAATTTTTTCCCTTTCCAGCCAAAGGTACAAACAGCCCATAAACACACGACAGTTGTTTCGATAGTTATCGTTTTGGTGAGGCTGTTTTACTTTTACCATGGAACAAAATCGTAGATTTCCATAATATAGAACACACATTTTCGAAATTGCTATGTCTGGGTGTCCTTGTACTTTTGTGACTGACGTTAAACACCCCAGATTTGTGTTCCACCAGCACCGGCATTAGGGAGAAAGTAACGTACCAGCATCCAACAGAATCGTTTTAAAAAAAAAAAAAAATAAATTCTCGGGTCTCAGTGTAGCAGAAATGAACCGCATACAATTTGAAACTTGTGGAGGTGACAATGCGCGACAGTAGTCTGGTGACCCCCGCATTAAATATCGCTGGTTTCTCTGCACTCGTTGATTCTGCATTTTCCACTCGCGGCCCTCGTTCTTTTCACGGACCCCTTGATGATTTCACACAATAGCCGCGTTAGACTTCATACCTCACCTTGGAACGAAAATGAGAAGCTCTCACCTTTACTTCCACTTTCGTCCGCTTTTCTAGAGAAGGGCTTGACGCGATCGATCGCCGCTCCCTAAATGCCGTGAGGAATTGCCGCTGACCGCTGCGTAAAGCCACCTCCGCAGAAGCGTGGGCCTGGACACTGTCTTTCTATTTATTTATAGTGACGGTTCCTTGATGGGACCTATCTGAGTGTTTGCATTCTCCTTCACTAATTAGTAGGTCAGATTATCTTGAAATTTCGGGAAAATTAAAACCAGGCAAAGCTATTATTTAGACTGATATAAGACTTAGAATTGCAAAAGACGCCACCACCCAAAATCATTAAGATGTGTAGTTCATATCAACATAACAAAAATTGCTCTTGAAGGAGTTAATAGGCCAAAATATTCCTGACTGAAGCGTGTTGAAATGCAGGGTACACGGTGACTTCCTGTGTTCTGCGGCCCGAGGGCTATAAGCAGAATCCGGTGTTTAAAATGGCGTAGACAGACTGTAGCCGGATGCGCCAGAAGCCAGGCGGAGCGCTTTTCGAAGGGGGGAAGTCCCGCTGTGTGGTTGTACTGGGACCGTCCCTTCTCACCTTATGTGCGCCACTTCCATTATCACTATTGTGTCACTATTGTTGTTGCAGGTGTATACGCAAGTCAAAAGCACAGTCTTCATACCGTTAGCCTAATGAGATAAAGCTGATTCTTGTTTTAATTGTTGTGTCTGGCCAGCATTGTCTGTAATCCGCCACTTAAATGGTAATTGTTTCCGCAGTATTCACAATGTCCACAATTAAAACAGTACAGATCTAGGGATCCCCAGGAGTAAAATCTACCTTCCTTGGATAGGCTAATTCTTGACCTGAACAAGGGTCTTTCCCTTAAATATTTTTGCATTGTGTCTAGCTGAAGACAATATTCACACTTATTCTATTTACGATCGAACTTCTATCTAAAATCCCAACGAAATAATTAAATACAATAGTAGTTTCTTGTACGATTTATGATTCTTGGACCCCCAATAACGATGATCTCTGAGCGTCCAAAATCCATTGAAATTACTGCATCTGATGGTCAGTAAAACAGTGGAAATTGCTCTAGCGGAAGACATGATTCCGGCTCTTTCGTAGTTTTCTTAGACCTAAACCTTTTTTACCCGAAGACGCTGTGCACCGAACGTGTCGAGTCATACGACTACAAAGCCAAACAGCTTTGCGAGGCACTGGTTTTCACAATCTCTGAAGATTGCTTGTTTTCCATCTTCCTACTATTTCTACTCAGCAGTTGGTAGGGCTACATATAGGCCTAATGGTTTTGACGCACGCCAGGGCTCACTAATCCAGTTTTCCCTCGTCTATGGACTGCGATTATGGGACATCACACGACATGTTTTAAGAGAGCACCGGCTTATCTTTAGATAAAGTAGGCAACCGGCCAGTGCTCCGAAAAGCGGTTCTTAATTTAGCTCCACAAAGCAACCCCGAAAAACCAGCCATAGGGTCGATGCCGGGACGGTACCTCCAGCTTGCTGGGCACACAAAACTCACATGGCGGAAGAGTCAGATCCCCCTCACTGGAGCCTTATTGATGCTCTTTATAATGCTTTGTTTTTGTACGTCTGCGTGCCATTTTAAGTGGCTATTATTTCTTAACCCCCTTCCCCCAAGGGAAAAAAACTGAAATACCATTCACGGTCTGTTTTTAAATTATTTCCCCCCTATTCGAGGCCCATGGAGTAGTCTGTTGCACGATTTAACAGCCATTTTCGACTGACGGTTGCGCAACGTTGGATTGTAATGCCAATGAGTAGAACAGACGAAAGATTGGTCACCCTCGTTTTTCCTAGTTTCAGATCTATTCGATTGCGGTAGAATAATTAACGTTTCAATTTAATACAAAAAGATGATCTATGCCAGGATATTTCCCTTCTAGCTGTATTGTATCTGAAATGTCGATTTTCCTGATTTGACGTACTTTGCGTTATTAATTACAATTAAGTATTTAAGGTCTGACGATTTATAACGTCTTTCTACTGACAACGATGGTAAGTGAGCACCTTGTTTCGTGGCTGTGAATGACTGACATTGAGGTCTTCCAGTGCACAAGACGTGATGGGGTCTTACACAGTCACACCCCCCCCCCCGCCTCGCCTCGCCTCGCCCCGCCCCATTCTTCCATAACAAAATTAACTGGAGACACGCACTGGTCAGGATGAGTGGTCAGGCCATGGACTTCATAGAAACTCGCGGTCAGTTTAGCGCGTTTGCCGATGTATTGGCACAAACGGACAGCCAAACCGTTTTTGCGAAACTCTGCCATTTATATTCCGCGCTATGCGCAACAAACCAGTTTATCATTTTGAAGGAGATTTCAAGGAAGCCTTGACCCGTCTATATGGCGGCCAGGGGAAAACAATGACGCTACTGAAAGGAAATGATCCGTGATGCAGAGTTTGTTCATCAAAGCGCGCCACTTTGAAATGGCCCAGGGGCTGATAAAACCAAAAAGATCAGTAACAAGAGAGAGGCTGGAACAAGCCCCATGCGCGCTATTCCCCGGCAGCCGACGGATAGATAAGGCACGTGATAAGGAGTATATGACGCCACATATCTAAACGGATTTTATGAATTATTTACTCATTCTTCCGCGTGTCCCCTCATTTAGATCCTGGGTGATCAGACCTTTAACTGAAGCTAACTATTATAACAATAACTAAGGCTAATAAATCATTTTCGATTAAATAATGTTTTACTGTTTTTATATATAAAAAGTAGGCTACTCGCGTTACTGATTTTCGTTACTGAGCTTTGTGATGAAGACTAAGTTGTTTGTTGCGGAAACTATTTTTAGTAGCGGAGCTGGGCGTAGACCTTCGCTGCCCTTTCCTTCTGCTGCTCTGGCCTTGCGTTTGGCCCGGTGCCCTACAGCCTTCTGCCGCAGCGCAGAGCGTAAACTTTACACCTGAGTGTGACGCAGCGGCCGGCTTTACTGCTCTTGGAAACCATAAATCGCCTGAAAATTATTTGTTTTAAAACGCCGATACACGAAAGGGAAATTCATGACGACCATGTCCTCTAAAAAGGAGAGAACTGGGAAAGGGGCACGACCACTTTTCCTTTTTTTCTTTCTAATGGAAGCGCATATTGAATATTAGGTCTACATCCACATGGTTAATGTTAGTAAAGTAAAATCTCCATTTGTGCTGCTCGTAATGTATTTAAAGATGAAAGTAACACGGACTGAGATGTTAGTGGGAAATATTGCGCATTCCACTTTAAGTTTACTAGCGCATTGCCGGACTGACGCCAGCCTGGTGTTAACGTGGTAATGGGGAAGGGGGAGTCTTTCCCACAAATTATACACAAGACCGTTTGCAGCCGGATGAGACATTTCTGTCACCCTGCGTGCCTCGTGGGCCAAAGTGACCGTCCAGTGTTCTTTCATAATTTTCCGCCTTCGAATAGGCTATGCATAGGCTACTCAAGTCATTCTCAAATAGGCCTGTGTAATTGAAATCGGCGCATTATAATATAATTGCTTTTTGGTTAGTTGCTAATTGCTTAGTGTTTTTTGTGAGTTGGAGGGTAACTTTGCAAAATTTCTTAGCATGATATATTTCTTAGGAATTCCTTTGACTTTGCTGTTTTTCAGAAGCAAGCCTTGTGTGGGCGAGCAGAAGTCATGCTCTCCGCGACACCCCTGTACGGAACATTTCACAGCTGGATGGGCAATGAGCGCGTCCACACGTGTGCAATTAATGAAGACAGGTTGGTGTCTCCCCGTCCTTTCCACCGTATCTGTCTGATTTTGGCGTTGCATATTAAGTTTTTGATATGGCTACAAAAGGGTTCACCTTAAACATAATATTATTGGTTCACGATTGACGTGCGATAGCATCAGTGTTGTTTTCTGGAGTATGTTAGTGTCATTATGTGATGTTAGACTTTGACAGGTGAACCTTCTATAGGTTTGTTGACGGCTGTTAATTTGGACCAAAATATGGGCCAAAAACCGTCAGACTGTTTGTCTGCTTTATTTGCTTAGCGATTGTATTCTGTGTTTTCTTTCTAAAAACTTTTAATTGTTACTTTCGGCATTTTCCTCGGGCGGGCACGCGGTATAGTTCAACAGAACTGTGTGACGGGAACGCGCCGGTCCGGTCCTGACAGCGAAGTCCACTTGTGTGGTCACCACAATAACATTAGGTACCGTTAGCCTGAAGCGTTAAAGCTTCCCTTGAGCTGGAACCATAACGGACACGGGAATGTCGCCAAACGCAGGAGATTAATGGACTCTAGGCCAATGCAATAAAAGTGGCATGCCGGGATTTAAAACTGCCAGTGGAGGCAGCGTTGGGGAACAGACGCGTTTCTCTTCTAAAAGAGGTATTGCGGGAGGACGTCGTTTATCAGTATCTAACCCCACCCTTTGCCCATCTCCCTCCCTCCTCAACTGCTTCCCCAACCCAAGTAATTACGTCCGGCCATGGGAAATTCGTTTTGTTTTTGGGGCGCTTTTCAATGTTCGTAATGACTAGAAAGGATGGGCGGACTTCACGTTTTTCCACGTTTCATATTGTTCTTTTGGATGGATCAGAAAAAATATCCAAATTATATTTGTGCAACTACGTAACACATAGTCCGGATTTTTTATTTTTTGCCACAAAAGTTAATTCCCTCCGCATTTTTTGCGCAGTAAATTTGAGCTCCGGACAGTGGTAAATATGCGATGTTAGGGTTGGCACAGCCCCCACAAACACCGTGTCTACTTAACACCCGTCACATGTTTTATCCACTGCAGGAGGTACAGTAGGAAAATAATTCATTACTGCGCATTACCAGCGTACTCTGCTAAAATTAATCACGATAGGTAGGAAAAGTCGGGCGTATACTACATGTTTATTCACAGGTATTAAGCGGCTCCAAAGTCTGAACTTAACAAAAAGGAGAATGACTGGATATTCAAATAAAGTTTATTATTATTATTATTATTAATAAAATAATAATAATAATTATAAAACACAAATAACAAAAACCGTTTTTGGGTGTCATTTGGTCTTGGTTTCTTTACCCAAACCATTGCTTCTTGTTGCACTAAATTTGAATATATTTAGACCTGAAAGTACAGTTTAGATGTGCTTGGATACGGAGGAGCTCTGTGTGTTTTTGTAAACAGTAAGTGCATTATGTAAATTAAGGTAACTACTTCATTCATTTTCAGGAGAATTTGTTATTGGTGCCCAGTAAAAGGCATTTTTTTTTCCATCGTGAGGGGGATAAATGGCCCCCCACCGAAAAGGTTGTGATGTGTAATCTTCCCTCTCACTGCCGACTGGCTGAATTGCAAAGGTCAAGGAGGGTACGGAAAATGGGTGTGTGGAGCGTGATTCAATGGCGGCGCTTCCACAAAGCACAGTTACTCCCCGGGGATGGGTGGGATTGGGATGGGGGGGAGGTGAAGGTGGGGGGGTTCGCAGAGGGAATGAGAATGGGGTCCGCTGTGCTTTCATTTCCAAAGGGAGCCTGGTGGTTTAATTGGAGTGGGGAGGGATGGTGGCGGCGGTGTGATAGATGTAGCGGGTCTGTGTGAAACCCCCCCACTAGCACCACCAACCCCCTAGCAGCCACCCATCTCACCCCCCCCCCAACCCCAGCGCCAATCCTGCCGCGCTGACAGCGACAGCAGCCGTGTCGGAAGATAAGGACAGGCCTGCATTATTGAAATCCTGCACCCGTAAAGCCATCAATAACAGAGGCAGCGTTTGCTGGGCCCTCGATGGCTTTTCTCTCATGTCATTTCCCCAGCCGGGCCTCGCCGTGATTGAATCTGGCTCGACACAGCAATGATGAAAATTTTCCCTCTGGCAAATTACAGCCATTTTGCCTCCCCCCCCCCCCCCCCTATCCAACGCTACCCCCACTTCCTCCCAAGATTATGAGATCTGGCTCCGAGGTGTGTGTTATCAGTGCCTCTGCGATAGCGTGTCTTGAACCGCATCTGCCTGATGAGCCCAGGGTTTGGCCGGTGGTTCCACCTGCACAAGACACACCAGCTTGGTCAAACGGAGCCATTGTCCTCGCATTTGTTGACCTGGTGTTTCCCTTCCATAATGGGTGTTTTAAAAAAAATATTTCCATCTGAGACTGAGCAAGACAGGCTGCTTTCAACAGTGATTCCGAAGGTGTCTGTGCTCAAAGCGGGTTGATCCACGTGAAACGTGAAACACAGAAGCCAGACTTGGCCCTCTGGGTCACATGCCAGACACGATGATGTCTGTGTTTGCGTTCGCGGTGAACTTCCTCTGAATGGCGCTTCGCTTGGGTAAGACACCCGTAACGGAGTCTGTGTGTCCGGCCTCCTTTCGCTGTCGACAGGAAACTTGCCGTGAGTGATGGTGAGCCCCAGAAAAGTGGCCTGGAGCTGACGGACGCCAGCCACATCACACACAGCATGGTAAGCCATCCTGCTCTGAATCGCCTGCTTTAGTCCCGAGCCGCTCTTGGATGCCCGGCAGTCCGCCCGCCTTCGTACATCGGCGAGGGCGGACATATTTGATTACAATCTACTGATCTTCTGGGCTTGCTGGCGCAATTTGCAAATGGGGCCTGCAGCTTATAAAATCTGAAATGGATCAAGCTGTAGCCAAGCAGGAAACATAATTAATCTGCTTCCTGGCATTAGTGATCTCCAGTGTGTGCCTGACCAGTGAGCTCTGTGCTAGCCCTTCAGCCGGAGGGGCTGGGCGGGCGGATCTATGCACCCCCCAAATAAAAAAAACCACAGGCAGCATTCCCCCTCTCGTCCTCAATACAATTCCCGCCTCTAATGACCTTCATGCCTTCTATTTCCTGTTTTGAGTTTTTTGTGTGTGTGCGCGTCTTTTTTTTTTTTTTTTTTTTTAAATCAAGCTTGGGGATCAGGAGGCCTGTAGTAATTTTTTTCCTAGTATATTTGTGGCATTTTACTTAAAAATGCTCATTATATTTCAACGTCTAAGTATTAGTGTATGAAAAGGGAGGGGCTGTGCTATTAACCTATCTAATGCTGGCCCTCGGGCTCTGTTGCAGGTCGATGCGAGTGCGGCCTGCAGGATGAACCCGCTCACTGCATTGGGCATGGACCGTGGCAGCCTGATGAGGGAGGGTCTACACGTGCATGGAGGCATGGTCTACCCGGGCATCCGGGCCCTGTCAGCCGACAAGGCCCGGGAGGGAGCAGCACTGCCCCTGGGATATGTTGGCGACCGCCTCCCCGACCTGCACTACAAGCCCGACGTCTCGCTGGAGAGCAGGAAGCCCACTAATGGCTATGTGGGCCTCTACAAGAGCCCTCCTCCGGGCCTTCAGAAGCCGGTCCTGGTGCCAGTGAGTGGCGGGGACACCTTGGGACTGGACCGGCGCGTGGGGCCGGCAGACAAATCCCCAGAGCTCGGCCTGAACGGTAGCAGCAGCTACCTGCACCTGCCCTGGGTGAGCCCCTATGGAGATGCGGGGATGTACCCCTATCTGGAGCCCAGCAAGTACCCCACGCTAAGCATGGCCTCCTTCATCTCCCAGCCCAGCCCCTTCCTGCCACAGCACCTGCCGTACCAGTCGCTCTGCGGCGCTGGGGGCAGCACAGCCGGCTCCGAACGCTTGTTCTACATGCCCCCGTACCCCCCGGCTCCCATATCCTCCCCTCTGGCGCCCCCCATGAGGATCCCCACAGCCACAGTAGCCCCAGCCGCACTCTCCCCACTGGTGCACTGTCAGGAGAACAGCCTGCAGAGTTTAGGACCCAGGATCCACCACGAGCCGTCAGCCTTCGGTCAGCAGCTGCACCAGCAGCCGCCCCAGACTCACCACCCATCGCACGGCAGCAAGGCAGCACGCGCATCTGGGAAGAGCTCCACTGGTGGCGGGGGCCTCTCCGTGGATTCGGTCCCGTCCCCTATTTCCATCTCCCGGCCGCAGACCTCGATCCCACCTCCACCTCCCCTCATGGAGAGCAACATGGATTTTCAGAAGCCCCTCCCACCGGGACCTCCCGCTTCCTCATCGTCCTCCTCTTCCTCCTCGCCATCTGTTCCCCATCCATACTACATAACCAGTATGGCGTCGGAGCACTCCTCTCCCACCCGCGGCGGGAGCCACAAATCCAAGGTGAAGGAAGGAGGCACGGAGCACCGGGTTAGCGGGGTTGAGCGCAAGCCCAGCAGGTCGCCTTCCAAGCCGGCTGAGAAGCACCTTCAGCAGCTCCCCACCAAAGACCCTGCAGATAAGCCCTTGGATTTGTCTGCCAAGATGGATTTTGGAGCAACTCCTAATGGATTTCCCCCAAAACTAGAGCCTTTTGCCAAACTGGGTCACTCCCCCTCATCTTGCTACGGGTTGCCACCTAGCCGGGAGCTTCTCAAGGAGACGATGTCCCCCTCCCCTTCTTCCTCGGCAGGAGCTCCCTCCAAACCCTCTGAGAGGCCCGAAATCATCAGTACTTTGCACTCGTCCTGGGTGGTACCCGGCCCAGCACCCGCCCTCGTCCCCATTCCTGCCCCGATCCTCCACCCGGACTCCGGCCAGAGCAAAGCGCCGTCCGTCATCAAAAACAAGAATCTGGAGCGCGTCACACCACAGCAGCGCAGCTCCTCTTGCCCCCGCATTGGCGAGCCCAACGCTGGCCCGACCCCCCAGCCAGCCCCCACCGTACCCACCTCCACTAGCCGCCCAGCGTCTGCATCCCCTTCCCCTAATGTGACTGCTGATTGGCCCAAACCAGAGAAAGGCCATGCCCCTGTCCACACGGGCAACCAATCGTCTTCTGGGAAGGCAGTGAAGGTGCCTAAGAAGGCTGAAACCCAGGATGTGGTTTACAAGCCGCAGCCACCTCACCTGGAGAATGGCCATGCCCCCAGCCGCCTCTACCTGTCCCAGAGCGAGGCCTTCCTACCCCCCACCTTGGCCTATAATCGATACCTGCCCTACTCTGTCCCTGACAGCCTGTCCCTTCCTCACATACCATTGCCAGGGAAGGGTCCGGTTTACCCCCACCCTGTTCTATTGAGCAGCAGCAGTCTGTATCCCCCCCGCCTAACCCCCAAGCCCAGCCTCCCCTATGGACTCCCCTCTGGCCACGGGGACTTCTTGACCTACGACTCCCGTGAGATGGTTCACCCCTTGATGTCCCCGCACCTAACACTGGACCCCAAGAGTGGCGAGCGTCCAGAGCGACGCTCTGGCCTTCCGGCGAAGTCCCTACAGGGCGAGGACACGCCCCACAGGGCTCGCCATGTGGCGGAAGCTGGCGACATCGCGCACAGGGAAGTGGACAAGTCCGCGGCCCATGATGCCAAGCGCTCCAACAAGCCCCTGGCAGCCGGGAAGGAGAAGATGGTCTGTATCGACCTGGTCCAGGCTGACACAGATGGAGGTGGTCAGATAACCAAACACGTCCTCCCTTGCACCAGGAAAGGAGACCCAAACAGGCCCAGTGGTAGTGAACCAGAGCTCATGCAGCTCCTGCTGTCTGGACAGACCGCTGGGGTCGGCTGTGCCCCGCAGAAGCCTGCCGAGGCCGAGAGGCAGCCAGAGATATGCGGGGGACTGCGGCTCCTGGAGCCGCCTCGGCCGCTGGCGGTCTGCCAGCGGTACGGCTCGCCAGAGCCCAGCACAGGCGAGGAGAGTCCTCTGGGGCTGAGCCCCCTGCCGGATTTGGCCGAGCAGCAGACGCTGCGCTGTGCCAGGACCTCCGGCGACCGGACCGCCGACGAGGCCGACTCTCGGTCAGAAAGGCACGGTCTACCCCAGTACGCAGATCTGGTGGCCCAGGGCCTCGAGAGCCTGGGGTCTCACATGGACAACATTGACAGTGACGGGGGCCACGGCTCCTCCAAGAACAGGAGGTCCAGCTTGGCGAAAAGGATTGCCAACTCCTCAGGCTACGTGGGTGACCGCTTCAAGTGCGTCACCAATGAGCTGTACACAGACTCCAGCAAGCTGAGCCGCGAGCAGCGCGCCCTGCAGGTGAGCACCCGCAACTGTGCCAGACTATCTCAGTTTTTATTATTGTCAGTATAATTTCTTTGTTGCTTAATTAACACATTTTTCCAAAGACGTACACCTCATTAAAATTTGAGTAATACTTTTAAAAGATGAATTATCCCTCTTTCTGCTGTGGCGAGGCCCCTGCCACGATTTGACCTGGCAACCTTTCAGTCACGACTCCAATGCCGCCTCCACGGTGCCGTTTGTCCGCCGAGCCAGAGGGGGATGGTTTGCATGCTTCTGTCTTGCTGGCTTTCGCAGGCAACAGCTCTGGATGGTGTAGAGGAGAGAAGGAAAGGGTGGAAAATTTATGAAAGCTGTGGAAAATACCAAAAAATTAGGCATTTCTAAAAAAAATTTTTCCGCTAAGTAGATTTAGTGTTGGGTTAGTCAGGGTCCATGCGTCTGACAGGCGTCCTCAGAGCCCAGGTCTGCTGTCACTCTCAGTTCGCCTGCCGCGGTCACATAGGCAGCCTGCGGACTGTTTAGTAGCATTCTCAGCCTCAAAAGGGGGGGGGGGGGTTAATAAAACGAAACACGAT
>JABFEA020000083.1:1322803-1339487 GCA_019775915.2 Cyphomyrus plagiostoma
CCCCCCCCCCCCCCCCCCCCGCCCCCCCCCCCCCCCCCCCCCCCCCCCCCGCCCCCCCCCCCCCCCCCCCCCCCGCGACTGATCCCAGCCGCTTCCCTAAGCATGCAGGACGGTGGGTTGGGGGTGCCCTGAGCCATGCATAGAGTCTCTTAATTTAACAATTATCTTATTTTTATAAATATAAATATATCTTTTGCTTTGTCTGTTATTTTATATATGCGGGCCATGTTTCCGTTCCCTGGTGAAAAATGTTTCCAGCGCTCGTTTTAGCACGTAGCCGCCGGGGTCACCGGCCAGTCGCTGCTTCGTAGTGAAGATTCTTCCTTCAGGTTTGAGTGCCACATAGGCAGGACTGCAGCGCAAAGCAAATTAATATTTTATTCTAATTTACTGAGTGCACTTCCGTTTACACGCCTGACCGCGGTGGCGGGCAAATATATATTGTTTTGAAGCTAAACCTATTTTTGAATGATGAGTTAGCATCCAATGGACAGGCCCCTCTGGGTCTCCGTCCTCGGAGCTTGATGTTCAGGAGCCGATTGGTTCCTGTTTAAACTTGGCTTTTACTGTTGCCTCTTATTTAAGATGAAAAATCTAAAATATTTTCACGGTTTTTTTTCCTTTTTTTGTAAGATGCTACAGAACTTTTAAGATACTAAAGTAAGCTGTTTGGCAGAAAACATGCTTGAACATGTAAATAACGAGGTGACAATTGCAGTAACTGTTTCTGACTGGTGTGTTTGTTTTTGGAGACGTGTTTAAACTTTGTAATTAAAAAAATACCCCATCATTTGTATTTATATTTTACAAAAAAAGCTCCTTTAAAATAAATGGCAATAAAAGCATACGAGAGAAACTCCAACTCCCATGAAGCGTGATAGCTCGTTGCTGGACAGAGACCGGCGGACACTGGATCACCGTGACGACGGCACGCGCACATCATGCTTCTCTACTGAGCACTCTTCGCTGTCAACCCAGCGCTTTATTATAGGCGGCAATGCGGTCGTTGCTTACATCCCTCTATAATTTACTCGTAATTTCCTTTATCTTATTAATTGTAATTACAGTAATAGGCCTTGCATTTTTTTCTGTAATTTACATTTTCCTAGATATGTTATATATATAGGCCTATATATATGCGCGCGCGCCTAGGACTAACGTTCAAAAACATTACGGAAGCATAATTGTTAGTCTACCAATGATACGACAATAGCAGTAATTAATTTACGGGGCACGTTTAGCTCGGCAAAAGCTCTGTCATCCGTAACAATAACTGGGAACATTTCACGGGAGGCCGGCTTTCGCAAACGCCGCGCACTGTCATTTTATCGCTGGGAAAGCTTGGTTGCCATTTTGTGCTTTTATGAGGACGGGTCCCCCTCTCCGAGCGGCAAAACATCTCCTCACCCTATTTATTGGACTCTTTGAAGCCTCAAAATGAAATTTAGAAGCCAGCAGCCTGAATAATTTCCCAGTACCGCCGGGTATTTTAATGGCCACATGAGGCATAATTAGATCTGGGTTAAATGTGGTAAGTGTTATAAGGGGGCAGAGGCAGTATGGGTGGAGACTAAACAAATGGGATTTAAATATATTGGTTTTGGCATCCTGCACTTGCAGTCTGCTGGCATAACTGACCATAACGTAACTACAGCAGCACAGCCTCCGACCCCCTCCCCCATTCAGCATTGAGATTCGGGAATCAAATACTGCTGGAAACAACGTTAACACGAAGTATTACCCTTCGTAGTTATATCCCAAATACTTCCATTAGTTATGTATCACGTCATTCTTCTGGATCCACTGACATGGCGACAGAATAGCGCAACTCATCGGTATGCCTACGTGGCTCAAATACTAATCGTTTTCTAAAGTTTTTTCTTTCCCTGGAAACACAAACATAGACGTGTCATTCTGAATGTTGGAGCGAAATGAATCAATTACTGAAGATTCAAAGATTCCAATTAAATACTAGCTGTAGCAGGACTCTGGTTCCGGTTTTATTGGAAGCAGGAGCAGTCACAGTCAGCTCCAAACAGTCCGCTGCACATTTTCTATTAAAACCAGTGGCTGAGCGTTTCGTTTCTTTAACCATTATCAAAAATATTTCCGTGACCAAGAGTTTACTGTGAATGTAAATATGACGCTGAGCCTTTGAGTGAAATGACGACGGTATTTCTAAATGCGAACTCCATGTCACTGCGCAATTAAGAGCAACGTGCTTCTAACCAGTAGGTTGCCGGTTCAGACTCTAGACCTTATGATCCTTGAAGTGTCTCACATTTGTTTTGAATGATCGCCTGTGAAAATAATCACCAAAGGAATGCAAACGTCACAGAAGGAATATCAAACTATTAAATTTCTTTTTCCGCTTATCCCTGTTGATGGTCACAATATAACACCAAATATGTAGACATAATCAAACGACTAGCTTTCAATAACAGGATCCCCCGCGCCCACCCCGTCAAATTCACAGACTGAGGGTTATACAAGCATTACTGCATGAGCGCAGACCGACGAATTAACGGAAAACGGGCAGCCGGCAGCTCACAGCCATTCTCCGGAAGACGCCCTTGTAGCTGCAGCTGAAACTGTTTACAGAGATGGCGGGAGCCGGTGAAAGGTTTGATGGGATTAATGATAGGGCAAGGCCAATAGCGTACGTGTTAAAGCACCCAATTCGGAGATTAGCCACCGAACACCAAACGCGGGGCGCCGATGCAACTCAGCGACCTTGCGAGGGAGTAATTTGCGTTTACAGCCCATGACCAGAGCACCGTCAATACTAAAAATATCCCAGTAGCCTACTTGTATAACGACGCAATTCAATTACTTTAAATATAGTTGCATTACGCATATCCACCGTCCAGTGTACAAGTAATCTGTTTATATATTACGGCACATTTGCGCTGATAGGAATGTTCAGGTGTCTGTTCGTAAACACAGGACCAGTCAACTCATTAAGCAACATAGGGGTCGCCCCCCTCCCCCTGCGAGATAAAACTGGGTGGTTAAGTTTGCCAGGCAAACATACAGGCTTCGACTCCGGTACTGGGTGTACAAGATGCATCGTTTTGAAGGAACCACTGACTACGGAACCAGGTTACTATAGGATTACAGCATAACGTCACACATGTTATACGTCGCACCGCAAGAAAATGTGCCTACTGCTTATTTCGGAACCTGTCTTACTGGCATGTAACCACCCCCATTATCCACGATCTTTGCAAAAAGAAAGAGCCATGAAATAGCGGACCCCTCATGTGGCGAGTTTCCTGATTTCGGACCGTTCTGTGCCCGCGTGTAATTGGGGGAGGCCGTGACTTCATTTAGACAATATATTGGATTAGTTAAAATGAACCAGTAAATCTCGTTTTAAGGGCCGTTATGTACCGGGCGCTCTAATACCGAACCATAGGTCCGCTCAACGTAATAGGTTTCGGGGTTTGTGAAGGTAAAATGAAAAGGTATGATACCGTTATACGGGTTCGTGCTGTGGTCCAAATTATTTTAATACAACCAAATAAAACAGAAACAAAACAATTATTATACACTAAGAGAATGCATTCAGATTTACTGGGGGGGGGGGGGGGTCCTGACGATGATTGTAAATTTAATAAGATTAATGTAATGGCATCATCATCACTGGTACGCGGTGAACGTCTGCTAACAGACGCGCTCCTTAATCACACCATTAGCTTCAGAGGAGTAATAGGTGCCAGACCCCGTTTTTGAATACACCCCCATTTATGTTTCCGTCAACTGCGATCGGCGCCGCACGGCAGCTGCGCTTGAAGGTGGAAACACAGCAGCCCCCTAATCAGCGTGTCTGAGTTATAAATAAATCCCTTTGCTGGTTCACATGGAGCCCCGATAATCCCACAAACGCAGTGGTGCTCAAATGCACCCGGAGATTTGCCCAGATTAACATTTTAAATCACTTTTGCAGGCTGCTCGACGGCTTTAAAACGTTTAAATTTAGTTCATTTTCCTCCCATGTAACAAACCCTATTTTCATTTCCGTATTATTTCTGTAACACAATAGGCCCTACATACCGTTCGTTTTACATCTAATCATCAATATCTTGGCGGGATGCTTTGTTGGGCAACGTCGTTAAGTGCTATGGGGGTTCCCCCCAAATTCATGTTATTTTTGTAATTACGTTCCACTGACCTAAATGCTGTGATGATGCAGGCAACTCTTGCCGTCCAACTTAGATATCAAGAACGGGAATAGCGCTGCGCCTCTGTGAAAACAACGGACAAACTGCAGCGGTTCGCCTGCAACGCGAAAAGCGTGACGTTTGTGGGAAGTTCCCTGTGTAAGCGCTCCAGACACCGCCGCTTGGCTTAATGAAAGACCACTGGGGATAGTTAAACCCGACTTGTTTTATTACCAATAGGGATTGGGCTGATGCCAAAGCAAACCAAATGCCCCTAAAAACACAGGACTGGTTTACAGGACATATCCCTATGCCGCTCCAATTTTCCAATTGTTTGATGCAAACTGCCGAGTGGATCACCCCGTTCTCCCAAAGCAAACTATTCCAGGGACCGACTTTTAAAGACGGGTCTGGAATTTTCTGCATAGCTCACCCCCAAATTACGTCCTCACCGCATGGCACTTAAGACCTGATATTGCCGCTGATAAGCGAATCCGTTTTCATAAACTGTATTATTTATGAAACCGTGGGTATATCGGTGTGTTTTACATCACTAAGGAAACACTATACAAGCTACGTAACTGTGGTCCATAGCGGATTTCCCAGCCTACACCTTTGTCCTGCAAACAAGCATCGGCTCTTTTGCCGATTCCCCTTTTTGGTTGTGCAGGTTTAATGCAACCCTTAGCCTCTCTTCAGAGGTCTCATTAGAGGCGTGTAACCCAGGCGGGGAGGCAGTGCTGTAAGCTGTTACGGACGGAAACTCGGCGAATCCCCTTAAAAGCGTTTAATTACGGAGTGCGGACAGGTGGCGCAGAAGGGTGAGCGTAATGACGGGGAAACGATAGGCGGTCCAGACGGCTTCATTAAACCCACTCAACCTCTTTAAAGAAATACCTGGCTTTGTTTTAAGTCTTGCGTGCATTAGGGCGATAATACTAATTATCTAGCTACAACAACAGTAACAACAAGAAATAAGCATAAATAAGACAAGAAACATCCACGGGGGGGGGGGGGGGTATTCAAAAAAGCAAGGAGGTGTTCCATGAAGCAGGATTTCTCGGTTAGCTGGGTTATTTTAAGATGGAAGTCACGAATGTCCAATCATTAATAGTTTAGATAAGGAGCATTCCTGTTGGGCAATCGTGATTTCTAGGTTAAGTTATCCCAGCTAACTGAGAAATCCTGCTTCGTGGAACATCCCCTGGATTTCTTCATTAGACAAATAACTTGCACTAAATTTAAGGATTACCTAATAAGAATGTCAATTACGTTTACTTACAGGCCTCTGGATCAGAGGTATGTCAAATGGCGACTTGTACGTTGGATTCAAGATATTTCTTTGCCCGATAGTACAGCATTTTTCATATCTGCCCATATGCCCGCTATACACTCGTCGATCTGGTCTTAAACGAATCTATGTGTACTCAGGTATATTATAACAATGAAATGAATATGGTGGCCGTATGGACGCTGTTCGGTTAACCAGCGACTTAAGACATGCGCAGTTATAGAAAAAAAACTATGCGTTTCTGTACTTCAGCAGGGATCGTCCTTAATCTGCATTTCTCGCTGGGTCGCAGGTCAGAAACTGTTAAACACAGACCATCTAAAGGCACTCAATTTGTCATGTTAGGAAGGGGCCGGTGCGTCGGATAGCTTTTAAAAGGGCGCTGACTGGGCACAGTGAGCGCCAGTTAAACTCAGGTATTCCCGAAACGACCCTGGCGCGTGTTGCTGGGTGGTGTCAGCGCTGCTGTCAAAACAGCGCGAGAAGATTAATGTCCGCTCCGCATCACAGTGTGTGGTTTTGCGAGTATGGGCGCATTTCAATTCACCCGTAGCCCTGCACATATCATCCACCAGCCGCTCCAGAATACCAAACGCGTGATGGCCTTCACGCGGCGGAAATAAACGGAACCCGGCGCATGTTTTCCAGAAGCAATATTTGCGTCTGCTGATAATATGCACAGTGATAAAACAAACTGCGGGATTAGAGTTCCCCTGTACTGCCTTGGAAGCATTGCAAGGTAACCTGTAGAAGGAGTCCATGCCCTGTGACACGCTAGTTTGTGTCAGAGACCTGCTGTTTACACAGCCCAATCACAGTGTTTTTACACACCAGCCAACCAAAACAAACATATCCACCCGTTTGCACAGCCGGCTTCCTCAGCACGGCTATGCCCTTTTCCGTATCCCAGTATAACATCGTTGCCCATCATTTCTGCTTAATAACGTTTCAGTTAGATTTTCTGGATAAACAATCAGAAAGGGGGTGTCTAGGCTAATCCAAGGATGACAGTTTGGTATAATGTGCAGGCTGATTTTCTCTTAGGTGCAACAGTGGATGTGAAGGTGATTTCTGAAAAGACGCATATAGACAATGCAGGAAAGTGCAGTAAAATGCAGCACAGTTCCTACTTGCCAGTGCCGTAAAACAATGCAGTACGAACTTTGAGCTGGTGCCTGAGTGTTCAGTTTGGCTAGGCAGGCCAAAATGAAGGCCTACCCCACTCCTAGATACAACTTTGGACGCCAACTCTGCCACAGTGGTAGAAGTGGCATGCTGGTAGTGGTTAACGTTGTTGCCTTCCACCATGAAAGTTCTTGGTTCAATCCTCGTAGCCAATGGGGAAACTTTTGGGTTGAGTTCACATATTAGTCCTTTTGTCCCTCGGAATAAAGTTTTTTTTATTGAATTGAATTGCATTGAATTGAATTGAATGTTATATCCATCACATATAGTCGGTCCCGGGCAGAGATGTCATTGGTCGATACCGCATGCAGGGACATCGGAGGGCCATAGATATCCAGGCACATTTAGGGGGTCCAACACTTGACAGGGGTCCTTGAATACGTAAAATCATACGCAAAATGGGGAGGTGGGGGGGGCATATTTTCTAGGTACGCCTCTATGACAGAAGTCAGGGTTTAAAATGTACTAACCATTAGGGTTCCTTGTCAACTGAAGACAATTTGGATCCACCACACCTCACGCAAACATATTTTTGTATCACCAAATGTACAAAGAGAAACTTAGTGATTTAAGTGACACCAATATCTTTCTAATTTTAATAGTCAGTATCAGCTGAAAGCACTGAATTTCACAATATTCGGTGTTGCAGACCTGAATTTATGACCGGAGATTGGGGGGGGGTTATAGAAAGTGAAGGCTAATTAAATCCATATCCATCAAAACAGATTCCCCCCCCCCCCCACATTAGCCCCTATATCGATATAAATGCCCTCACTGTGGGCAGCAATGTCTTAAGACATCTCTCATAGCTTACCTTTGTTCATCTTCAAATAAAAAAAATATGATTTAAGCAAAATCTATGCACAGAGCTGGTATTGCAACAGCAATAAAGGGTCGTTCATTCATTCATATATTTGGTGCAGGTTTTAAAGATTCATTGAATTATATCAATATTAATCTTGAATTATAATTTCCCCACAAACACTCCCAATTATCCAGTCAACACAACTGGTTAGTACAAATAGTGTAATCCGAGTTTAAAATGCTGATTTTATTATGAAAGGTTACCTTTTCATGGGATATTTAACCACTGCATGAAATGCGTGTACACGCATGTTAAAGCGTGCATTACGGGGACTAGGGACTCGCCGCAAAAAAAATCCTATTTGTGCAGGGGTTTAGGAAAAACACCGCTTACTTACTCAAAAAACAATTAGATGACATTAGCCGGGGTAATTATTCTACCCTCCGCCAGAAGCGTTGCAGCGACGGTTAATCCCCACCTTATCTATTAGCAGTGACATTGTAAGCAGCCTTCTGCAGTGTCACATTCCAGCGGGGCAGAGGGAGACGCTGCGCAGGCTGGGACGAATCTGTCAAGGCTGGGATGCGGAGAGTGAAGGGCTGGGGGGATGGGGGATGCATCGAGAGCGGGGGAGTCTGGACCCATTTATTGCAGCTGTCGTGGGCGGTGGGTGGAAAGGCGGCTCGTGAAAGGGCCAGCCGGAGACACACACATTTCCAGTTTAGGGGCAAGAAAAATGGTCCCCAGTGGATTAAATAACCTCCAAACTAATTAATTCAGCGGCGCCCTTTCACAATGGCGTGCAGTTCCGGAGCGCCGCTGAGTGAAGGGGAAGGTGTTTGCGAGCAATTTCAGCCGAAACCGGGGGAGCCTGACTGAAAAGATCGCATTATTCCGCTTTGCAAAGGAAATCGGAGAGCGTGGGTCTCCGGGGGGCTTGGGGCGGCGTGCTCGAACAGCGCACCGCGCTCTCTGAAGATGCAGTAGTTTTACCGAGCGCGGGGTCTGTTCCGGTATGGCGTGTGAAGAGACGGGGTCAGGAGCAGGAGAGACGGACCCATGGAGAAAAGACTCTCCCTCAGGCCTACTTACAGCATATGTGACAGGCCCCAGCTGGAATCGGGATCTGGAGAACAGATCCGTGGACACCCGCTGTTCCTGTCCCCCTTTCCACGTCCTCCGAGTTTCACAGGGTTTAAATCCAAACACGATTTACACGGCAGAGATTAGACCGGTAGTTAATTAAACATGCAAATTATACATCTGAATACCCAATAAAGAACTAAACTAAAATCCTGGCATTGGATACAGTTTAGTAAAGCTTCTCGAAATTCAGTAACTTAAGGATGCATTTTAACGACGCCCTATCGACTCCGCTCGTTATTCAGCCGAGTACGGATCTGTAACGGCTCCTATAAACCTCGTGGATCTCCGTCCTAAATTACACCCCGTTCGTAATGGACTTCCACGTGGACCATTAAAGTGGATAAATGATTCTGTTATACAATTCACACAGTTCTTTGCACGTATGCGTTTTTTTTTTGTTTAAAAAAAAATGTTGAAGGCCTAATCACAATACCCCCAGGATAAGGGGCCCGGAATCCTCGACGAAAACACGTAGTTCCATTCAGGAATCTCATCATAGGGACCTCGATTTAGTGGAAATTACGATTAACGAATATTCGAATATTATTTCGAATATTGGAATATTGCAATCATGACATTGTTTAAAGAACTGTAAATGGAAATAAAGAGTTAGTTAAACCCTCAAAGACCTTTCACCCCCACCTGGGGGGAGGGGAGCGGGTAGATGGGGGCAGCACTTGAGCTCTGCGGAAATTAAAGTTTAGTGTTTCCAGGAGCAGAACGGGGTCCGAGAGCAGTCTCGCTTTCGCATCGCAAAAGGAGAAATACTAATAAAAGCAGCGACTACGCTAAGACACCGTCGTGTAGGAGCTGCGCTCTCTGGGAGGTAACAGTGATCCAGCCATCTGCTCCTGCAATCAAACCCTCATGGCGGTGACGGCTTTAAAGCCGCAACGAAAGCCAGGGCAGGGCGGGGCGGAGAGTGCGAGCAGGAGACCAGCACCGGCGACTCACGTTGCAGGAAGTTCTTTGTACACTGTGGAGCCTTGGGCGTCCGTTATTAACCGGCGTGATCCACCTGCAGATGGTTACGGATCGCTTACTACACTCTACACGGAGTGGCACCCTCCCCCCAACCCAGCCTCTCGGGGACCGCGCTTATTCCCCAGAAAAATTCTCGCCCTGCCTCCGACGTGGATAATTGCACGGCAGTTCTTTTAAGCTGACTCCCATCCAGAGCTCTTCATTACGGGGGCAGCGTTTCAGCCCCAAGGTGTGGGGTGGCTCCCCGACCCACGGACTGACCGCGACCGATCCAAGCTCATAGTTCTACATGTACACACAACCCTCTGTGCTTTTCCAGTTAATACCCGTTGTGGAAAGAAAACGGCAGAATCCCCCGAACGAATCGGACTTAGAGCCGCGAATCGCCAAATAAGTCCAGTCTGCCTACAGTACGCCTTAAATTAGCGCAGGTAAACAGGAGCTGCTGGCGACCGCCCTCGGGGCGTTAGGACATGCGGACCAGACATCGCCGCTCCTTTCTTCCTGCAAACTGAATGAGTTCCAAGACTGTAATTTCTTGTGTATTGCGCCATTCCTGTATGAATTTTTAAACCCTTCTTGCCTCCTAAGCTAAATTAAGGTGGTGGATTTTTTTCCTCCCCCCTCCGGGCTTCGTGCGTGCAGGCTGGGGGCGGCGGCGCTCTTTGAGGCTGCGCTCATAAACACCTCCGTGCTGTTCGACTCAGAAGAGCCGTCGGCACCGCGCTTCCCCCTGCGCTCCCGCGATTATCGGTGGCAGGCTGCGGAGCGAGAGAGGCTGCGGCGAAGGAGACGCCCCCCCGACTCCGCGGCTGAGGAGAATAAATTAGTATTTTGAAAGGCTGCAGCTGCTGTCTGTGGCAGCAAAGACAGACCCACTCCTGGCGTTTCTGGAGCAGTATGAGGAACAGACGAGGTCGCCAACGCCGTGTCCGTCACTGTTTACGCAAGAAGACGAGCTACATTTAGTGTAACTTAATCAGGTTAAACATAAACAGTCCTGTAATGAAACATTTCTGTCGACGTCCCTTCAGAACCTCAAAGCAGTACAAAAGTGAAGCAGATCAAGGCATGCCTCAGATCAAGGCACGGTACGGCCGGGCGCCTCTGGGAGGGGGGGGTCCTCCCCGTAACACCATTATCCTGACAGCAGGACGCACGAGAGAATCACTGCGAATGACACCAGAAATACGGCGGAGGACGACGGCATCAGACCCCGAGAGAAAGTCAACATCACCAGCTGTCTGGATAAAACCAGGATAAAAGATTAGCAAAGCCACGCCCCCTCTGGGGGTCGTAAGCGCACTACCCCCGTGAAGACGCCCTCTATTCACACCGTATTACCCTGCAGACCAGGCTGATCTCCGGCTCACGCCGTCGTTATGAGAATATAGGAATAGTTCCCGTATAATCTTCCTGCAAATTTCGCAGAGCAGATCGGGTGGTTGCTCGCACATGATAATCGGCGTTCCTCCGGTGAACATCTCCCCCCCTTCCTCCCGTACCCTAGCTGACAGAGACGTTTCGGTCCCGCCGCGTTTCCGCTAGCGAATCGCACAGACACAGCCTTCCCCTTCTGCAGAAGATGGAAGCGGCACGAGCAAAAGAGGAATGCTGCATAATTAAAGGGGAAACCCCATTATAAACGTCTCCATTGGGGAATTAGCAGCTAGACTTATGTAAATAAACAGGCAGCATCCGTGTGTGTGTGTGTGTGTGTGTGTGTGTGTGTTGGGGGGGGCTGAAGCATGGTGAATGGTGACAGGCGCACTCGCGCGCACACGGCGAACGGGGACAGCGTAACCAGCTGCACGCGGCGAGTCTGAAAAGGCTCTCATGGCTTCTCCAAAAACAGAAAGCTGCACGTCAACTGAAGGCACTATGAGGAGAGACACGCCAAAATATTTTCCTCTCTCTTAAAACCACGAGCACTATAAAACGATCAAAATCCCCGCGGGTCTGGGTCGTCACTGGGGTACAGCGGAGAAGGCAGGCCCGGTTCATTTACTTTCGCCTGGGCACACGGCGGATCGCCCCCCCAGAATCACGCGTCATCACGCGCTCACCGGAGACCATTAGCGGATATAAACGGCGCGGGCGCCGCAGATCTATGGAAGGCAGGAGCGCGTAACGAGCAACGGCCCGATGAAATATGCATAAGCTGGGCAAGGGCGCCCACGTTACCGGGGGGCTGCTAGCGAAACTGACGAGCTCAAAAGGGAACTTTGATATTACGCTGTGGCACACCCCCCTCATTTCTCCCTCCCTCACTCACGCACGCACGCACAACTCCCCCCCCGGCAGCGACCGTGGCATGGGTCTCTGATCTCGAGGGGCGATTTTTCTTCCTGCAGCCTAAACAGGCAGAGAGGCTTAGAGCTGCCAGCACATTCATCACGGCAGCCGGCGCAGAGGCTTTCCCAGGCCGCAGTCAGACACCTTCCCTCTCTCTCCCGACACGGACGCTCTGAGTAATCGAGGGATACGGTGGAGAGGCATGATGTCAGTTCGCAAACTCCCGGTCCGACCCCGGCTCTCTCCCCCCAGAGAACGTAGACGGAATGAAAAACGAGGGGCTGAAAATCGACGCGAAAACACCCCCCCCATATCCCCTGTGGCCGGCGCACTAACAAAGCCGTGTTATCAGCAACGCGTTCATCTTCCCGCAGACTGAAAAACGGCACCGTTTATTTTATGAAGAAGCCCTCCCCTCCCCTCCCCCGCAGAACCTGCATCTCGCGGATTGTTTTCATGAGAATATCTGCGCGCCATTCAGAATAATTATCGTGCCGTTCGTTTATTTTGTCTTAAACCGCGGCATCAAACGCGGGCGGCAGAGATGTGAACGCATCCGTTGCGGCGGGAGGGCCCGCGTTTCAACACGGATAAGGTTTGTACGTCTGCCAATCTGGAATGGTTTTATACATACAGAGAGAGAGAGAGAAAGACAGGATGAGCCACCCAGCCAGCTTTAAAAAATAATAAATGAAAATGCTGGAAAATCAAAGCCACGGGTGTGTTGGGGGGAGAGAACACGCGCCTCGCCTCATGCAGATTGGAGGCTCGACGCCCAGGTCCCTCCCCCTCGGACAACAGGGCAGCAGCGCTAATCCCCGAACCCTCCGGGTCCTGTCGTTAAATGGGGAGTTTACTAGGCATGCCTGTCTCCCCCAACATCCTGCCGGGGGTTTGCGCAGTTGCGATGGAGACCCTCTAAAAGCATTAAATTTAATGCTTCCTGCCCGGTCTGCGGCTCTTTCATATCGGGCCAGCCGCGGGATTCAATTTAAAATTATTTTTTCTGCTCCGCCTGGACGCCCCGTTCCTGTCCCTTAACCTGCATCGTGCTGGACTGCAGTTGGAGTCCGACAGCTGACTTCAATAAGCCCCCCCCCCCTTTAAACGATTCTCAGGCAGAGAAGGTGCTTCACGTCGCGCGCGAGCTCCGAGGCCGGCTCGTGTCAGCCGCATCGCTCGCGAGCCGACTTGCCAGGGGCCGCCGATGTTAAATTGTATCCAATTACAGCACGCGCGGCGATACGGGAGAAATAATTTTTTCCGTATGACAGCGAGAGATTGGATTATTCCACACGCACCGCGGCTCTTATGCCAAGTTAATAACATCTTTGAGCATATGAAAATGCCGGCGATGGGGAAGATTCGGCTATTTCATTTTCGCCTCTTTCATCGCGGCTTGGGGGGGCATTGTGTCAGTCAGCCTCCCCCCGCGGCCACGGCACCTGCATCGATTCGAAAACCCCGAACGGGTACGGGGTTGGAAGACGCCCCGCGTGTGTCTCTCTGTTTTGTTTGTCTCAAGTGACTCCGCACTAACATGAAATCACGGCGGGGGGGTAATCTGGAATCTGGCGGGCGACGACCGCGGGGGCTGGAGTACCGCGGGGACTCGACGACGCGGGCTGCGCTGCGCTCCGGCGTCAGTCCGGGGGCCCATCTGCCGGCTGAGGCACTTTTTAAACTCAATCACTTCCCCGCGAATGAGTAATGGGCCCGGCGTCCGGAGGCGTTATGTGTAAATTAGGGGCGTAATGAGGTGTGTGGCGGGAAGCGCGCGGCTCCACCGTCACATGCAACCTTGCGCCCGGAAGGGCGGCGTGCAAATTCACTCTCACTCACGCTCTCTCGCTCTCTCTCTCACACACACACACACACACACACATATTAATACAAGCACAAAGAAATTATCAGGACTTAAGGAAATGAGGCAGCCCTCACTCTGTTTTTCATACCCACGCGCTTTACTGTATGATGGACGCAATACAGCCGCACAGGGGGCGCCGTCCATAACACAGGTGTAGTTGCCATCAAAATAACTGTCTGCAGGTGAAGATGGGGGTGGCTTCAGCACCAGGGTCAAGCCCCGCAGTGCTACTTGCAGTCCCAGCAGATGACCCGCCAGTCACATGTCCTCTGACCTCCTATGGCTCCTCGTGTTCCCCTGCCGACGTCCTGAATCCTGAAACGTCTGCCAATCAGCGGGCAGCTGCGCTATGGGGGGGGGGGGGGGCATCCAGTTCCAGTCGCAGCATGGAGTCAATAGGGCAGCCGGTCAAAGGGAGCCTCACTGAGACCCTCCCTTCCCCTCATTGCCCACCCCTTTCAAGCCTTAGACATGTACAAAAAATACACATAGCACACACGCTTCATAAATACGAAGATTAAAACACTGCATGCTGGAATCGGCAAAAGAACCACATCCTTAGAAAATACTGGGAACATGAAAGCCATGGAAAACGGCAGCGAACGAAGTCAAACTTAAATCATGGGAGCTGAAGGAAGAACAGCGGAGGAGCCGGTTGCCGGGCTGGGGAGGCGCGAGGGGCTTGTCCTCCGTGTCTCGCCGCTCGCTCCCGGCTGTGCATGGAGCTGCAGTTTTATGACATTAAATATTAAGAGCTGGAAATTAATAATGGAGCCTGACAGGTCGTCTCCTGTGTCTGCCTGGCCGTCTTCCTGCTCAGCTCCATGCAGGGCTCATGGTCCCCTGTCCTTCAGAGCCATGTCCGGGGAGTAGAAGAGAACATTGGTGTCGTCCTCGTCGGAATCGGAGAGATCCAACTCCCCGGCGGGGGCGTAGCGGACCGAGCCCGGGTGGTACTCGCCAATCCGGGTGCGGTCGCAGAGCCGAGAGTGTAGGGCCAGCTATGGGGAAGTGGAAGGAGATGACAGAGGGGGGTTGGTACAGGGTCAACATAACCCCCCCATCTCAGCCCACATGAGCGATTTCCACAGGAGGCAACAGGAGAAGAAAAATAATCGCTTTGCTGTTAAAGATTTAACATTTAATCAGCAAGTTCCCTTTGTGTGTCCTGAGTGAGACACACAGGCAAGGATGCATACACACACACACACACACACACTCATATCTTTGTGGGGACCCACGCGTGCACACACACACATGCGGGAGAGCAGCCTGCTGCCGATTTCAGTGCGGCGGTGTGAGGCTGTGGAGAAATGAGCGGCTCCCTTTAGTGAGTGCTGATCGATACACCGCTGCTGCCCTGGGGAATAACCCTCCCCCCCTCCCAACAAGATGTATGAGGCCAGTGGGGCAAACAGACCCTGTGCTGCCAGGACTGGAAACAGTGCTGGTTAGTGACTGAGCATGGAAATATAGATAGAGGGTATAGACACACATACGCACACATCATGCACATGGAGCGTAGAGAGGCAGAAGCATGTTAATATACGGAAATAATATACGGGTTCTGAAAGGCGCACACAGCTGTGTCACACCACCACACTGCGTTAATTAATTACCGCTGCGGGTGGAGATGGCCCCAACCAGCGCCCCGGTATGAATGAGGGACACCCTGCTGCGTTGACGAGCAACGACCCCCCCCCACACACACACACACATTCCCTCCCCCAAGGGCAGTCAGAAAGCCCCCATGGCAGCCCGGCATGGCCAAGGGCAATCAGCTCACCCCCCCTGCCTGCTGCACACAGACGCATCCTGACTGACATTTCAGATAAAGGTCACCCAGCGCCAGCCTCCCCCCTCTCTCTCTCTCTCTCAGCCTGGACGCTGAGCTATCAACGCGGCCCACACAGTCGCCAGCGAGGATGGTGGGGGGGGGGAGGGGGGGGCATTTGACGCCTGGCACTTGTAATCACCGGCTTTTGTGTCTCACACCGGCTGTGTTTGAGGTAATGGCGTGGTAAATACTGCCATTTAACGGCACAAATGCCAGCATAACATTCAGGCTGGTCTCGGAAAACGGGACACAGGGGGGTTGGGAGGTGGCCTCGGACATTTTGTGTGTGTGTGTGTGTTTACAAGTGTGTGTGTGATCCTTTGTCACCTTCCACCACTCTGTGGTTCTCACTAAGATGCTTTACATGCTTTAAACTGTGTTAGAAAGCCGGACTTTTCCGGAAAGCGTGCCTGCATTGCCGATCGGAGGATGGATGGCTGGCTACGGAACGTAGGGCTGTGGCAGAAAGGCCTGACCGATCAGGGCCATGTGTGCCAGAGCTCAGTGGAAAAGAAAGGTAAGGGGGCCGGATAAACCATGGGAGGAAGGTGTGTATGTGACCGGGGGGGCGCAATGCAGACTGACAGTTAAAAGAAAGAGTTAAAAGAAGAGGATCAAAGTAAATACCAAGGAGCAAACGACTGGGATTAGCGCTGTGAGATACGTTCACTTTACGCGCTCCTCTCCGCTCCGCTCCTCTCCCGCTAATCTGATTCCGTGGCCCCCACTGCCGCTAATCTCTCAGAAACAATTTCCCAGCCTCCCCGGCGAGGGACTCGGCACATAACAAACGCCGCCGCTCGCCAGGCGGTCCCTGCTCTGCGGTGGAGCCGCGTGGAATTGTTATGATGACATTAGCGTGGCTGTGTGCCGGGGGTGCCGGGCTGGGGGGGGGGGGTGGGGTTTGGCCCCGTCTCATTATCTGATCGCCTGCGCTGCATTCATGCCCCCCGACCTGACCGGTGCACATGCCCCGGGGGGCTGCATGTTTCCAGGTGTCTGCTTTGGACTTGATGAGTCCCCTGGGGGCAGTGAGAGGCAAGGCCAAGGGGGAGGGGGGGCTGAGCCAAGGCCATATCTGATCTTTGTGCGGGGGGGCGCCGGGGGGGCG
>JABFEA020000083.1:1401890-1419154 GCA_019775915.2 Cyphomyrus plagiostoma
TCTTCCCCTACTCTCTCCCTCCTCCCTCCCTCGGCACCCCCCCACTCTCCGCTGTTCTCTTGTAAATTAGCCAGGCTCCGGGGGAGAGCGCAGCACAGCTCAGCCTGCCAATTTTATTAATCATTTTTGCATGCTTAAGAGAGGGGGTGAGGAGGGAAGGGGCGTGTGTGTGTGTGTGCGTGCGTGTGAGCGCGCGTGTGTGTGAAGGGTGGCTGGCTTCTGCGTGCCGAAAACTATCAGAGCACTATGATTATCCGCGCGGAGCAGTGAGATGAAAAGCATTGCTGAACCCTTTAACTTGCCCCCTCCCATCCAACCTCATGCACTGGGGGGGGGGGGTAGTGTGCATCAAGTGACCCACCCGGCACAGGTTTAAATTCACACTCTGGCCTCAAGGACATGCATTCGACTGAGAGCGTGGGGCCTCTTTCAATTTTGCAGGAGGTGTCGGGACTCAGAGACGAAGACACGGTACAGAAAATACCGGCGGCTCGTAAATCCAAGCAGAAAACAACAAACCGCAGCGTGACCTCGCCGCCCCTGCACCCCCGCATCACACTGACTTCCATTTTTCCCAGAAAACACTAACTTGAAAAACAAGGCCTCAACTGTAATTAACACGTTCTCAATCAATTAGCAGAATAATTACTTTCCATTTCCGAGTTTTTAATGTTTTTCATTACTTTTGGCACGTCCTTCTACGGCAGGTTATGAAAGCACGAGCTGCCAGTTGGAGGCTGGTCGCAGAAAGCGCGGAGAAACCTGATGCCAACAAGCATGCTAACGAGGACAGGAGCTGCTGCACGTAATTCCACTCAGAGACAGGGCGTCTTCAGAGAGAATCACCCCATCGCATTCCATGCATCACTCAGAGAAGACACCCAGTCACAGGCCGCCCCTCACGTTTCCAGAAGGCGAGCTGCCAATCCTTCTCCTTGCCAAGGCTGATGTCACTTCCTGTCAGTGCACTGAGCACCGGAGCAGAAGATGGCCTGTCATGCAGACACCTGAAGCCACTGGCACCTTACCTGAGCCAAGGAGTTGTATCGGCGGAAGAGCCATATCACAAACAGCATGAAGACACTGGAAATGAGAAAAGAAACAGAATTTTTAAAAATCACATGTTTCTGAACACGAACATACTGCGATCTGCGGTGCACTGCGGACACGCTCGTGTCACTCCAGTGCGCCGGTAAGGGCTGGCAGTGATTACAGTGCCGGGGCAGTGACCAGGCCCTAGTACTTATGGTGGTCAGACAATCCTATGCCCGTGTGTGTCATCATCCCTAAGCTACTGGGACCCCACAAAATAATTAAAACCCTTTTAAGATGGAAAAGTGGAGTTACTGCAGGAGAAGAACAAGGAGGTTCTGTATTCTCTCAGGACAGCATGGTAAGACGGCTATCTGCTGTGCGGAAAATAGCAGGAAAACAACCAGAAGGCTAAATTCCTGCATAAATATCTAACTGAAATTAATCTGTTCCCTTAAAACCAGACTTTTTAAAATTCCTGACCTAAAAAACGCAGACACAATAATTTGACCTTAATAAGTGTAAGAAGGCAAGACAACTCTTCAAAGTGCACCAAAAGCTACGTTTGTGCACAAGATTTGGTCAAACTAACTTCTCATTGTTTGAATATGCACTTTTAAAGGTAAGAGTTGGGAAAAAGCAGAAGTGGGAATCGTGTTAAGACCAAAGACAGGAGCTTCAGATATGCTATTCCCACAGAAGCAACTGCAATTAACACGAGGCAGCAAGCTGTGAAATAGTGCAGCGTGTGCGTTATCACCTCAGCCGCAGTGTACTCACCATCCTATCAACGAGAACGTCGCCGTTGCCCTTTTCACTGTGAGGATCACTGTCTGCAGACAGAAAGAATGCGCCATTACCAGCCTGAGGAATAATGTGTTCACTCAGTGCCAACTGACAAATCACAGACAGAGCCGAGCGCACAGTCAGTGTTGGGGGAGAGCACAAGACTGAACTGGGGGCTGATCACAAGCTAGAACTTTAGATCAGGCCAGATCACAAGGCCAAGATTGTGGCTGAGTTTAACCACTAAGCCAACCTATCATGATTCATAAGACACAGACTCTTGCTAACTTTAAATGTATGTACTATTAATTTACATAACTTTGTGAACTGTGCATGTGAAACGCAGCAGAAATTTGCAATATAAAGCAGCTAGCATACTGATTCGAGGTCTGACACTCTTGATTATCATGCTGTATTGCAAAACCAGCCATAGATCCTGAGACGATCGCATCACCAGGAATGCACACGTTGTCTGCCCTGTCAGCATAGTGTCACCGACGATGGTGGGGTGTGGTCTCAGCTTCCAAAAACTGGAGTTTGTCTTTATATTAAGTAACACCACTGGCCTTCCAGAACATTCCCGGGTACTTTCTGGCCAAGACGAGTGAAACTGGCCTGGCAGCAGCCACCGGCTTCGCTCGAAGGCGTGCAAACAATGAGAAGCCCGCAGAAACGCGGCGCGCGCCCCTCCCTCCCGGAACCGTCCTGCAAACAAAAACAAAAGCCACCCAGGCGACACGGCGGAGGCTTGGAATGTCCCCGAAAGCAATCTGTCGTGTCATCTGTCACCGGCCGCCTCTGCTAACAAAGGGGCCTGATCCGCCGAACGAGACGCCGGGCGGGCAGCGCGTGTAGGTCACTCCCGACCAAGTCGTCTGCCAAATATCGAACTGCAAACAGAATGCGGAGAGCGGCCATGTGTGAGCCTGTGGTTTGAGCGAGACAGTAGGAGAAGCAGCCACCCAAACGAGGCCAGTAAGAGATGCAGAGCATTTCCAATATATTGCCCAATTATACAATAAGCTTTCCCAAGCATATTATACAAACACAGTAAAATATCCTAAATATGCAGAATGTTTATGCAACCATGTTTTAAATACACAGCACTGCCAACAAGATATAATTGTATCCAACTTGCAAAAACTTCCAACTAGTCTCCCAATTTATATTTTATACCTTTGGCAGAAAATCATCAGTTTGACTCGTTAAAGTTGCTGTTAGCAACTTTAAATCTTTATATGTTTAAACAGCCCGCATCAGGCTTAGAACCCCCCTCTGTTTGCTGAGAGACTTCATTAGAAGAGTGAAGCGTTTGTATTGCATGTGATGCGAGAGGGTTTCTTTCTGTCCCTATCTCGGCGTGTGATCTCTTCCCTCCCCCGTCGGAAAACAAACGTTTAGGGCGGTCTGTGGATCTGTAAGCGGCGTGCAAAAAGGCGGATCAACCGGCTGCAGCCTGAAACCACGTTAGTGGCTAACGGCACATAGCACCACTGAACGAGGCGCTCTTTTCATTTGTATGCATAAGCGGTTAAACGATCCCGATAACTAGTCAAACTCACGCTTCACCAAGCTGACTAAGATATCGACATTGTATACGAACGGTTAATTACACGTACAGGTACAACGTTTCCTTTTACTTTTAGTCGCCATTGTATAAGACAATACCGACTATGTAGTTGACAGTATTTCTAATATTACAGCTGCCTGGCTGGTTAATGGTCAAAGCAGAGGAAAAGGCCGCGGAGAGATGTTTATGTGGATGCTAGTTAGCTGCGTAGCAATTAATCTGGCCTTCGTGGTAACGGTATATTATTTTGAAAACGTAGCTAACCATCCAAAGCTGCTTGCTTCGTTATTTTGTACTTACACATTGGTATTCATCAAAATCTGTATTAAGACGACCGCAGGAACTACTGTCGTTTTTGCTCGCTGTCATTATTTGTTTGTTTTCCATTGTTTGTTACGGTTTCATGTCAATGTTTTGATGACTAGAAAAACTCATCTTGTGCTTTAGTAGCTAAGCTACAGCGAGTTCCTACAGAGCACAAGAAGGGACAAACAGGACGAAGGAACTTGCTAAAATCGATTTCGCGTAGCGTTCGGCAGGACGATAATCGCACAAATGAGGCAGTAGAGACACAGTCCCGCACAATTAACAGTTTTGCGTGTATCGTGGTTTTTGTTTTATTAAAGTGCCCACAAACCAAATAAGACTTAGCCTAGAAAGTACTCAGCAACGCGTTACAGAAGCTAAAAAGAATGAGATACAAACCTGATGAAACTACATATCAGCTGGCTTCATTATTAACGTCGTTAAGGGCAGAATAATCACAACACTTCCAGGCATATTTATTATTAAAATATGAAAGTCGTAATTCCTTTTGCATATACAAATGGGCCAGATATAAGTACTGACGTTTTGTTTTTTTCTGGTTACTTAATGAGAGATCCTCTTACAAAAATAACACTGTTCACTAGGATTTTCCTGAACAGCAGTGATGACCACTGGTAGTTAAATAAGCAGTAATCATACACTGATATGTGTACTCTCTTGGGCTACGCTGTTTCTTCAGTGCCATCTGCTAGGACTGACGTTTGTCTCCCTGGGCTCTAAGCATCCTTGTGTTGAGGGCACGAGGGCTGGAGCAGGGTATCTGTATGGTGTCATTATGTTACTGCACGCAGCTGCAAGTAATTGGTGAAGGATTATCACCTGTATCCAGTGACATGCCAACCAGGACACACGCATGCCCTGCCTTAATCAAAATTCTGTATAATACGGCTACACCACTCATTCTCAGCAATAACAATATTCAGCAGGTGGCACAGGTTCCCTCACCAGGGTTCGAGTCTTTGCCTCAGCTCTTCGTGTGTGTAGTTTGCTTGTTCTCCCCATCAGGCCACTAATGTGAGCTGGCGCTGCCAAATTGTCCATAGATGTGTGTGTAACTTTCAGTAGTTTGGTGCCCTATCCTGGGTGATTCATGTGCCTGTAGCTTCTGGGATTGGGACCCTAAGAGATTGATGGAGAATATTCAGCTGTTTCATAGAATGAAAATTTCAGTCACTCTGACCACAGAAATCAGTTGAGCAATGTCATAAATACGTCATCAACGAAAAGTCAGTATTTATCTACATTGCCCCATGTCACTCTTACACTCATGAAAGATTGATTCTGCCTCAAAGCCAAAGGTCATGGAAGCCAGTTTGGGGGGGGGGGGGGGTCTGGCACAAACCTAAAACATTTTTTAGAAAGAGAGGAACCCACCCAAAAGACTATTGGCATTCTCTGCATCGATGAGACCATCTAGACACAGCACAGCGGCGAAGGTGCGGCTCCGACAAACCTGCTTTCAGCTGAGCAGTGGCGTGTGCAGTGCATGCAGAAGCGCATGCAGACACGTCCAGCTCACACCTTGACCTCCTTCCTGCAGCTTTGCAATAGATTTGAACTTCCTATCTGCATATACTGGTTTTTAGTTTTCACTTATAACTCTTACCTGCACAAAAAATACCTTTGTGTCTCAAAGTGTTTGATTTCAGAGATGAGACTTTCACAATGTACATGTTTGTGGCAGGATTCTTCGGCTGTTTTGCCCCAGGCGTTTTGGGTTGATCATTACGCACAAAAGGTGGTTTATTTTAATTGTAAAAAAAACAGAGACATACGATGTGTTGCAGCTCACCTGCTTTGACCTCAAAAGAATGCTTAGAAATGGACAGTTCATGTTCTTTAGGGACAGATTACCTCTCCCTTCTTGACGTCATCACTTCTGCTCTGCGTTTGTTTTTCCTACCCCTTGAATTTCAAGCCGTCGTCTTATGTATCTTTTTGATAAATTATTTAACGCAGGCGGCTGCAGCCGCAGTACGGGAGGCTTCTGTTGCACCAAATATTTCCCAAAGTCCACAAAGTAATCATCCTTTGTAATTATTGTGATTTATGATAATGGAAAACAGAAATCATTCATACTGATATTTTGGTTAAAAAAAAAAAAAAGAACATTATATTTCTGTGCAATCATTTTTCAATACAAAGTAAGCAAGATTAATAAAATCCTCAAGTATTCTCGCTAACATCATAATGCCCCAAACAATCTCATGGAAACTATTAATTCCAGTAAGTAGAAATATCATTTGATTCACATTCATAGATTACTTGGTTCATATGAGAATTAGCGAAACACAATCACAGCAACTTGCTCACTGTAAAAAAATACAAGTGTCATATTTTAGTTATTGCTTAATGCAGGACCTGAGTTCAGTATCAGTCTCAAAGCTCATTTGAGAGGTTAATCATCTTTTGCCATACCGGCCATTTAAGGAATATATGTGCATCCTGACATAAATAAAGCTTTCAGGTAACCTGCACATTTGAGGATTTGTTACATATTTTAAATACATAAGATAATATGCATAATACTAACAGGCGTGGAAGCAGGAATGCCCGTGCAGTACTACTGCAAGCATCTGTGCAAAAATGTGGGTAAGTTACATCAATATAAAACACAGAGCAGGACGTCTCATCTAATCTGACATTCTTCTTAAAATGAGATCAGCATGGCTACGCAACCATCAGCCTGAATGGCTTTTCACCGTCCATTCATTGGAACTTCATGGGGTCCACGAGGTCCCATCGGGGTGGCGAGGGGCAGCAGTTCAGTGTCCCCAGCTCCCGATCCCGATCTCCTCCTTGTACCGGTTGGTGAGGGTATTGGCTTTGCGGGTTAACTTGGACAGCACGGTGTGAAGCCCACTCAGGTGAAAATGAAAGAGTTTCTCCAGGTCGTCATCTTCACCCTCCTGTTCGATCCTGGACATCTCCAGGGCTGACGTCCCTAGCTTGTCTCTCCTCCTTTCCTCAGCTGCCACGATTCCCCATTCAATGTCACTCCTGATAGACTTCAAGAGAACATAGTAACTGTACATGTCACTCTCGCAGAAGCATGGTGATGCACTGCCAGTCGTCCTGATGGAGTTCATATTCTTCTCCTCCTCCAGAGGTACGTCTCTCAAAAGACTGGGCACCATCACAGTCTGATCCATATTGTTGACCGCACTGATAAAGCGATTCATGGCATTAAACAGAGAATTCTTCTGGTTGTAGGAATCTGACATCTGCATCATTTTTGAAAAGGTGTGTTGATGACCCACCAGCAGGTTGGCAAACTTCCTGAAAGTGCAGAATACAAGGACCAGAGGCTGCAGAAAATGGCCTGTATGAAATGTGGTCGACTAAAGCAGCGTAGCTTCCTCTTGTTTCTGTGTGTGCGCTCGGAAAGTCTTTCTTAAGCGCCTTTTCTAATCAGCTTGCAAAATAGCGAGACTGTCGTGGCAGCAGAAAGTGGGAACCGTCGTCAGGACGCGTGTAGGTGCGCTTCTGTCAAACCTCCTTTCTGTCCCTGGAGTGGGCCTCCAAAGCTCTTCTTCTTTTTAGTTTCACATCAATAATGCCGAGGTTTCATGCTCGCGCTTATAAAGAGGTTGTTTTTCGACAAATGGGCGTTTCCAGAACCTGTCCCTCGATGTTTTTGTCTTTCAGTCAGTAACCGGATTCCAATGACCTGATGCACAGCAGATCAGGCACAGCAGGTTTGTTCGCTTCTCGATTACGAGCGATCTTTGAAATAGTTTAAGAATTCCGAGGGTGTGAGATTACAGCAAAGCGATTAGTATTCAGCAGGGCTACCGCGACCTTGCACGATAAGCACGCAGGGTCCCGGGCGGAGGTGCTGCGCATTCGTCTATAGCGCGCTACCGGCGTTCATGTTCCTCCGACTCGGAAAGATGATGACTCTACACAGCAGTCTCTGAAGTTACAAAACTTCATTTTAAATTCAAATGCAGTGACATACTGTACTCAAACGTCGGACAGAAAGAGGCGAACCCAGGTGCTCACAACAACGGGAGGCGATCTGATGCCCCCCCCAGCGCTTCGTTACTGAATCCATCTATTTTCAGGAGCCGTGCGCACGACCAAAGTTAGCGAGCCACGCCAACGACATAAACAAATTATATCACGCGTGGCTCAGAGCCGAGGCAGCCGCCGAGAGCGCACCAAAACGCCGCTTGTTGAATATTCATGAGGCGGCGCATCAGCCCACTACGGGCTCCGTCCAATCACGCTGCTGCCGGTTGCTTGCCGTTTGACTCGGGGCCAGATTGTCTCCGGCCAATCACTAAGGCCGAGGTCGCTGCGCTTCTGCCAATTTACGCAAACTAGCCGCTGAATGTGTTTAACCCCGTCGTACCCAAGCCCGGTGTGCACCTTACCCCATAACCTCTAATACCCACAGCCACATCGTCACGGTCCCACAAGACGGGATACGCCTTGTATAAATAAAGGGTCTAGACAGAACTTTAGGATATAATCCGGACCCCAAATAGGACAAGCGATTACAAAAAATGGATGGACAGAATGGATTTAAACGTGCGGTTTTCGGTGGATGACCTGTTTGTATTTAGTTACCTCTGCTTTTCAGCTTCTATAGAAAAGTATTTGTTTCACGTCTTTTTGTTTGTTTATAAGTAATACAAATTTTGGAAAGAGTTTTGCTTGTTTTGTGGTCTCCCCAAGGGATACATTGTTATTTCAGAGGAGGTGTCTTTTGACTTTCTTTCCACACACGCGATACACTGTAATTTAATAGACCTATTTATACATTTTATATAAGTTACATTCCCTACCGATGATACACGCACTGCGCTTCCGACGGAAATTTGGACATGCGGTAACATTCTCTTTGCATGAGTTATAGCAAGGGTGCTTTTCGTGCTTTAAATTCTTAATGTCTGAGTCTAACCCCTTGGCAAGAAAGAGAGATGAGAAATTCACACATTGTTTAATGTTTATTTTTCACCAAAGCCTCAGTTATCCATTAAAGTACGGAATTAATGTTGTCAGGATTGCATCTTCATTATAATAATGTAAAAGCCTGTGCCTTTATCTCTGATTTGCTTAGCAAATTTATGGTGGCGTTTCCATGCAGCGTGTTGGTGTATTTGAACTTGAAACGGTCCCAATTCCTGTATTCTGCCACCTCTGTCTTTTGAGAGCCAATTAATGGCTAATTTAAATTTTTGGGATTGTCAGCGGATGTGTGACACATTAAATAAGTTGAGCTGCTCCAATTAAAGACAGCGGTTGCAGCGAACTTAAGAAACTCTTCAAAGGCACTGCTTTTCCCTGTGAATTCAATTACCGGGCACCTTGTGGCCAGTCGGGCGGCACAGCAGGGACATCGTGGTGTGTTTAGTGGCACCACAACCTGCCAACGGCTTTTGGCCCTAAAAGGATTTTTTTCTTCTTTTTTGCGAGTCAGTAGGTAAGAACAGCAAACAGCATATAACTGGGACCAGGGGGTAATTACCAACAATGATGTGATGGAGAGATGACGGCGGGCCAGTAGCCGCAGGGATTAAAGGGCAGGTAAAGAAACGTTTACACATGTAATAAGGTAGCACTGATTAGCTTAGCAGTGCCTCCCCCCGCGAACAAAACTCTGCTGTGTTGTTCAAGAATTAATACAGCCGACGACTCTGGGAACAAACGTCACTGTAGCTTCATTTAGGAATGCATAAGGTTTTATGGCAGGACACAAGCACAGCATGGTTTACCATCGACGGCCTGAAACGTTTCAGTGCTCGTTCACGCCAGACTTTTCAGAAAGGACGATCGATGCTGTCAGGGGCTTCTTAGCACCAGCGCTGCCAGAGTTCAGGGGGTCAGGCTATTGGGAGCCAAACAGCTCCATCTTCATCTAGTGCCAAGGCGAAGACACTGGCCCGAAGCCTCGTTACCTGGAAGACACCTCTCTTGGCACTGACTGCATAGCTGGAAGACCGAGGACGACTCAGAACAAGCCAGTCACCGTGGCGCGTCGGGCTCCACGCCGCAATGGAACCGCTGCCACCAAGCCACGACAGCAAAACGCGACTCATCATTACGAAGCTGCCAGACCCTTTACATGTCGGATCCCTGCAGTTGGGACTGGGGGCCAATTAGATCGTCCCAGCACACCGATATGTCCGCTCGCTGACCCGCTGAAGGACAGCTTGTCGGGCTGCGTTAGATTTACCCACTGCCCAGTGCTATTTCCCGTGCCCCCTCTATTCGCTTCCACCTCGCAGTGCCCGTGAGTCGCATTTAATGATCGCTTGCCGCAATCTACTACCAAGCGTTGCCAGTTGATGAGAAAATCCATCTTTTTCCTTTCTCGGTGTGTGCGGGGGTTGTGGGGGTGTCATCCTTTAACATGTCTGGAAATCTCTGCGGTATTTCTCTGTAAAACGGATACTAAACGCGCTCGCCGTCACCGACGGTGGCCCTACTCTGTGTGCTGCGGTCTCTGCTCGACCCAGTGTGCAGAACAAAAGAGATCCGTGCGGGCAGGCGTTTGGTATGCGGCATAGACACGCTTCCGAAGGAGCGGAATATAGCTCTGGCATTCGGATTAGCAGTGCCCCTTGTTTCGGCTTTATTTTGTTACCTAACTTGAGATCACATGAGCGCTTCCCTACGCGGCTGTCATGACCCCATAATTACCGCTCATATCATGAGATTGGAAAGCTGACAAACACGACGGAATAAGCATTCGTCAACTGATTAAAAAAGCTCAAATATATGCATATTCCTATAATCGATTACAAAACTTGTGTCTAAAAACGTGAACAGAGCAGGTATTAATGCAATATTTTTTACTTGCATGATTACGTGGAAGTACTGTGACAGAAATATGAAGACTGATATGTTTTAACTTTAGTATCTCTGCAATCAATCGGAATCCCCAAAGCCTCCTCAGACAGAAGCAAATAAACTACAAAAGGAGCAAAACATCTCGAGGTTTATGCTGTTTCTTTGCAGCCGTCCGTGTATTAAAACTCATTTGTCAATGTTGAGAATTAACGTTGCTGTGTGGCCCATGGTTTTAAATAGTCCTAACAAACATCCCACACTCGCAGGGCAATTCCGGTTGTGGAAGCACCAAAGGCTTTTGTTTGAGGAAGGTGATTGTTGCGGGAACTTCCATGGCAACCGCGAGAACCAAGCATAGCTGACACTGAAATGCTCAACTAAGCCCTTTCCAATGGAACGTGTCTGAATCCCGTGTTTTATACCCATTCTCTCCTTCCATATACCCACCTGTAGCCATGAAATAAATCTATAGAATACACCCAATGTCTTGTTCGCTGTAATTACGCGTTACATATGTCTATATGCTGTTTAGTATTAAAGACAAATACATTTATTAACATACTGAGCATTAGGCTTTATAACCAACACATCCAGAGGGACGGTTATTCAAGATTATTGCCAGCCAAGGCCTCTCGCGCCCGCGGGCATCAGAATTAGCTGGAAATATGTGAGCGCAAGATAAATCGTGGCCTTTCACTGAATGTATCGCCACACCAGCTCCCATTGGTAATAGGGTAAGCGGTTTCCTCTCCACGAACGACAGGAAATATAATTTCCCCTCTCCATTAAACAGCGTTGACGCTGGGCGCTAGGAGCCGCGCTTGATTATCAGACAGACTGCTGATACACGGTAATTTGCTTAACAAGATTACTATCCCCGGTTAGCTGTCTCTCTGGCTTACCGATTCCTATCTCGCACATCATTCTTTCCTCCAACGGATCATTTACGCTCGGGCTTGGACAGACATGGGCGTCTGGACTGCAGGGAAAAGAATGCAACGTTAAAATTGCGCCACTGTTTGTTCACATCCATCTACACTTTCTACAGTATATGATTGCAATATATCATGAGAGGGGCATGGAATGAATATGTAAGAATGAGAAAACGCATATATACGGAGACCAGGTTTGGACAATCCACTAGCCCCAGTCCCATTTAAAGGTCTGTTATTCTGCCCATGCATAACGCAGCCTGTCTAGCGAATATAATATTTATTGCACCAGTGTCTTACTGGTGGAAAAAATGCTGACCCCCCAATGAAATGATGAAATGCGCCAAATCGCTACTCAGATACTGCTTGCCCCGCAATCCTCCCCCAAGACTCGTGCTTTTTTGGTTGCTGAAAAAGAGTCAAAGCTGTCCTGTTTATCCAGCATGGGCCATAGCCTGAAAGCGCCCGGGTGCTTCCGAATCGCCTCTGAAAAGGTAATAAGATGTCCCGGGCGAAGCGGAGTGGCTGCCGGCCGCGCCTCCGCGTCTGCTCCTATCTGACTCACGCTTTCCACTCGGGTCCCGGAGAATCGTGGCAGCCTGCCAACTTAGCGCTGAGCACGGTTTTAGCGCTCATCTCCCTCGCCGCTTTCATGCCAGATGGAGAAGGGTGGTGGAGGAGGGAGGGATGGAGGGTGGGGGATCCATCTAACCTCGCAGAGCGCAGGGACAGGACCGGGCCAGAACGATCCGTGAGGCTAGGCGAGGAAAGGCGGCTGCCCTCCGTCCCCTTAGAGTGCCCTCACTCTCACCCGCCCCGCGCCTCATCGCCTCCACATTTTAATTTGCGGCCGAAAGGAATAAGAAGATCAATGTTGAGTGGTCATGAAAGAATGGGATATTTAATCATTACGCACGGATTTCTATTAATTATCAATTGATGGATGTCATTCGTGTTATTTTAGTTTCGCGGTGCAAGCTCTAAAAAATTTGAGTGGACGATTATATTTTAGTGTACAAGCCTTAATGCCCGTTTAATTGATTGTTTTCAACCGCAGCGAGGTACTGCGGCCTCCGACTCACTGGCGGTCTATCGGTCGGTGCCTAGAACGATCGTCTTCCCATTACGTTTTTCACCGGTGTTTCAGCGCCACCTAAGGGTACGAATGGGAAAATACTAAGACCGTCCGCCCGTAGTCCTGTAACCCAGTGATTAGCCTATGTCTGAAACGGCTTTCCAGTCTAATTTAAAGCAGGTTAGTTCACAAATTCTATCCGAGACATCTGAGAAAGCAAATGTACGCGTTTTATAGTGAGAATATTTACAGCCACACGCTAATTGAAATTATATGAATTATTCAGTGAGTGTGCCGGTTCCGTGGGTTTGCGAATGCCGGGGGTCTTTCTTTGTGCCCGATCAATATGTCGATTCCCAGACTGCTGTTCCCAGCCGGCCCTCATGAGCAGCAAGTCAGCCGTGTGTGTGATTTTTCTCGTCTCACCAAGACGTCAATACACGGCGATTTGCTCCAGTATTGCGAGGATCTAATCAACCACCAGATCATTTGTAATGTGGTAATTCGGGGAGTCAGACCGGCGTTCCTGGTGTGTCTCCAAACCGCACCGATTCGGCCGGGGTTTGTTTGCTTGAGAGACTCCAGTCCCACATTGACCCTTTAAGGGCTCGTTTTTAAATAATCCCGACTGTACCCTCTTCCTTACCTGGGCCCATGCTGTTTCTGAGTCCCCATGGCTAGTGGTTTATATTAATCGGGATTTCTGATATGGGAGTATGTATTTAATACTCTTAATGGTCAGATTTAAACGGATTTAAACTGAGTTTTTTCATCCCCAATAAGAGACTACCAGCGTGGACGGATCTCCCCTACAGCAGAGCATTTGACGGTACCTTAAAACCCGTTTTTCGTTGCTTGTGAAATATTATATTGCCTTGTTGAATTTCCGTAACTTTTGTAATTCTGCAATGTGCTGCCGATTCATTTCCTAACCATTATCCACTAAATATAGAAAGACGTAAAACCGTCCTGGCTTGTCTGGTCCGTTGAAGGAATTAATTTCAACAAGGAAAAAAAACACACTCAGAGTAAAACACATCGTGAGCACCAAAGAAACAAAAAAAGCACACAGGTTTTTGCGATGCATATGCAAAATATAATTTCTATACGTCTAATATGATATGCATTATGCCTCACAATTCCTTTCCTCGGATTGTCGTGAAGAAGCGAAAGCAAACTGGACGTTTTACTATGCATAAACTGGGGTCAGTGGAAACCTCCCGATGTGAAACGCAGATGCTGCCAAAATAATTAGCCAGAAAAGAGTTTATTTTTAAAATGCTTGAGGTGAATATTGGCTACGTCGATGCGTATTTAACAGCGACTATATGCCGAAACGGTGAGACAGATATTTTGATACCATAATAAAGGGATCCTCAGCACGCAAAGAAAAGTGTATGACTGGGCTGTATTTATTATTTTTTTAAAATCCAAGATATGCTGGCAAACCTGTCATGAATGGTTCTTTCCGACTCCATTTATTCCAGTCCAAAATATTTAGATTTTGGGGCTTGATAAACCATGAGGTCCTGTTTGTATTGGAGTAAAATCTGCCGAATTGTTTTCCAGACCACCTAAAGAATAAACCTCTTAAGCACACCAGGATTTAATTCAATAATATAACGTTTGCTTGCATATGAAAGATGCTGTAATCCCTCCCAGTAAATTTTTCAGATACAGAACCCAAGAAGAGAATAGACCAACAGAAAATTGGTAATGACCATTTATTAATACAGAGATCACAGTCCTTTACAATATCAACACAGATGGCATGCTAGCTGGTGCTGTTTTTAAAAAGGTTTTCATATAAAGTTTTTTTTTTAAAATATAAAGTTATTATTCACCGTTGGACTGTGAGATCTACTCTTCTACATATTTCTATACTGCCGGTAATAAGGACCAACTACTGACTTTACGTTACGACTTTAAAACAAGGCCATAACCACTTACACAGCGATACAAAGTATGGTTTTATAAGTCCCCCCAGCCTTAGTTATACCCATCACAGTTGTAAATAGTCGTCGTTGACTTCAGTGTTCTCCCCTCCTCTGCTCCCAGGCCTCCAATAGCTCGTACACGTTACATCCTGTCAATCTCTCTTGGCCCCGGTGTGTGGACCTCAGCAGGAATGCTGCAAGGCCGTGTGCTTCACACTGGGAATACCAATGGCATCCAAGTCCCTACGCTATCCTGCTCTTTTATCTTTCACTTTCAGGGGTCCCCTAGACACACACTCACTCTAGTCTTTCAGTAGCACAAGTCGTGGGCCCCATCGCATCGTCCCCCACAGCATTACAGAGTCTGTATAAGATTCCAGAGCGGCCTCTGTTTGGGAGAACGCTAGCCTCTCCGGAGGGGACTACACAGTCAGCCTGCTCAACCAATCGGAAGGCACGGTCACGGTCGCAACCCCCACGCAACTGTGTGTACTGTGACATTCTCGCGTTCGCTTTTGGGATCTGGAAACAGCTCTGTCTGTGTCACACCGGCTGGGGGGGATGTTGAGTAGTTCCCGTTTATGATGGAGCGCCTGGCGTGCAGAAATTACATCCCTGAGGCTTTCTGGTTCGGCATGACAGACATCAGCGTCCATCACTACAACGGTAGGAGCTGCAGAGTGCTGCCCATCCCTTCCCAGCAAAGCTAAGGGTTCTGGGTGGTGACGATGACAGCCTGGGCCGTCTCAGCGTCACCTTCGATGCTCAGGGGGGAACTCAGGGTTTCTGCAGGGTCTCTACCGCTTAGCCTCTATGACCCAACTGATTCATTGGACTGCAACGACGCAGTCATAAGAAGGCCCTGTATATTGGACAGAATGTGCCATTTTACTGGAAGCGTACATTAGGGAGGGTCTGGCAATATGGCCAGCGTACTCTCTGGAGGGAGTGGCATTCTACTGGCACGTTGTGATAGTGTAGGGTCTGGTGGGTGGGGTCTAACCTGCGTAAGGTCGTGCTGCATGTAGTGGAGTGCAGTGGAAATACGACGCCCTGTGACACCTCCCAGTCCTCCCAACACGGGATTCCTGATCAACGGCAGCAGAGGAATAGCAAATGAGGCTGTGACTGACAGCCGAACCTCAAACAAACAGAATGGGTAAATAAATACAGAGCGGGGTGCGGGAGGGTCAGGGAGAGCACTGAACCCAGCGAGAGCGTTCAGGGCGCCGGGCGCGGACTGACACGGACCTCGAGTGGCACAGACAAGCACATATGATTGGTTACATACTGGGTGGTCAGGTCTGTAAAATCAGGGCTGCAGAAAAGACAGCGGTTGGCAAAGCACAAGGTATTAAAGCTTACAATAAACACCCCGTTTAAATGTAATAGATGTGGTGTTAATGCTCTATGAATGATAACGAGGACCTTTTAAGGATCGTACTGCATGCGCTTTCATGGGAAGTCGGGGGGGTGCGAGGCAGGGGGGGGCGTGCAGACTGGAGCATTACCCCGGTGCTTTTGTCTCTGTAGTTCAGCCCAAAAAAGCAAGCTGTAGGAGAAGGAACGGTGTGGAGAATCAGTGACAGGTGGGAGACGGGGGACTGGGGAGTGGAGGGGGGGGCAGAGAACAGTGGTGTATGCTAGTTTTTCTGGGGGTATCCCCCCCACCCCCATCATCCAGGGTGACGGTACAGCTTCCTGCAAGGCAAAGATAGACAGGATCAGATAACGTCCCATGGGGGGGGGGGGGGGGGGTCTGTTTTCTCTGCAAAAACCTGGGAGGGAGACAAATAGAGAAGTATCCCTCTGCTGGAGCTGGGAGGTCGCAGTGACACCTTCATAACCGGGTAGGAGTTCTGGGGATTGTCCACCAGGATGACTGGGGGGGCTCAAACCTTCTTTATAGGTTTTAATTGACAATTCAGACAATAACTGAATGATGGTAACATTTTTTGTTCCCCTAATTCTTTTTTGCAGACTTATTTGCCCCCCCCCCCCATGAATATGACACAGAAACACCCCTAAAGACGTCACCCTTTTCTCTTCCTTTACCCCACAGCTGCTGGTGGTGAGCAGATTTGCTGGACAGCGTGTTTGTGTTAGGAATGGGTCAGCCATGAGGTGATACCCCCACCACGGGGCCGGCTCGCTGTGGCCCGACCCCCCCCCTCGCGAGTCCGTGGCCTCATGCTGCGGCTCTCGCTCCGCGTCTGTTATCGTTTTCCTCCCGAGCGAGCGCGTCTCATGAGACAGCTAACCGCGTGTGAAACGAGCGCGATCCGGCGCGAGCCTAAACCGCCGCTGTGGCCCCCACTCTGTGACAGAAATATAAAACAGGTCTCCCCCCCCCACCCCAAGCCCCACACCGCCCCGCCCCGGGAGGTCAGCGTTGTGCGCAGCCTGTACCCAGATGCAGAGCCTGCCTCTTTAAAGCATTATCATACAGAGCAGCCGGCGCAGAAGGAACGTAATAAATCGGGGAGTTAATTGAGAAGCAAACAGCATTATTTATAATCCTGAGCAGCGCCGTCAGGTCCGGGCAATTAGAGGGGCTGGGGGAAGCTGTGAGCGAGTGATAAATGTGTGTGTGCGTGCCTGTGTGTGTGTGTGCGTGCCTGTGTGTGTGCGTGCGTGCCTGTGTGTGTGCGTGCCTGTGTGTGTGCGTGCGTGCCTGTGTGTGTGCGTGCGTGTGTGTGTGTGTGCCTGTGTGTGTGCGTGCGTGCCTGTGTGTGTGCGTGCCTGTGTGTGTGTGTGCGTGCCTGTGTGTGTGTGTGCGTGCCTGTGTGTGTGTGTGCGTGCCT
>JABFEA020000083.1:1419254-1444461 GCA_019775915.2 Cyphomyrus plagiostoma
GCGTGCGTGTCTGTGTGTGTGTGTGTGTGCGTGCGCGCGCCTGTGTGTGTGTGCGCGCGCCTGTGTGTGTGTGCGCGCGCCTGTGTTTGTGTCTGTGTGTGTGTGTGCGTGTCTGTGTGTGTGTGTGCGCGCCTGTGTGTGTGTCTGTGTGTGTGTGTGCGTGTCTGTGTGTGTCTGTGTGTGCGTGCGTGTCTGTGTGTGTGTGTGCGTGTCTGTGTGTGCCAAGATGGGGCTCGCAAGTGAATGACGGGTCGGGGGGGAGGAAGGCCGAGGTTCTCCAGAGCTGGGAGGCCTTCCAAATACGGCACACAGAGGACACACACACACGCACTTGCACACGCACAGGTTTGTAATTATATCTTTGTGGGGACTCTCCATTCATTTCTATGGGGAAAACTCTAACGCTAACGTGATGACTTTAACCTACACCCAGCCTTATCCTTAACTATAAGTAACCCAAGAAAATTCGAGACTTTAAGCATTTTTGCTTTTTTGGAGATCTTTGTGGGGCCCTGAAAAATGGTCCCCATAATGTGAAAAAATTGTTACATTGTGGGGGACATTTGGTCCTTACAATGTAGTATAAACCCAATCCACACACACACACACACACACACAGAAGCACAGACAATGAGTGTGCTGCGCACATTCTCCTCTGATATGGAAATGTAGCTTCTGATGAGTGGAGAGGAAAACACCATCAGACTGCTGATTAATTATTGAAGCTGCAGGCTGTCGGCAAGGCGTGCTGTGCGTGTGCACGAGCGCATGCGCGAATGTATGTGCGTGTGTATGTGCATGAGTGTGTGTGTGCCAGAGCATGAGAGCGTGTATATGTGCGTGTGTGTGTACTTGAGTGTGTGTGTGCGAAGCGGGGTCCATTGCCCCCCCACACTCTCCAGCTTTGCTTACAAGTCCCTTTGATCCTCCACACAACCCCCCCCCCAGGCTGGTACACAGTGAGGAGTGCAGTGTCTGACACAGGGGGGGAGGGTGCAATTCGGGCAGCAGCCACAGTGGTGAGGAGGCCAGAACAGCCAGGGACTTGTGGGGGCAACACCAGTGTGGGGGGTGGGGGGGCTGAGCTTTAAAAAAACAGAGAAGCCCAAGTCTGGGGCGGGTGATTCAGGAGACAGCGATCTCAAAAGCTGGTAGCTCGGTTGCCTTCCCCCTGGCTTTAGAAATGGGAAAACACCAGTGTGAGGAATGCAAACTGAAGCACTGGTTTCACCCAAAACGTGTCCCTGAGGTCCAGTAGCAGCCTGAGTCTGTTTGGGGGCTTTGCCTATAATCTGCAGAATGCGTGAGGCTGCGAGAGACTGCGAGAGGCTGCGTGAGGCTGCGTGAGGCTGCGAGAGGCTGCGTGAGGCTGTGAGAGGCTGCGAGAGGCTGCGTGAGACTGCGAGAGGCTGCGTGAGGCTGCGAGAGGCTGCGAGAGACTGCGAGAGGCTGCGTGAGACTGAGAGAGGCTGCGTAAGACTGCGAGAGGCTGCGTGAGACTGAGAGAGGCTGCGAGAGGCTGCGTGAGGCAGTGCCACGGCAGGTGGGGGGGTCCCGCCTCATAAGGGCTCTTGATGCTGGACCTTTGAGGGATGCTGTGGGTTTCATTGATGAGCTGTTGGGAATCTGGCTGTGGGATGGGGGGCATGTGGTGGGCGGGTGGCACCCCAGGTCTGGGGGGGGCAGACTCACCTGGGCTTTCCTGGCTACACCATTTCATACTGGTTGGCAGTGATGAAGCGTGAAAGGCAGCAAGCCAGGAGCATACCGATCAGCTGTGAGAGGGGGACAGAGACGGGGTGGGGGGGAGACAGGGAGTGAGATGACACTGATGCCCTCTCCCCAGACCAAGCGATCCACTGAGCGTTGTTTGTGATGCTGAGGGTTTACTGCCTTGTACTGACCACGGCGGTGGGGGGGGGGGGGGGCAAAGGAAGGCGGTCGAAAGTAATCAAATAATACGGCGCGTCAGACCCTAATTAGAAGCGCTTCGATCTGCCCGCGGGGGCTGGTAATCGAATCCGCCGGCTCTAATTAAGACTACTGGCTTTTTATTTTTTTTCCTCCCCGCTCCACAGCAGCGGTGGACGGCACGCGGGCAGCTGGCGAGATGAATTCTTCTGACATCTTTTTTAATTAAACCAGAAGGGGGGGTGTACCCTCAGGCCCATCCTTCGAGCCCCCACCCCTCCCAGTGGAGCAGGCACTGTCAGGCACTGTAAAGAGGGATTAGACACACGAGAGGGGTGGGCTCTCCTAATGGGCGCCATTGATCTCACCTGCCTTTTATTCCTGATAACATTTGCAGTTCAATTAATGGCTCAAAGATCCAGAAAAGCGGCTGTAGCAGGTTGAGGCTGGGTGTCCCATCCAAGTTGGGGGTGTGGAATGGGGGCAGGGGGTAATGGAGCATGCCACTAGAAGGGGGAGTGGGACTCAAGATTCACACATCTCTTAGCCTGAGCTTGGCCTGACTTTGCAAGACCCTTTATAAGTGTTTTTTATATATAACATATATATATATGCATAATATAAAGTGTATGTGGCAGCTAGGGGATGTAGATGTAGCAAATAATACAAAAACGCAATTCTACAGCTGAAGGGATGCTGCTGTTGAACCTTCACACCGAATTACTTCAATAGCCAGTTTTCAAAGGAATATCAAAAGTATCAAGGGAATACGACCTGCAGTTATGCAGGGAAAAAGTAGTAGCAGCATAGTAGCATCTATAGCAATTACTATTAATTATGAATGAGATTTATAAGATGGCCGGCATGACACCTGTCCAAAATCAGCCATCAAAGACCCTTCTCACCACTCTCACTGACTAATGAGCGCGATTGTCAACCGGCTAGCAGAACAGATTCTAGTGGTGCGTTAATGACCCCAGAACACAATGGCCGCTTACCTGCGAGCAGGCGATACCGAACGCCACCCCAGCAATGATGCTCATGTTGGTCTCGATGAAGGTGGTCACCAGCTCATAGCAGCCCTGTGCCGAGAGGACGTAGCAACATGATCAGATATGGCTGGGGATGGGTAGAGAGGGAGGTACGCTAACAGACTGGCCGCCACAAGCTCATCTGAACATGGCGGAGGGGTGAGGCACGGACTGAACAGTAGGGGGCGTACGCTCGGAAACACAAATGGACACAAACGTCAGACAAAGAGACATTTTGGCAAAAAAGAGAATGGATCCGGACAGTGACACGACAGCAAACTGGGGAGTAGATCAGTAGCTTTCGCTAAATTCCCCCATCCCGCCCCCAGAGTGTGCCCCGTCTCCTCCCTGGCTGACCTGCTGGTACACCTTGCCCGGAGCGACGGTGGAGTTGCGCAGGTCCTCGGGGCTGCAGTCGGACAGATGGGCGCAGCAGCTGCGGGGCAAGCCTCTGGCAGGGTAGTATACGCTGGTGAACCAGCTGGTGTAGTTTAACACCCCACAGCAATGCAGCTACGTGGGGGAGGAGGGAGGAAAAACATCCAGGAGAACATAATCACCATTCAGCCCGTCCACGAAGCGGATGGCTTGGCTTTTCCCATATGCAGTAATGCCTTTTAAATGAGTATAAAATGGCTCCTGCTTGCCGCCAGACTCACGCTGCGCTGGACATTGTCCACAGCCAGGCTCCTCTCATCCTCTGCATTGTACTCCTTCACAGCCTCACTGTACGTCCTCAGAAACGTGCCCTTTATCTGGGGGATGGGCAGTGTCTTATTTCTCTTTTCTAACCAACTCCATCTTTCTTTGTACCGTCACACATCACAATGGTCTATCACTATGGGGAACGAAGCTGACAGCCCCCAGACACCCCCAGTTAGCCACCTCTGGGGCTGCGATCCACTCAGGGACACCTACCTCATGCCGGAATACAAAGCCTGAGATTCCAGCGACCAGCTCAGCCAGGAAGATAAGGGACAGGAACATGGCGTACTGCGAAGACAGAGACAGGAAGGGTGAGGGATGGGCAAGAGAGAGAGGGACAGAGGGCGACGAGGACACAACGGAGGGAGAGAGAGGGACAGAGGGCGACGGGGACACAACGGAGGGAGAGAGAGGGACGGAGGGCGACGGGGACACAACGGAGGGAGAGAGAGGGACATAGATGGAGACAAGGGGACAAAGAAAGGGAGGCAGGGAGGAAAAGAGGGAGAAAGACACAGAAGACAGAGGAACATAAACAGAGAGGGGGAACAAAAAGAACGACAGAGTGAGAGAGATGGGGACAGACACAAAGGACTGAGAAAATCTATTCTGAAACAGGAACATACATCTCCTCCCATTTTTAATGCAACTAGTTGCAGACATCACCTGTGACTGGGGGGGTGGGTGCAGACAAACCAGCCAGGATGGAAGTGTTACTGGCCACCAGCCCGTAGGTGCGACTCCCCCAGTATCCCTCAGTGCACTGTGCATTAACATAAGGTGGCTCTGTTATTACATGTGTCACGTCACACAATTAGTGCCGCTGTTGTTGTTGCTAAACGACGTTATTAGCGCCATGGATGGCGCTAGGTGTATTCAGCATTATTGTGCTCATGCAGGTAAGGAACATCTAATCTGAACAGAACTGATGGTACAGCGCCTCCTGCAGGCAGCTCACTGTACAGGCCCATTCGTTGGCCTGAACGCTGCTGCATCTTCATTCCACAGTGGTGAGTTTTGTGACGACTATATATGCAACTGGATCCTGGATGTTATGCATGTTTTAAATGCAAAATTTTATCTAAATTGTACATATAAAATCAAGGTCATATAAAACCAACTATCATATGAGATGAGAAGTGTCTGCTTATGTGCACGTGTGACAAGTGCATGAGTGTGTCACTGAGAGACAGTTCATGTATGAGTGATTGTGTGTGTGTGTGGGATCCAGCTGACATCTCTGACTGAATCTGAGAGGTGTCGGCCGACCCCCACATGTCTCCTTTTAAAGGCCAACCCCTCCCACTCTGTGAGGGGGAGGCACTGCGGAGGCTCAGCATTAAAATGCCAGAGGAGACCAATTAAAGAGACGGAGAGAGGGAGCGGTAGATGGGGGGATGAGAGAGACAGGAGCAGAGCGCGGCAGAATGCAGGAAGCCATGTTCATCAGGCCTAACGGCTCCAGATTACTCAAACAATATTTAATTTCCTCAGCATGCTGCCCCCCCTCCATCCCAGCAGCCTCAAACATGCCAGAGGACAGAGGCTCCCACCAGTTTGGATGTACCCCCCCCCTCCACTATCTATGGCTGGGGAGGGGAACCACAAGCTGGGAGTCCAGAGCCAACATAGCAAAGCAGAGGAAGACGCTTCCGGGTACAGTGAGATAAACAGGACCGTAACCTCAAGGTCCGGGGGGCAGGATGGCAGACCTCCTCATCATGAGAATGGGATTGCGGAAGGCAATGTGGGGGTCACGGGAAAGCATGACGTGCCCGCCCCTGCCCCCTCACCAGCTTCAGCATCCAGGGGCTGCCCCGGCATGTGGCCACGCAGCCAAAGAGCCCAAAAACGATGATGGTGATCCCGGTGCCGATGAGCACATAGGGCGCGTTGGTGGTGTTGTCGGCGATCAGGGAGATGTAGGGCCCTAACATCAGCTTCCCCCATACCCCAACAGCGAGGAGGATGGCCCCTGTGACCTGGAGGAAGAGGACGAGAAGAGGTGGGAGGACACCCATCAGTGCAGCATGACGACACAGAGCTTCGGCACAGTCCCGAGCCTTGTCCTTGAACCTCCAGTGTTTGCTCCCATCTGCTGCCCCAGACACCGCAGCAACCACGCATGATATTCTGCTGCCCCCTGGTGGTAGAACCAGTACATGTCCTAAGAATATTAAAGACCTTCATACCTAATATTAAAAGAGTACTGAAATAATAACCTGTGACTGTTATTATGTACTGAAAATGGCCTCCTAATGAAACCTGGTTTGTGTCAAGTAGCGCAGCACTGACATACAGCACTGACTGGGTAGAACATAGACCAATCCTAACTAATTAGACGAGTGTCCTGAATCTGGTCCCTCCCAACAAGCTGCAGTACTTGTTCACGCCAGTAGTACCGCGGTATCCTATCTGAGCTCGGACCTACCTAAGTTTCTTCTGTAAATGGGATCAAAGGTTTATAATGAGCATGACACAGTCAGATGCAAGTGGAGATCTTCGTTGACTCGTGTCTGCTTTCAGTTGGGCTTGGACATGTCACAGGTCTAACCGCTAGCCTCTGTTTTGGTGAGGAGGGCTCCAGGCACTCGGAGCTCCCTGTATGAAAAAGCCACCTTGAGCTCTGGTGAAGGAGCAGCCGCAGACTGCAGAAGACTCTGGTCTATTGGTTGTACTGTTCTTCATTAATTCCCTTGGCACACGTTATGTCTCGTTTTGGTGTTGACCATATTTCCAGTCTCCCAGAAGGTTGGAGGTACCAGCACCATGGTGCCCCTAGCAAAGGCAGGGATGAACAATAACCAGCCTGGACCAAAAATGTGGACTATCTGGCAGGAAGCTCAGAGGGAGCAAAAACATGGACCGGCTGTGGGTTCCTGAGGACCGCATTGGGAAAGATTAGGCTCGAGCTTTTTTGATGACTTAAGGGTTGGCTGTTGTACCTTTGAACAGGTACTGGATTGTTCTTGTAATTGGATGATGTCATACTAGTTCTGTCCCTTTGGCAGCAGGCTGGGAGGGGCAGTTAGCAGACAGACAGTCGTGTGCTTGACCCCGCATGTGTGCTGGCTGGGGTGAGGGCAGATTTTGTAATGCCTGATGACAACACGCAGAAAAGATCCCCAGGAGCGTTTAACATAGTAGTGCCCAGCGGCCATGAGCCATGACAGACCTCCCCTGGGCCTGTAACCGCAGTGCTTCTCTGCCTCTCTCAGATGAAGTGTCACCCCCCCCCACCCCCCAAAATTAACAAGGAGAAGCAGGAGCGCCAGAAAATACAGCCTTGAAGTGACAGGAACAGAAATGCCCTGACTCAAGGTGTGGCCTGATAACTCCACCCTTCTAAGTACAGTGGTACCTCGGTTCTCAAACTCACTAGAACTCAAATTTCTTGAAAGTCGAACAAACTAGTTTGACCTTGAACTCTATCTGAATATCAGAAGTCAAACTGCGAACGCTGATCTAATATAAATTGTACACGCCAGGAAATACTACATACTCATAGTCATACTACAACGCAATTCTTACTTGAATGCCTTCTTCACTGACTGGACGATTAACCAAATAAAGCAGCGCAACATTACAGTAACTAACAATAAATAAACCACTAACTTACATGTAGTATTAGAGCATATGAGTACTAGAGTTATGTCATTTATTTAAACTTTATTTTACTGGGTAAATTAACTGAAAACCAGTTCTCACTGCTTTACGTGATATTCGGAAGAAATAGCAGATTACTCATCGGAACTGATACAAATGTCATGCGTGTAACTAAACTCTTCAGCCAATAAGGGCAAAGGTGTGTTGTCATGGAGGCGGTTCCAATTTGTGCAACCAGCTGAGAGGTCACAATGCATCTAACCGTAATGCACTGCGTCAGGATCAGAATGTGTTGCTTTAAGACAGCGCTGTAAGCAAGTCGAACGAACCCAATGACCGGACTGGGGAAACAAACTGAAACGTGGACTTAATACAGAGGACTAATGACAACAACCAGAAACAGCTGATCACTTGGGGATCCCACACAAGGTTAACGAGGGGGCGTGGCATATGGAAGGAGTGGACAATCGGTGCAGGACGGGTAATTTTGGGATAAGATCTTTATCGTTTTGGAAGCCATTAGGAAAAAAATGCTCTTCTTGTTTTATTCGGTTCATTATGTGTTTAAATGCTAAAAAAAAAAAAAAACATATTTAGGTGTAATTTTGGGGGGCTGGGAACCAATTAATTGGTTTTCCATTATTTCTTATGGGATAAATTCGATCAGAACTCGAACTTTTTAGGATTCGATCCGGAGTCTGGAACGGATTAAGTTCGAGAACCGAGGTACTACTGTACGTTCCTACACCCACCAATCCAAGGCTCCTCCACCTCCTATGTCCTAAACGAGCACCAGCATAGGTGGGGGGGCAAATTGGCCAGGGCAATGGGGTGGAGCTGCCTAATTCTTAATGATGCGACAAGGTATCCCGTGGTGATGGGGCTGTGGGCCGCGGTGGTCCGAGCGCCAGCAGAGTGAATAAACAAATAAACAAGACAACAGGTGCACAGATGAGTTGTATCACTGAGGCCCGCCCAGAGCTGTGATGGACAGGCCACCTCCCTCCTGCTGGGGCTCATGCATAATTCAAGGGGCTGCAGACTGCTTGCTCGCACCCCCCTACTACTGGGTCAGGGAGTCTTCCGTATAGCCTCTGGGGACACGATCATCCCAAATCAACAGAGACAGCACCGGTGACAACAGCCTCTTGGGGACTCGTGCAGGAGAGGTGTCTCCCAGCATGTCCCAGAGGGCTGGAGAAAGAAGGAAGGGGTAACTACATTGGGTTTGTGGAGGTATGGTGTGCTTGGATGGGGAGAGGAGGTGTTGTGAATCAGATGGAAGCCATTTTGAGGATTTAAAAACAAAAGCCTCAGCACAGAAATCAAGATATCCATAATTAAATCGACGTGGCGCCGGCCAGATCGACAGGGCAATTAAAAGCTGAACAGGATTAAATACGAGTGGCGGAACGGAAGTGCGTGACGGGAATGCCAAATTGGGAGGGGAGTGTCTCCTTCACCACAGAGACGAGATCGCAGTGGGTCTGAGAAACTGGAGGTGTCAATAGCATCTGGCCTTTAATCACGTCTAACAGGGTTGCCAGGAGTACACCAGCGCCACCCTGTGGCAAACCGTAGAATCACCACATCAGGACAACCCAACAGGGTATTAAGTATCATGTGACTCTGTACCACACCAGGCTGGTCTGTTGGGTGCTTCCCTGTATTCACAGCCAGCCTGAGCCCCTCATCATACAGATGTCCATACAGCCGTCACTCTGGTTTACGAACTCAGGACCACTCATTGGAATCCCGCCCTGGGTCCTAGTGTCAGCTAGTGCTTTGTTATTTTTAGTTGATTGGTTCAGAGGCGGCTCTCCCTCCTCTGCAGTAATCATGTTTGTGTTTGGGTGAGGGAGCCTCTTAGGTTTCCCACCCCTCAAACAAATATGACGTAAAGCAGCCTGAAGGCAGATGAGCCAAAGTGCATTACTGAACGTGCAAAGAGCAGGGTGCATTTTTGACGACATGTGTGACGGAAAGCCTCTAAGGGGAGCAGACGGAGGGGGCAGCAAGTATCCAGGGAGGTGTCAAGGGCACCCCACATGACAAGAGGTCCTTTTTCGATGGTGGGAGGGAGCATAATCCTTGGCGATGCACATGCGTGGGGGGAGGGGGGGATGCAATTTAAAAAAATCTGCCTTTGATTCAAAGGAAGTCACATCTCTTGTTCTCTTCCTTTTAGCATTTCAAATGATGAAGCCTGATCAAAGCCGCCCCCCCAGGTCTGCCCACTGCCGCTTCGCACAGGGGTGGAGGGGCCCGATCTGCCCGCTTTGATGACAAGCAGGCTGCTTTCCATTTTTGGCTCGGGCAGGTTGTCTCCCACCGGGCCAGTCTGTCTCGCCATCCTCTCAGACCGCCTTCCTCTCCTGCCTGACAGTCTGGCTCCAGCCTCCGGGAGCAGCGACAGCCTCAAGCGGCCATGATTACCATCATCCCTGAGTCATCCTGCCCTGACTGCCACAAAACTGCCTGCTTATCAGAAGAGGAGAACGTGAGCTCACTCAGTGGTCAACCACCAATTATGCTTTGACTCGACTGTGACTCAGGACTACATATATGGGCATTCTAAGAAATTGAGAAGGAACCCAGTGCAGACAGAGTTATGACCTTGAAAAGGTTGAATGACCTTAGAGCACATGCAAATAAGTTTTAGATCTAGCTGGGCAGGGCAGCGTGCTGACGGCCTGATCACATTTGGCACGGCCTACTCAGTGAGAGACATTCTCCTCAGAAACACCTTCTGCCGTCTCTTTTGACGCCAGCACCCTCACACTCTCTCCGTTTCTCTGCGGCACACGCTCTGTCACTCGGCGCTGATCGGGCACAAACAAACTGGCGAAGTCGGTGCCGTTCCTCCCAGCAAAGTCGAGTGGCTTCCATCCTGTTCCCTGATAATCACCAGTGCTGGGAGAGTACAAAGCTGAGGGCACGCAGACAGGAGGCACGATGCCGCGGGGGAAAAGCGTCCTGCCAAAGCTGTGATATGCTCTGACGTGCTTTTAGACATCAGACTCTTAAATGCAGATAATCTTCAGGTTCTTCCCGGGGTAACGTGGTAAGACAAAAGCGCAGCCACCCAAACGACAGTGCATCTCCATAGCAACCACATCTACCCAGTAATACCCTACCTATCGCCCGTCGGTCCAGCGCTGTTACATGTCACAGCTTGCTTTGCTGCCCCTTGTCACCCCACCTGTGCTGTGACCTGACCTGTCTGGCTGCCACAGGGTGGAGGTCAGGTGCCCTGGCGGGTAGCGGCCCTGCGTTCCTCACCAAACTCTCACCTGGCCAGATGTCACGTCATCTGTGCCCCTCAATTTCCCTGCATGCAACACACACTCTTCCACTCTTCTGACCCTCTGAGTCACATACAGAGGAGTAAACAAACAGAGCATAAACATACTGCCCTGATCCTGGCCTGAGCCAGCTGCACCACCACAGATGGTAAAAGACTAAATGTTGGTCCTGCTTACACAACCGCGAGTATGCAGTGAGAACAGAGACAGAGACGGACTTAAACACTCACCAAGCGCAGGCTGCTGTTGTCCTACCACTCCCCACAGCTGGACCGGTGTGCTTCACGCGAAGCGGCAGCCTGGACTCTGCTAATTGAGGCTAATTGATCTTTTGGAATCATGGTGCAATGGCGCCGCCAGTGATCACTGGAAAGTGTTGAGCCATTTATCCAGTTAACATGCCAATTAAGAGGAGTGGCGATGTGCGACTAGCCTCTGTGCTGCTTCCCGCCGCAGTACTGCTAGGTGTCCGCATCAGGGTGGCGTGTGAGGTGAGCACTGCGCATCGGTTTCTGGATGCGACCGTGTTGCTGGTGGAGTTCACTGACAGTAGGAGAGGAAGGCCATCATTTCAGCGTCATCCTAACGGGTCACTGAATCCACCGCGCCATTTGTGGCGCCTTTTTGTAGTCCAGCAGACCAAACAATCACCTTAAGTGAGTCAACAGTACATCTGAAGCCCCATCAAGGATGGCGATCGAGCAGGAAGTGATCCAGCCACTTGCTTTTAGACAAAAGGAGGCGAGACGAGCACATCCGCCCTCCTTGTGGCGACAGTGCGCAGAAGGAGCTCCTCCTACTTTTGATATCGGCACCTGCGAGTGATGGCTTTGGGAGCCTGCCTGGCTGCAAACGGGGGGGGAACCGCAGGCCACACGCGTGGAGAGATAGTAACGGCAAGCGGCACATATCGCATAGAGCGAGGATTACAGCCCAGGCTAATTACCCCCCGAGCCTGAGTGCTGACGGGGTGACCCCACTTGACTAATGAGATAGCAGCACGAGCCAGGAAACAGGCCAGGGCTGGAATTTAATCAAAGCGTCCTCCGTTCAGTTAATCTCCAACAAACCACACCATGTCAGATTTTTTTCCCACCCTTTTTTTGGCCCGTTTCGAAGGTGGGAAGAGGGCATGGTAGGGACACATTCGCCGCCATTCACACCACGCTAAATATTTTCCAGTGACCGGTGTGTTTACGATGAGCCCTGACCCCCCCAGGGACCCGCCACCAACACTGTACCCCACCATTTGCATGACAGTTGCCGTGAGATGAGGCCTTATAACGAGCTGCATTACGAGTTGGGGGAGGGGAGGCTCTCTGTTTACATGAGTCGCTCATTATTCAAACTGCCAAGGGGCCAGATGCTGCTAGCGCGCATGCTAATGAGTGCTAAAGACAAAGCAGGGATTAAAGTGAAGCTGAAACCTTGCACCTTCATAGAACATAGCGTTTAACCCGCGGCGTGGCTCACGGCTGCCTTAAAGGAAGAGTCGATTAAAGGGGCAACACCGTTTCAAAGTCGCAAGCTCGCAGTAAGCACAAGGTGGCGCTGTCTGGGGTCTTAATAGAGTGACCCTCTGAAGAGGACGTGACGCTGCCAGCCTGACCCAAGAGCAAAGCAAAATGAAGCCGACAAGCTGTAGTCATGGCGGACCTGAGGGAGACCAGGGGGCTCGCAAACGGAGATATTTCCACAAACCATGATGAATGCGTGACACCCCCCCCACCCCCACCTCCACCAAAAGCCCTTTTCTATCATGGGCCTCAACGGGGTGTCGCACTCGCCTAGCAGCCGTGAGACGAATAAGCGCAATAACACTCCCTGCGCGGGGCGAGGGATTAAATCACACAGCGTGACCATAAATGCGACGCTAACTGCTTCCTCCCGCTCTGCCGCCTACTTCCCCAGAAGGAATTCATCACGGTGACGGGGCGGCTCGAAAGCATGGGTGGGGGGGGGCGCAGTGCCGGACACCTACTTGCTGACGGGCAGCTAATTATAGAGCCGTTTTCATTAGCGCGCACCCTGGAACTGCGTCCCGTGCAGAGCACCGAGGCCCTGCAGTCGGACTGCGTCCCGTGCAGAGCGCCGAGGCCCTGCAGTCGGCAGCATGCATTCTGAGGGCTCCTCTAAATGTCTCACTCAGCAGCTAAATGTCAGGCTTCCCAAAATTAAATAGCAAGCGCTTTATTGCCTTTTGACCCCACCCTTCCTGGGCTCTGAAGGTGGCATTTAACACGCATGGCTTTACTGGTTCAAGAGAACCAGTTAGTCTGCCACACCTTGTGCATCATCTTCGCTGCTAAAGCTGCCTTGAGCACAAGCCAAAGTGCCATCAGATAAAGCAGCGTTTCTTCTAAGCCAGTCCTTGGGGACCCACAGATGGGCCACATTTTTGCTCCCTCCCATTAGCACCAGGTTGAGAAAGGTAAACAATTAGGGCAGAAGCACAACTGGCTCGTTTCCCACTCAGTGTTAAAAATTCTTGGTCATAAATAGAAACAAAAGTCACAGAGAGAGCTTGACTGGCAGCCATAGATTTTAGTACTCAATAGATCAATTAGATTCTTAGCTGAAACACTTGCAATGTCTCTTGTTAATTCCTCTGATGTCTACACTGGCTAGGGAGAAATTACAGCCCTCAGATCTGTCATTATGGCTCCTAGAGCCCTCCCCCCAAAGATCCTGCTGTCACACTGAGAACTTTCACTTGACAGAGAGACATACTGTACAGGGTCAGAGAATCCAGAACCAAAACCAAGGGCCAAAAGGCTTAAGTGAAGACTGCCAAGCTGATTGGCTGATGAAAGTATGTATGACATCACATAAGATCTAAATAAGGTGAAATAAAGGTGAAAATCATGGGTACAGCTAACCCATCATCTAAGACAAACTACACGCGATAGCATGCTACACATGCGCTAACGGCTTAACCCCAGATGGAAGACAGTCAGGGCCCCTTTAATCTCTGATTTATCCGCTCATAAACATGCACATTTCTCCGGAGCCCTCTGACTCCTGCCCGGTGATTTCACTATTGTTAGTGGGACCATATCAGCACCAAACGAGGTCAGAGGGTTAGCATCTCACTACGTTAGTGCCTAGCGGAAACTAAACAAAATAAATAAACAAAATGTAGGACCATTAAAATACAAGACAGATAACAGAAAAACAGCCCTGCCTACAAGTCAAGGCAATTACATATCCGTTAGAAAACGAAGACAGATGACTGTGTGGGGGTGCGGCAAATCAGGACTGTCGGAACTAATCCCATTATACTAGCGGTAAATGATGGCGCGTGCCACCTGTGTGCCGACTCCACCCCCATCACGCCGCCTGCGTGACTCTGGCATGAGCACCCCGGATCCCCCGCGCGCAAACCTTTGCTCAAACCGGCCTCGTATCCCCATTAAGGCTTGTTTAGCCACAGAATGTCCACCCCAGGTGGCAGGAAGCTGTACCATTGATTAATATGAGACAATCGCGCACTGAAACATGCGACTTGCACTACTCCGCTAATCTGCACTTTACTCAGAGGAGAGTGCGGTCACCCTCATTCATCCACCTCACATCGCCAAACCCCCGTCTCCGTTTCACCACTTTCATCCTCGGCGACTTAGAAATGTTTACTTCCTATTCCGTCGTCTTATTTCCCGTCTTCTGGGTCCTGCTTCATCTATGTGGTGTACAGCGCCTCCGGATGGTACCGGAATCCATCAGACAGAATCCTGATTACTTTCCCACTTGGATGGTGTTCACAGATGACTAGCAGAGCCTTCATAAATTCAGGCTTGGTGCCTGGACTAAGGGTCCAGCAGATTGCCTGGGCTCAGGATGTGACCTAGCAAGCTCTCCACTCAGCCGGGCCCTGTCAGGGACCATCACTATATAACCATCGCTATGTAACCTGCTCCTGCAGAAGACACCTGTGTATGCCCTGGTGACTGGCTGCTTCCTTATCTCCAAGCAGCCTTATCTACTGACCAGTGGTGGAAGGGGGGGGCATGTCCTGTTTTTGAGCCTGAGTCCCAATGGTGCCAAGATCACATCTCACATTCCGCTGTGATCTAAATGCAATATGACAAAGGGTCTCTCTCTACTTGTTTTTTCAGCAAATCCAGTGGACTGTGGTTACACTGAACGGTTGCTTAGTGACAGTGCTTCTTTGGTGAATGTTTTATTGTGTGTCCTACACAGTGCTGTAAATCTGCGTGTGTTGGGATATCCTGATGACCTTAATGTCAGTGCCACCACAGATAAATGGAAGGATCTCCATGGTAACACTCAGTGTACCATCCATGGTACAGATCAGTGTACCATCCAACTACACTGGCGTTCCTGTAACCAGTCTTAACTGTACAGATCCATGCCACAAGCAGTGACACCAAAGAGCCACCGTACGAGACAGTGTGGGATCTTGGCTTTCACAACGTGATCCTGTGACCTTGTCACCTTTCACAACCCTGGCTCAGAGTGGAGCACAACTCTTCCAGCAGAAGTCCCTAAACACACCTCTACTGCATCTCCTCCCCAGAAAACTCAAAAATATGGGAAGGTAATTGTGCTTTTACAGAGAATTTTCACAGTAGGCATGAACAAACCAAAGCAGATTAACTAGACTGAATTTAATTAATGGTGCTCAGTGTGATGCAGTGGTACACAAACTGAATCCCATTTCAGCTGCTGTCGGCGGATATATTGCTAGTATCTTGTGTTCTTCTGTGTGCAACCACAGAATCAATTAGACTGAGCGGAGGGCTGGTTAATTAATGACTAGCCCATGACCTGAACTGGCCCATGCTGGCCTGCAGGTGGTGCTCTACCACTAAACCAAATGGTAAATTTGAGTTCACTGGCTCATCTGTTTCTACAGATGAGCCATTTATGATTATTGCTTTATGATTATTGCACATGCAGTTATTTGATATACAGAACAGCAAAACTAAAGTCTATAAAAAGCACAACCATGCCTCTTTTACATAGGGGAAAATTTAATTTGCTCCTAAATACAATTCATACTGCATGTGGTGAATGGAATTAAACATTGGTGTGAATTGGTTCTGAATTTTCTCTCCTCTCTGCCTTAAAAGTAGCCATTAGCCAAGTTGTCTTTTCCCTGGCATTGGGGAAATAATCAGATTGTCATTCTGCTGTGTTAGGAGATGACGTGACTGCTCTCTGATGGGTAGCAGGAAATCATTTAAAGCATGTAAATGGTGCATTAGTTGGCCAGCACATCCGGGGAATATTCTTATCAGCGCCAGTGAAAAGTGTGGTGTAAGGGAAACGGACCTGAAAAAATCTCCGGGAGGAAGCAGCTACATGTGGACTGTGGAGTTTTGGCTGGACTTTAGTCATTAAGGACACAGCAGGAACACAGTAGAGAGCAGAGAACCCCCCTTCACAGCTCCGTCCATGAGACAATCAGCACCCCTCAAATCAAAAACATTCGGAGACATCACATCTCATCCGGGGCCCACATCTGGTTTCTACAGCTTCCGGAGAGCTACATAATGGAGAGGTGTCCGATTCGGCATGGCCAAGATTAACAGACTGTACCCTCCAAATATTTGCCACATTGGACTGACAAACACTGTCTACTGGCTGGAGAAGCATCACTGCTAAAAATCTCACATATAAATTCCTTACTGTAAATGACACAGCGCACATGAGGGGGCGCTTACAAGGATTAGGACCTTTTAAGCTAGCATCTGAGAGTGCGTTGTGACACCATGGTTCCCAGCTAAAAGGTCTGCGAGATCGCATATCCCATATACGCACTATTGCATCCGGTGAACACACACACACACACATGCGGTGAACAGCACAGAGCAGACGGCGCAAGCTGGAGCGCAGTCGGAAACACGCTACACACAGAGAGTCAAAATGTGTGACTTCGTAGAGGAGGGGGTGAGGCGGAGGGCTGGGGGTGGCCACGTGTCACCCTGCAGTGACAAGAGCCTTGGCACTGGAAGCAGAGCCGGCTGTTTGGTGGAGGGGGGTGAGTCATACTCTGGCGTCACACCGAGCCCCATACGGTCATACGGAGGTTTTGGGCTCGCATTTTAGCCCAACACCACCCCAGCGAGATAGGTAGCTGTTCACCCGCACGTAAAATAAAATTGAAAATGGACAGGAAGAAGCCACAGAATGAGCCGATTGCCACAACGAGCAGACACGGTTTCAGGCGTGAGGAGGTGTTTACTGCCTCCACACAACAAACCCAGATCCCAGGGAATTGTGGGACAGTGCAATGTTCATCCATCATGCTGTTGAAGCTCATCATTTTAAGATGCTTGCGGCACACGAAAATAAACCAAAAGTAACCTTTTCACTAAATCAGGGGTGGGGAACCTGTTCTATGGAGGGCCGATGCGGGTTTTTGGGATGACCTCTCAATCAGCCAATAATAAAGCAGTGGTTCTCGACTCCAGTCCTGGGAACCCACAATTATTGGCTGATTGAGAGATCACCCCTAAAAGCCACACCCACACCGGCCCTCCATTCGATCAGGTTCCCCACCGCTCTTCTAAATCATGCTATAAAGAATGAATAAAAATTCTGTGCTGATTTGGAGGGAGTGTGTTTTGTTACAGTCACTTTTAAGGGTGGCAGAGTTCTAGAAATGTCCATGACAAATTCTGCTCCTGCAAGGAAGCTCACAAGAGAAGTTTAGATGATGAGGACAGCCAAGGAGCTGCATCCTTTAGACCAGGGGTCACCAACATGGTGCCCACGGGCACCAACATGCCCCCAAGGACCACGAGTCGCCCACGGACCTGTTCTAAAAATAGCACAACTCACCAGTGAACAGCGTCTAAAGTTTTGTGTTATCCCGATGCTATTCTTCTTTAATCACATTTGCATTTATATAGGTTCATTAATCATTATTAATAATATCTCCTGAGACCCCACCCATTCATTTATGTCCACTGTAGTAGACATTTTGTTTTTGCATCTATCTTTTCACTGTGAGGAAACATATTTATTCCTGTTGTACACTAAAGATGACATGTTGTGAAATTAAATATAAAAATAAATTTGAAAAAAATTGTAAGATTTCTTATTTCCTTCAAAGACAAATAACCTACAATTTTTTTCCTTGGGTCTCAGGAGGATATATAACTAAAGGTAAACTGAGCAAATTTATCATTTAAGAAGAGTGTATCAAACTGGTAGCCCTTTGTATGGCTCGGTACCCGTGAAGTAGCTCTCAGTTTCAAAAAGATTGGCGACCACTGATCTAGACAGTGTGTCTCAGGGTCTGACCAGATGGTCCTCGTTTTTGCTCCTTCCCAGGGATCAAAAACATGAACCGTGTGAGAGTTCCTGAGAGCCGGGTTGAGAAACACTGCCCTAAGTGAGCAGACAAGAGGATAAAGCACGTATTCCTTTTTCAGCTTTGAGTAAACTTTAGTATACAGGGATTGTTCCATCCACTACAGGTGTCTTCAAGCAAAACTAAAACTCTAGAAAGATCCTGAATGGTATTTCCTGCCATAGCCTAAGGCAGGTGTACATGTGTGTGGTGTAGGAGGTTGTGTCTTGTTTAGTATCAGGAACGTCTATTACAGGTCGTCTATTACTACAATCGTCCCTAACAACACTTTAACGGGGTTACTCCCAGTGAGAAAAATGAGCCATGAAAACAGAGGGGGAGTTAAGAACAGGAGATGTTCCTCTTAAATGATTTTTACTACAGTCATCAAGTTAAGTCAGCATTAACTAAAGTCATAAAGCATTTTTTTTTTTATATTGTGTCACCGGATATGTTAATGTCAATACCCCAATGGGAGAAAAGGGCAAAAGACTTTTAGCAGTGAACTATGGATCCCTTGCGGGTTATAAACAACAAAATATTGTTACTTAGATCATTTTGTATTTTTTCCTAAAACTACCAGATGGCTCAGTGGATGAAAATACTGTAATTTGCAATATTTGTATTTTTTCATCAATTAAAAGGGAGTACCTTAAAATGAGGATTTGTCCAGCTATTAAATGCACTTTTAAAGGTCGACAGGCTTCTGTTTAAATAGCCATTTCGTTTTTTTGTTCCTAAACATTCACCTTCTGCATTGAGAGTCAAGTCAGATACTCAGATAATAAAATAAGAGCCTGTTGTGGATTCAGTCCAGCGAAATGCTTTTGTCCTAGCTGCTTTATTTGACCCCTGCAACAATGATAATAATAATTGATTTTTGTCTTTGAGACTTCGTGTTTAGAACATGGTATTTAAATAGTATTTAATGGCATTTAAACTTAATTTTCTTTGCAATTATTTGTAATATGATGCAAACAGTCATGATAACTTACAGTTTAGGGGAAGATCAGGGATGGGGCACCTTGAAGCGGTTTTGTGTTAGAGTGACTATAATCGATAAAACCACCAGACAGTGAGCCCTGCATGTGACTGACACAGATCAGGAGCAGTAACAGCAGGTGGGTGTGGCAAGGAGTATCCATAAACAACACCCCAGACAATTGAAGTGCTGACAGAAGACACTCCTTTGTTTTTACCATTCATTATTCCTGGACAACACATACTTAAAGCAAAGGTGTATCTTAAAACTGGAGAACTTAGAAAAGACTGGAAAAAGCTTTAAAGCTGAGTCAGAGGTGCAATCTACCAGTAAATGGCGCGAAATGTACTTAACTTTAAGTAAAAAACTTGAAGTGTGTATTCTACCACCACAGCCAGTTTTCTGTGGTGTAAATTAGAGCCAATGAACCTTAGGACAGCTAGTCCTTCAATTAACTACTAATGAGCCTTGAAACTCAATTTGTTAATGAATAAGAACAAAAGTACGATACAGTGAAGTAATGGGGGGAATTCAAACCAGGGCTCACTTACAATGGCAGGAAAAATAAATAAATAAACACAGCACCTTCCCCCAAATGGCAGGAGCAAAGACCACTAACACGTTCTCTAACACCCCATAGAAGAATCACAAATACAAGCTGCCCATTTCCTCTCCCAACTGTGTGTACGTGCTGCAGCGTAGTTCTCCGAATGGTGAAATTAAGGTTTGGTAAAGTGATCCTGCTGACTTTAGCTCAAGGGCAAACGTTGAAACCGGGCTGTTCGCTTTTCTGCCCGGACACGAAGCGGCAGCAGCCTCAGCTGACTTCCATCCTCAGCGTAAACAGCAACTCCATTTTCTGTGTCCTTCTCTAAACCCCCCATCCCCCACTACCAGCTGCCCCCCTGCCCTCCACCTCAGGCTTTGGGGGGGGGGGTTGTGTGGGTACGACCCAGCCCCTTATTCCCAACCCCAAACCCTTGTCCCACATCTCCACACTCGGCCTGTTACTCAGGATGTGGGACCTAAACAGTTACCCATCAAACAGGCAGCTGCAGTATCTCAGAGTATCCTCTCAGTAACCCCTACTTGCTCCGGGGCAGGAGTATTGCTTAATAAACTAAACTCTCTTTGGAATTTTTCCTTAATTATTCATTAAACTGAAATGGATTCACTGGGTACCTTATATACCCGATGATTCCAGTTAAAATAACATAATACATTACATCCTGCCATGAATCTCAGGTGGATCATGCATTGTTCATTACAGAAATATTACTTATGAATGCCACCAAGTCGCGCATTTTTAGCGACGAGAACTGTGTTGTGGTGGAGGCTCTGCCTGCTGGTCCATCACAGCACATCTGTCATGGGAAAGGAACTGCTGCTATTTTTGTTGCTTTAACAGGTCAACAGGGATCCAGAAAGAGCCTCGCTCTTTGGCCCATTTTGTTTTCGACCAAGGGCCAATTTGCCAATTTGAAAAAAGGTTTCTGACCTTCACAGTGCCCACTGTGGACCGTGTACACTGCATGCCATGTTGGAAAAAAATAACGGTTTGGTAACTGATGGATTGGTGTGGAATCTGGCAAAGCGATGACTGCTCACCGGACAGAACGGCTGATGTTAACGCTGAGAATCCTGTCTGGCACTCCACCCAGATGCCAGTGGCCCACAAGTTCCCCTGAAATACTAACGTTTGGTAGTGAAGGATAATGCAACATAGATTTTAATACTTCTGGCATCTCATCTGGGGAGTACCACATCCAGTGTGTTACTAAGTACAGCTTCCAGACTCATCGCAATACTGCACCGCCTAAGAATTTACAGAAAATGGATAGATGGATGGATGGAATTGACTACTACTTATGAAATGCTATACAGGAGTTAGAGAGCTAATATTAGACACTTCTATTAAAGGAAATTGGAAGTGTTCTCTCATAAAACACCCCTGTTTATAAACAATTTACCTCAGAACCATATATATTGGCACATCTGCACTCAAACTTCCTTCTGGGTCACAGGGCCATCCTTGCACCAGAAGTGTTGACAGGTGAAATGTTATATGCTGACAGGTGCCTTGGTACAAACTTCTTCACCCCCCCCCACCAGGGCCCTGGGTCAGTCTGATTTCATTCTTCATTTGCAAGCCATTACCAGGGGAATAGAGTTGTGTCACCTTGTATGTCAGGCATAAATCCAATATTGAATGACAGACAACACACTATACCCTCTAGGAGTCAAATTGCCTGCCCTGGACCAATGAGGATCTGTTCAAGTACTGTGCAGTTCAACAATCTCTGTATCTGAGAAACACATTCACATGGTAATATCATATTACTGATCACATGCTAATATAACGGTCGTTTCCAGGTCAGTAATCTGACTAAAATGCGAGGAGGCTTCCTTTCTAGTTCCAGCCCCGGGACTTTATAGGACTCTAAAAGAGGTACCCATCCTGTCTGTGTCCCTGATGTACCCAAGAGTGACAGAGCAGGATCTATTTTTAATGCCAGTATGAAAACACTGCCAGCAGGAATATGAGAACAGCGAAAAGCAGCGTTTGCTGCGGTCTCGCCTGGCTTCTCTGGAGAAATAAGCTTTCATGACTTGAAGATGTCAGACTCACCGCTTGATTTTATCCACCGTTTCTTTTTTGGGGCAGCTGGACCCGTCAAACCAAGCTGTAGGCTATGTCAAGCTGTGTGTCATTAACCCCGAGAGTCAAATTAAAGGCATGCAGTATTAACCCGATCGCATTAACCGAGGAAACGCATACCACCGATTTCGCAACATTTTTAAATAGTTTGTTTCTGAAAAATGGGAATCAGTTTACGATCTGAATTATAGCCGCTGAGATAAAATGCCAAGTTATTAATATAAAATGTGGTATTTTTATTAGTGAGTTCCACTTAGAGCACTCTTTGTTGGGCTCCTTAACGCATCGTTATCACCCACAATACCTTCGTTTAAGTTTTAAGTGCTGACTTAATTCACCAGGTGCTGCACATGAATTTTGTATACTAGCAACTTTGACAGATAAGTTACAGTATCAGTCCCCGAAATATATTCCTGCTCACCAGCATCAAAACACCCATTTGCACATCTGCACTGTCTGAAATACCTCAAAAGCACGTGTGAGGTCTAACTTCTTCCACATCAAAAACACTGAGACCCCCGGAAACATACCTAAATACAAAGTCGTTCTTCAAAATTTACAACGTGAGGCCTCAGATGTACCGCACAAACTTCATACTTAGTTAAATCATTTCGTTGATATGAATAAGTCTCATCGACACTGTAACATTTGATGCAAATACCAGAGCCAGCAAGCAGCACGTCCATCGGGCGTGTTTGTATACAAGGAGGCATGTTTCCACCCGAATGAATGGCAGATGGCTGATCAGGGCGCGTTTTTCCAGTGTAAATACACACCATAACATCCAGCTTAATTGTTGAAGGAATAAGGAATCCCTTAATATTTTCTCGAAAGAAAAGAAAATACTGTTTTAGTCATATTTTCCATTTTGCTGTATTTTCGCAAAAAGCTCGTAACGGGAGTGTCCACGCCGACAGCAACGTCTGGCAACATATTGAATCGTCAGTTAAATAAAACTAACAAGAAGTGAGATATAAATATAAAAACACGCACTGCCTATCATACCAAACATCCGTCTACATCAGTAGATTAAATGCCTTCTTAGAAGGATGCTTAGGATCTCGGCCGCACCTAATCATGTGAAGGTCAAAAGCAGTTTATATGAGCGATTAATTTATGCCAAAATAATCAGAAAAATCTGCTAAAACAACAAATAGTTTATAATTTAAATATGAAATACATGGGTCTTATTATGCGAAAAATTATAAATGTAACTTTATTATAATAAAAACAGCAGCTAAAACAGAAGCATGTCTAAAATATAATAGCAGATACTAGCATGATTGTGTGTATATATATATATATATATATATATATATATATATATACACACACACACACACACACACACAAACATTTGGTTTTCAGCAGCAACGCACACCACGTAAGATTATTATAACAATCAATAAAATATGGATTCGAAAACATGCCATCCCCTTACGTAAGTATCAGCCAAGATAGAACTCCAAAACACAGCACTGGCTTACCCAAAACACGAAGGAATAGACGACCAGGAGGGTTTTGAGGCAGGTAATCACCGGTTTGGTCTCCATTCTCCTAGATGCCATACTACAGTAAAGCCGAGCACAGACGCACTTGCGATCGGCGAAATTCTCCGCCGGGCTTAGCTGCACCGGCCCGCTGCAGTCTCCCACGGCGCAGCCGCCTGCGGAGCGCTGGCCAATGAAATTGCACCGCACATCAGCCTGCCCCCTTGGCCACACCCCCCAACGAAGTAACGGCAAGACGAGTGCGTTGTTCTGGATTGTGAGCACTGCATGTGTCTTGGATAATGTAATCATAGGCCAAACATTATTTATAATAACACACGTTCTTTATAGATTTTCATAATTTTTACATTTTTTGAGACAAAGGTGTTTACACTACATCGTCATTTTGTCGTCCAGCAGAGGTACCATCAAGCCGTAGAACACATAAAATATAGAACAAGCTCAAAAAATAAACATAACTATATTTAGAGGTGTGTATTTCGGGAGTAGCCGTAAAACTACGTGTGACTCAAATTCGCTACAAAATGACCAACTACCAGACAACAGGAAATTTTACACAAATATGTTGGACTGGATGTCGGACTCTCATCCACTGCCTTAACATTTATATTAGAAGGTGACCAGGAATCCCAAGTTTCTCCTAGGATATGCAAATGAGATGATATGATATTAGATTTATAAGGCTAAACTATGCGTTAGTCAAACTTAACATCTTATTTTGGGAAAGATACTGATAATTATTCCTGAGAATATCAAAGAAACATCACCTGATCATGAAGAAACTTTTTATACACCTATTTTCCCTTACTGATGAGACAGATTGCCAGGTTAAGATTTTCTCATGCGTGTATGACTGTAAAAGGTCACATGACAGGGGAGGTGCAATCAGTTTACGCTCCTGCTTCACAATTTGCAGGCGGGTGACCTAAATAAAGCCTGTTCAATTTGCAGACTATTGTGAAGCCAGGAAAGTAAGAATAGCAGGGGTAGGGACTGTTGTAGGTGGATTAGCGGGCTGGACCATTCCAGTTAGCCCTGAATGTCACGCCTGATCAAACGTACCCAGTCTGTCTATACTCCATTTCACTGGTCATTAGCACATCTGTCACTCAGTTACTCAGTGTCATTACTAGATCAGGGGTGCCCAATCTTATCCGCAAAGGGCCGGTGTGTATGCGGATCATCGCTGCAACTCCATAATTAGATTACTAATTAGAGGACTGATTGGCTGAAGAGTCCTCACACCTGGGTTTGAATAGCTGACCTACAGGTTATCCCAAAAACCTGCATACACACCGGCCCTTTGCGGATAAGATTGGGCACCCCTGCTCTAGATATATTAGCAGCTTTTCTATGGTTACTTTGCTCTTTGGAAGGCATTGCATGTCCACACCTTACTGAGAATGATTCTCCGTTCTCAGGTACAATTTTTACCCCCTCTATCAGTTTTGCCTTTAGGTTTGCGTGTCCGTGCTGTTCACCGTGCTGCCCTTGTTTTCTTTACAATTAGAGATTTTGGACTCTGATTTGGACTTGGTTTTTCCTCTGCATTGCCCTGCCCTGCACTTCGAAATACTGCCTATGTTTTAAATTACAGCTTTGGATTGTGTTTTCAAAGTAACGCTTGTATTTCTGCAACTGGACCCTCCTTCATCATTATGTTACAGAATACCTTGCTGGCTATGGATCCAATGGAACCTGAGGCAAGAGTGATGCAGTAGGAAAAACGCAGAGCTAATTTAGGTTTTGCCAGCTAATTTGCAAACTTCAGCTTCCCTTTGTTTTGAAATGGTGCTGTATCCTGAGGCGACGGCCACCACAGCATCCATACCGCCTTTGGATATTTTTATTGCTACCCTGATGAGGTATGATGGTAATTCCGATACATCTGGGGGTTTTCTGTTGCTATTCCAGGTACATTTATTACCATTCACAGAATAAAGCAGACAAGATCCATTTTGTTATATAGGATTCCTATGTAATTGGATTTAAAATTCCATACTTTTGCACATTGTATGGAAGGGGGGTGCACGCAACAGTGACAGTTAGGGTAGTGGATGACGGTCAGCCCCCCCCCCCACCTCAAAAAATGCCTTTCTGGGCAATCGTCTACCTTGCCCTCACCAGAATCCACCACTATGAGACCAGATGGCAATGCTTCTGCCGCGTCATGCGG
>JABFEA020000083.1:1444561-1454645 GCA_019775915.2 Cyphomyrus plagiostoma
AGCAATACAATAGTCTAAGCCATTCAAGAGTGCGTCAGAGCTGTGGGATGCCATTCAAAGTGCGGCGAGAGAGACGGGCACATGCAGAAGAGAGAGAGACGGGCACAGGCAGAGGGGAGAGAGACGGGCACAGGCAGAGGGGAGAGAGACGGGCACAGGGATCATCAGCTATGGGTAGATCAAGGCCCAGTAGTTACCAATGACTGGCTTTTAACATCTTTAATTAGGTTTCAGATGTTTCTATATACCAGAGAAATTAAGCTGAGTTCAGCCTTTCTTATGTGGGATACAAACAGGGTTTCCATTAAATGTCTCTACTAGACACTGCTGTTTCAGCGAATGTTTAGAACCTTTTTGTGTAGCAGCCAAGATTTATGCAGGTGAGGTGATGAAAGGTCTGGTTTTGCATTCCCCTGTTAAAAAGTGCAAAGGTCAGAGGTCATGGCTTTGATTTTGTGGACATTCAAGAGAGCCTGTAGTCTCGACCCCCTGCAGGGATAGGCTGCCCTCAGCCGGCACACATCAGAGATGAAAAACACCAGTGGATATTAAGGCAGCAAACGGAATTATGAGCAGAATAGGGTATTATGTGTATCTAAGGTATTAAAGTGCAAACCTCTTGCAAAAGAGCTAATCAAATTCATCTCATACTATGCCCCAGAAGAGTATGTGAAATGAGTAAATACAAAATCCATGATGAAATGGGATGAGAGGAGGCCGTTCGGCTCATGAAGCTCGTTTGGGGAGAACTTAACTAATAGCTCAGAGTTAAATTTCTACCTATGACAACGAGTTCTAGTAAACTAGTAAAATTTTTCTAGTAAGAAAAACCCATGTCGAATGGGAAATCTAGTCCAAATTTCTATAACGTGGCTGCGTGGATTCAAAACCCTCAATCCAAAAAGGAAACTGGCCAAAATCCAATAAAGCATCACAAATGGATATATCCGTGTGGCAGCCCTCAGGACTGCCCCCCGCCTAAAGCAGCCAGCAGGGTTACAAAGGTTCATCAGTTATGGCGGGGGGGGGCTTTTTTGCCACCGACTGGCATCCTGCTGTTTAATAAAAATAAAAAGTACCATAAAGAATCTTGCCTTTAAAAGGGTCATCATTTACCATTTGCATTAAGACACATTCAGCTGTTAAAAAGCGCCATCAACATGGGGTCCGATTGGACACACAGCTGACTGAATCCTCCTGGATAAAGAAAGGGATTTTAGGTCCCGGCTCCTGATTGGACAGGCGATGTCTCAACCAGACCGTCCCGGAGGATCTGATTTGTGCTCAGGGAAGGGGGGGCCATTCTGCCAGATGCAGCCGATAAGGGACCCCTGGGCTGGCATGCAGATCCGAGCATCACCGAACCCCCAAAACCCGCTCCCACAGGGAGTGCCAGGGCGCATGGTTTTCACATTGGGAACGGCGCATAAATACAGCGCGGCTAACGGTCGTCAAGCTAAGAGCTTAAGCTTTCCTGAGCTGGCAGGAAACGTGGCACATCTGCGGAGGCCGCTGTCTCCATGACGGAGACTGGCAAAGCCCTGTGCATCGATCACTGGAAAAGAAATGCGAGTGTCTGACACGAACAGAATGGAAAATAATCGCTGTCTGCCGCTAAAAATATGAAGGAAAAACACAACAGATTTCCAAGCCTTGGAGCCGCAGGATAATTAAGACACAGGCATAACTGAGCAGGGAGTGGAGTCATGGGGACCTGAATGGTGCGAGTCGCCCGTCGGGCTCTGGCCCGCCATGGGCTCTCACTTCCTCTGAGCACTATACTCACCTAAGGCGAGTGACCTCACCACCCTGCCCCCACCACTGCACCCCGGCAGACAGAGTGCTAAACAGGGATTTGTTTTCAACACTGGGGCTGTGCCAACAGTCATAAAGAGTGCAGTGTTTTTTAGCAGCGTGGACTTCGTTGGTGCCCCCCCACAGGGGATACATTCCTTCAGCGGCCATGTCACCCTCTGGGACCCGATGCCCCTGCCTTCCGAGTAGGGATTTCACTATGAGCCGCCCTCCCCCAACAACACAAACAAACCTCGCAGAGGATTATGGGACCCACAATAACACGGCTGAACATGTCACTTAACATGACATCACCCGTATTTGGGACCCATCCAACCCCCATCCCCCGCTCTGGAGGCACGGCACCCGTTCTCACCTCCGGGTAGCAGTGTCCTGGTTGGCCGGCTCCTCTTCCGGCTGGGGTCCCCCTGCTGACTTCCTCCCCACGGCTGAGGTGTCCTGGAGCACACAGGCAGCAGTTAGTGCCCCTATCCTAGTGGGGGCTTGGAACAGTATGCCACTGCGTCTACAGCGAGCCCGTGGCTCCCAGTCACCTGCCTGGTTTCTCTTTGTTCCTGGGTGTGTCTCTATGTACACATCTGGATTAATGTTTGACTGCCCTTTCAAGCCCCAATCACTGATTTATCCTGCTCTTCTAAACAGGTACAGAGTGTGCTCTCACTGACTATTCTGTTCGTAGTTCCTGCAGGATTTCCTTTACATTACAATGCGCCTCTTTAATATGAACTTATTTACTTTTAAATTTACTGATACACAGGAAAGAATTTAGGGGGGCTTAATAATTGAGATATGGGAGATGATTAATCTAGGACAGTGGTTCTCAGACTTTTTGGACCAAGTACCAATTCGGATCAATCCAAAGCAGCCAAGTAACATACGGGTAAGAAAACAAATCACAGTAACAAATTACCACTGTCTTCTCATACCACCTACACATACCAGTTTGAGAACCATTGATCCAGGGTACTGGTATAAAAAGCCACAGATTGGCACCCACCTGCCCGTAGAAGTCCGCTGAAGGTGACGACCGTGACCTCTCATGGACGTAGGACCCCAAGCTACGCTCCTCCAGGCCTGAGTCCAGGATGTTTTCGGCTGAGCGGTACCTCCCAGCCGCCTTGGCCTCTGTGGGCTTCCTCTGCACATTCCAGGTGGCCTCATACTCCGCAAAAGTGCCCAGCCGCTGCTTCTCCAGCGCGGCCTGGCTGTCAGTGTGGCGGGGACTGCCGTGGGTCCCGTCCGGGCGGCAGCCAGCATTCTGGCTCTCAGCTCGCTCGCCCCCGGCACCGGGGGGCTGGGTTTTGTTGGTTCCAGGTCGGGGAGCTGCAGATCCGCCCATGGCCTCAAAGACCCTGCGGCGTTCCTCGAAAGACTCAGGTGGCTCCTGGAGCGGGACATCCTCCTCCACACCCACCTCGTTGATCTTATCCGGCTCGGAGAAGGACCGCACCTTCTTCTCTGCAGGAAAGCGTCTGCGGCTGCCAATCCGGGACACCGGGCCTGAGGAAGCCCTGCTCTGGACGGGCTCCGGGCCACTGTCTCTGCGAACTGGACCAGGTACCACGTATCCAAGAACGGGCTCAGCACCGGCGTGCTCTGGCAGAACCGGTTCCAGGTCCCTCCTCCTGAACGACGTGGCCCGCAGAACCCTGGCCTGGGCCTCCTTCAGGTTGTCCTTGTAGGTGCTGGTGAAGGAACTGTCACAGGGGACGGCCTCGGCGCACGGTGCCTCCCAGGGCTCAGTGTCCCCTGGGGCCTCGCTGGCGGCACTCAGGGCGGCCGCACTCTTGCTCTTCTGCAGCTGTGCCCTCTTCAGCTGGATCTCATTGCGCAGGGTGGTGGCATAGCGGTCATTGCGCTTCGCCTGCTTCCCCAGCACCGGATCTGGGGCTTCTGGCCCCGCGTTCTCCTGGCAGTGCAGAATGGGGGTGCGTTGGGGGCGGGTGGCTGCATCTTCAGGGGGAGGCCAGGCCTCTGGCTGACACTCCTGCTGCTTCCTCTCCTCGCTGTAGCTTCTGGGGGAGCACGCCATGTGGTGACCCTCCGCCGTGTAGCCGTTACTACTCCTCTGGCCACCCTTGTCCTCCACCAGGACGTCCCGCATGTCCTCCGGCCTGTAGTCCCAGCTGCCATCCTGCACCTCCGGGTTCTCCTGCTGCAGAGTCCTCGCCCTACCTGCCTTCTGGGAGCTCATGGATCCTCGGTCTCCCGCCACACTTTGGGCCACATCTCCAGCCATCCAGCCCTCCGCCCTCCCCAGCGGGGGCTGCGGCGCCCCCTGTCGGGCTGTCACGCAGTAGAATCGGCTGTGACCCCCACCCTCAGGGAGCCGGTCAGTGGCCATGCCAGGCACCCCAGCCTGAGCCGGTCCACTGAGCGACAGCTCCTGCATGCTGCTGTAATAGCCGGCCGTGCTCGGCTGCCACTGCGCGGACGGGGTCCTGGCCTGAGGATAGAGGGCGCTCTCATCGCTGTACTGCCGTGGGTGGTAGGGTGTGTGGGGGTACACCTGCTGCCCCAGACGCACGTCACTGCTGGATAAGGAGTACAGTTTGTTGGAAGTCACCGGACTTCCGCTGTTGCCGTAGACATCTGGGGTGGCGTGGGAGTAGAAAGTGTCAGGCTTGAGGGGGTTGTAACTTTTCTGTACCTCGGACCCTCTCTCGTGTGGTCGGGGGCCCCTCTGGGTGCCATCGTGGTCCTCACCCATGCCCCTGTCCACAGCTCTCCCGGGCGCCCTCTGCTGGCTGGGGTGTGCAGGTGCTTCGGAATAGGGGACAGCCAGCCCTTTCTCATGGACCTTGGTGACGGCGAAACTGTCGCTACGCACAGGGGGCAGCGGGGGAGGCGGGGAGGGGGCAGTGGCCTTCTTCTTTTCAGGCACGTGCCACACAGGGGCGATGCTGGACCTGCTGGAACTGGAGTTGCGAGAGCCAGGTGGCTCGTCAGTCCTGGGGCCCTCGTGGCCCTCCGGCCCCAGAGGCACGGCTAGGTGGATCGACCGCTCGTCCGGGTGGCCCCCTTCCAGCAGGCCATAGCTGTTCCTGCCGACGCGCCCCCCTGAGTCCCACTGGCCCACCTTGTGGAGCGCGTTCTCTGTGCTGCGGGACAGTGTGTAATCTGGCGTGCCAGAGCCGGTAGAGTATGAGCTGTAGGCGGAGTCACGCTTGGAGCCGCCCCCACTCATGCCAAGGTGGTCGACGCTGCCGCTGGACTTGGCCATGGACAGGTGTCCAGACGGGAATGGGTGCGAGGACTGCTCGAGGCTGTCCATGCTGCCTAGAGAGCTGAACTGGTCAGACACACGACGCAGGTTTGTCTGGTCCCAGCATGGGGGGAGCTCCTGTGGACTGGGGGTTAGGAAAAGGACGGTCATGTGACTGAGCTATGGATGATAAGCAGCTAATGCTAACTTGCTAACGCTATGTCACTAATACCAACACCGAAGTTGCTAATGCTATGTCGCTAACATCAAATCACTAACTTAAGGCTTCTTCCCTAGTGACAAATGCAACACTACCACAGTAAACAGTAAATCCTTCCCCTGTGAACCCTGCCATAGATACACTACATTTCTTTTATTTAGAGAAATAAGATTAACTTTATTGATCCCCAGGGTGAAATTCTATCGGCACTGTTATCCGAAACAGCATAAATTGAGAAAGCAGGGTCAACCAGTCCCCAGAGCAATGGAGGGTTGGGGGCCTTGCTCAGGGGGCCAACCCTGTTATTCCAACTTGCGGCCTTCCGATCACAGACACAGCGCCCCCACCCATACCTGTTGGACCCATACCTGGTGCTGTGCCTCGCGTGCCAAGCTGGCGTGGGTGTCGGCTGTATCGTGGTCACTTCCAGTTGGGGCTCCGTGAACTTGCTGGAGTGCCAGGAATGAGGCCGGCCTGCAGGGTCGCTCCTCCTGTGGGGGGTGAGTACATGAGGGGCCGCGGATGAGAGAATGTGGGGTCACAGTGATCTGTCGTGAACGGCAAGCTCTTCAGCAAGGGAACATGTCACATGTACATACACTACAGCAGTCAAGTGACAGGGTCAAAGGTCAGGCACTGACAGTGATGAAGGCCAGACCAAGTGACTCACATGCATGCAGAACGTAGCAGTGGAAATGAAACCTACCCCGTAAGCTGGTTCCTTCTGTACACAGGGTTCCTAAGGGGAGATTGGGGTCAGCCCCCCCCTCAGAAAATGCCTTCCGGGGCAATCGTCTACCTTGCCCTCACCAGAATCCACCACTATGAGACCAGATGGCAATGCTTCTGCCGCGTCATGCGGATAACAACTCATGTGGAGCAACTTCACACATACTTTGCATTTTACTTTACATTCACATCTGGGATCCTCAGCCAAACAGTTACAATACTTGGGAGTGGCAATCCAAGCAGGTGAACGCTTCCATTTCTCCATTGTTAGCACTGTAAATTGGAAGGTAGCCTACATCTATACTTCCTGCTGGAGATTAATCACTCATGCACCCCAGAGACACACCCACAGTCCTTGGGTTAAGATGCTGATGCTACTCTTCAGTGGTCACCCTGTACAACCAGCTCACACTGGTGATTTCATCAAAAATATAAGTAAATTCTGATTTTTTAAATATTTTAGAATACCTATAGTACGCTTTCAGGAAAAAAAAAGAGTACCAATATGTACCTTTGCTTGTCACAGGGACTGTACCCTCTCTCTGAAGAACATCCCCAAGAGACAAACAACATTAATGTACCCCCAATGGTACAGAAATGTTCCTCATAGTCTATTTCTGTACCTTAAAAGGTACAATTACCTACAGCTATAGAGTACAGATCCTTGAGGGTGCAGCCCCAGTGACAAGCACAGGTATGAACTGGTATTCTTTTTTTCTGACAGTGTAGGCCAGTTTATTGCAATAGTCACCAAAACATTTGCATACTTCCTTACCTTATCCATACTTGTCCAGACTTAAATACCAAAATCATATTCCATAATTTTCCCAAACTGTCCCCCTGCTGCATAGGAGGCCCGTTTAAATGGACTGGGAGGGTCGTAGCCAAACAGCACTGAGCTATCTAATGGAGGGCGCTGTTCCTATTTCCCAGAGCGCCCTCTACTGTGGGCCACTTGCAGGTAACTTGAGATGCTGTTCAGCAGCTGAATGTGCGCAGCCTAAGCGCTAAGCCTGGAAAAACATTTTTCCCGATTTAGGATATTTTACCATACCTGATTTTTTTCTAACATTCTTCCACCATATATAAAATCACAGTTGCTTTAAAACATCCCCATGTTTCTTACTGTGGCAATGTCAAGCAACACGTACAGCCACTAACACAGTGAAACAGCTCTAAGAAGTGGCCAGTTTTCTAACGTTGACTTAAGCTCAACACGACGACTCACATCCCCTGATCACTCCCGCTGCAATCTAGACAAAGACGCTGAAGAGAGGGAACTCCGATTTGTCAGGGTGGAGGAGATCCACGAGGAAACAGACCGTACCAGAGAGACCTTCGAAAAGACTGTAAATGCGATTCGTGGAACTGGAGCCCGCCTTGAACTCATCACTGAACATGAACTCTCCAAACCTGCGGCAAGAAGAATGGGGAAACATTCAATCAGGGAGATCTGAGAGTCAGAGTATTGTTCAACATTGAAGCAGATTAAAACAGTAAAGAAAATGCAACAGTCAAGATCTGCTCAGAGAGGGTGTTCCTAAATAACAAGACCCATCTTGCTAACTTTCCTCCCAAGAATGAATCATGTATTGGTCTCGTTTGGCGACGATGCCACTGATGTATGCTTGATGTTTGGGACGAGGCAAGAATGACATCCGGGGATTTTTACCGTCCTCCGAACTTCTGTCCTTGAGTATTGGAACAGTGGAATATGATGTAAAACGGGTACATGAGAACACAAGTACGGTCAAGTACATGTAGTAAGGAACACCCAGCCTTCCTAGCACAGCAGGAGGTCGGCTCTGCCTTGCCTCTGCGCGCGGTAAATGTATTTGGAGTTTCCTGTGAGCCGGTAGAGGAGTAGAAAGACGTAGGCGCTCCCGGCGACGCCGTGACAGATTCCTCGGCCCTTCTTCAGAAGACCCTTCTGCCACACTAACTCGGCACTCCGGATGCAGGTGTCCAAGTACTGCGGCCTCTTGTTGATCAGATAGGCCTTGGCAAATAGGTAGGACACGCCTGGAAAGAAACGGGAAGGGAGACTACAGAACAGCCGCACATACTGCACTGAAGAATTCTGGGTTATACCCCACAAACAAAGGGCCCTGGTTGGGATCTGAACCAGCAGCCTTTTCCAGCCTCTGAGCCTGGATACTGCAAAGGACGGCACACTTCCTCCCTGTGGCCCAGGACAGTGGGATTCTCACCTGGGGCTCCGTGGCACCAATGCACCAGCTCATTCTCCCGCTGGATAATGGCGCCCAGTTCGGCTGGCCAGTTGCAGCTCTGCTCCTGATTCATCAGGAAGTCCACGCTCTGCCACACCAGTTCCTTCTCCCCGGCTGACAGCACTTCCTGGTAAGACAGCAGCATCTGCAGGATGGAGGACAGGCCGTGGGCAGCACCTGCAAAGGGGCACGCGTATGCACAAGGGCACACACAGACACACACACACAGTGACTAGAGAGAGCACAAAATGCAATCATGCCCCTTAAAATTCAACATTCACAAAATGTTTCTTGTGATTTCAAAACACTGGTAATATACACAGCTGTTTTGAACTGAATGTTGATTAAATAAATCCAGCTTTAGACATAATAAACATTTTGTGAACAAGGGGTTTAGTATAAGATGCAGCAATTTCACAAAAATAATTCCACATTTACTTTTTTACTCCACAACATTCCATTAGAATGGATCAGATAAGCTAAGGGTATTTTATGGTTCATTTATGGTTGTATTATTACACCTTGTTCGATTATAAGAAAAATGGCACAAGTTGGTCATTAAAATTCTGAAAAGTATCTGGTCAATTTTCTTTGGTAAGGTGCCATTAATTAAGCTAATACTTAGCGCATCTGATTCCCAGACATTCAAGTAAAACATGCCCATTTCCACGGAGAGCAGAGACTTGTACCAACCATCCCCATCATATATCATACGGCCGGTGCCATTTTCAAGGTGAGAGAAAAAAGCATGCAAGACACCTGTGCAATAAAAACGAATATCCTTGAGTCTGAACTGGTCTTCTCAGTTAGGGGCCAAAATATTCGCAAAGCTGGCCGAGCCGCCTCCGATCACGTAACGTTTGATTTACCCTTTTTTTATATAGCAGACAGCGGATCACTGAAGCTGTTGGCTCTGGCGGGTCATATCTGGCTGTATCAGATTATGCTGATGCGTTGAGTTACTCGGGATGCGTTGCTTTTCACTCCAGCGGAGCAAACGGCTCGCTGTAGACCGATCTTTTAAGGTAGTGTGCGAAATACCCGTCAATATTCGGGGAAGGGGGGGGGGGGTCCCCATCTCTCTATTGTTGCGTATTACTGATCTTGAGACACCCTTAAAATTTTGCTTTTGATGCTTTCATGGGGTCTCATGGGTTAATTGGGGGTGTCGGACATTTCGCACACTGTTTTCAGTGATTAGTTAAATTACAGTGGGCTGCGCGCGACAATGGTTTGGGCGGGTAGACTGGTATATGGATGTCACAAACAGGAAGCACTTCCAAAAAAATTGAAGGAGAATGTAGCTTGCGATACCAAGGAAAGGTATGAATGGAGGGACAATGATAAAACGCTGCTGTAGGATTTAGGTGAATGACATGCATGTATTGTTCATGTTATGCAGTGTTTAAGCATTTTTATTTATTTATTTTGGTTTTGGCAAAATGTAACTGAGCAACCTGTTTTAGTTTCAGTCGGGTACATAATGTTGCTGCTTTCATGCAAACATTGCCGCAATCGCTTTGCTTACTATGGCCTTTGTGTTGGTGTGAAAGTTAAATCTTCACCTCTGAAGGACTTCGTCATCTGGTGCTATCAAGGAAGAGTAAGATTAGCTTCAGTATGAGGACAAACAAGGAGCTCCGCGGGGGACTGGCGCGTCGGCACAAATACGCGCTTTTGGTCACTTTTCCAATATTTTGCAGCTCAAATCATTTTGCATTAATGGTCATGTAATTGGCAGTGCCAACAGAGGCAGCAGTTATTACTAAAAAGGTGACAGTCAAAAAAACATTCAATATAGGCCTATACAATATACACTCACCTAAAGGATTATTAGGAACACCATACTAATACGGTGTTTGACCCCCTTTCGCCTTCAGAACT
>JABFEA020000083.1:1469595-1508025 GCA_019775915.2 Cyphomyrus plagiostoma
GGGTTGTTCCCTGCCTCGTGCCCGTTGCTTCCGGGATAGGCTCTGGACCCCCCGCGACCCAGTAGGATAAGTGGTTTAGAAAATGGATGGATGGATTAATACCCAAGGGAAAATTAAGAAAATCATTTTCATGTAATTAACACACAGATTAGCCCCATCTGACATCTATCTTTCAAAGGATGCACAGTAGGTCACAGATGCACAAAGATTAAACTTTGATTTACAGGTGTGTCGTACTTCCTGTGTTTCTAGATACAAAGCCATTGTCAAACCACTGGACATGAAGACCTCCAACGCCACAGCAAAGATATGCATTCGAGCTGTGTCCATCTGGATTTTTTCTATGGCTCTTGCCATTCCTGAAGCCATCTTCTCCGATCTTCACACCTTTAGCATCTCCAAAACCAATGACACTTTTGTGACATGTGCCCCCTATCCCCACACGGGGGACCTACACCCCAAGATCCACTCCACGGCCTCCTTCCTTATGTTCTACATCATTCCACTCCTGATCATTTCCATCTATTACATTTTCATTGCCAGGAGCCTGTTAAGCAGTGCGTCCAACATGCCTGTCGAAGGCAACATCCAGATCGTGAAGCAGGTGAGCTGCCTCTGTGGGAATGGGCTGGGAAGGTGTTCAGAAAACCAAAGCATAGATTAGGAGTGATTTCTGCACATTCCTCCTACCGGGGGCCTTTCTTGGCTTCTGTCCTGAGATTTCAGAAAACCACTTTAGTGCTTTGTTATTTCTGGCATTTTAATCAACCCGGCCAACCGCAAAACACATATCCTTTCATAAGGATTCTTCTTTTGTTGTTGTTGTGTAACTTGTGTTGAACGTTGCTACACTTGTAAGCATCTGTTAAACAAGAGATCTTATGTCAATCAGGCCACAGTAGAGCTCTGCAGTTGTCTGGAGTGCAGTAGGGTTCTCATTGGCGGGTGAGAGAATGGCTGTTTTAAAATATGCATATTCTATCTGCATATCCCCTACTATAACAGCAGGACAAACTGTGCTGGAGGGCTTTTGAAAGGCTCAACGTAAGCACTGGGCAAGCTTCCCCAGGTGTGCTGTTAGAGGAATTTGGAGAGCTTCCTAATCATCTGCATAACTTTGCTGCCATTGTTATATTTTTGGGGGCTTAGCCACAAAGCAACACCACTAAGAAGATATTACTTAGCATTGTGCTGAGTGTGGGAAGCAGTTCTGTTGTTTTCCGCCTTTCGCACATCCCTTCCACCTGGCCCGGAAGCTCTGGCCTCACACTTCCTTGGGGCCAGGCAGGTGAGCGATGTGGTTACATTCCCACTGAAAACTACCACAGACTGCTTTTTTTAGGCTCTTTGAAATTAAAACCGTCCATCCATTAAGCCTGCCCCTCTGGTGATTTTTGGTGTAATATTTTATTTAACTTCCTCTGCCAGAATAGTGATGAACATAAAGGCCAATGACAGACCATTTTCCAGAAACTCCAAAGCCGTGGGTCTGCAGTGCTAACTGCTGAACTGTTTGATTCCATCCAGCCTCTGAATCCCTTAATCCAACCAATTAACTCGACTGAATCCAATGAAATGCCTTTCTGAGCTCTGAACTGTACAACATGAGCCGTCAAGCTCTGTGGCTTTTTCTCGCCAGGACATGGTTGAACATCCAAGAGCACTGGAATATAAAGTATGTGTCTCAGAAATGGCATATTTTTAACCGGAAAATACAAATGTTTTAGTGACAAGTATGAGATCCACTCTAGTGAATATGATTTATGCTTAAAATGTGTGAAAAATTTTAGTTTGACAGTGTTTATGATGTTCTCCCATGTCTTCACTCACAGATCGAGTCACGCAAGAGGCTGGCTAAGGTGGTCCTGGTGTTCGTCGGGTTCTTCGCGGTTTGCTGGCTTCCTAATCATGCCATCTACCTGTACCGCTCCTACCGCTACCCTCAGGTGGACACCTCCCTGGCGCACTACATCTCCAGTGTGTGTGCGCGCCTCTTGGCCTTCGCCAACTCCTGCGTCAACCCGTTCACCCTCTACCTGCTGAGTCGTGGCTTCCAGAAGCAGTTCAACAAGCAGCTGTGCTGCGGGCGGACGCGGCTCTCGCTGCAGACCCGCACGGTCGGCCGCAGCAACACGCGCATCACCTCGCTGAAGAGCACCAACCCGTCTCTGGCCAGCTTCAGCCTCGTCAAGGCCGGCCTCCAAGCCCAGGATAGCACTGCCAGAAGATGATTCCATGCAGGCTTAAGAGTTAGGAGCCATAATGGCCGTGCCCAGAGGGAAAAGCGTCTGATTGGCTACGGGCAGTGTCAGACTGTGGTAGGCTGAAAGCAGATTGGATTTCAGTGAGGTTTTCACATAGCCTGTTAAGCTGGGCTTAACTATGCTTTAGTGCAGGTCTATTCAACTCAGGTCCTCGATTCCAAATCCAGGCCTTGTTTTCAGTTCTCCCAGGTAGTTAGTTTAATAATGACTGATTCTGATTGGTCAGAGGCTTCACACCTGGCTCACAGGTGAAGGAAGACTGGAAAATCAGCAGGGTTCGGCCCTTGAGGACCGTGAGTTGAATAACCCTGCTTTAGTACATCACAATCCAACATCAGAGCCTCAGTAAGAAGAGGTAAACGGGATCTGGATATGGGAGATTTCAAACAAAGACTAGGAGCTAATATAGGTCAGACAGCCAGTGAAGTGGTTGGGGAGGGTTCATTTATAGCATGTTCTGATTTAATTGACAGAGCAGTGTTATTAAATGTAAGTAACAGGGAGGTTTGACCTGTGCTCCTGTGTAAATCCTACTATGAGGCGTTGATCTGCCTCCTGCATCCCCCACAAAGTGACACGAAACCTCTAGTGATTAAAGTGTAACTAAACTTTAAGAGTTTATGTTTCAGTGTCTCATGTCTGTGAACAATGTTTTGGAAATTTCCTAGTGTTAGATGTATGTGCAGTATTGTACGTATATATGGAGTTCACCAGGGATAAAAGAAGAGCATTGATTCGCCGTTGATCCCATGGGTGAGAGGCGGTGTACTGCATAGCAATGTGAGGGCAATGATCTTTTTACACGCTGAGCTATTTGGATTCTGGAGTGTCCCAATTACATTCGGGAACATGTAATCCGAGTGTGGCTCATGAACAGGCTTCATAAACAGCTGTGGTGACTCTGCTCTGCTGTCATTGCTGATTGCAAGTCACAGAGCAGCTGCAGGTCCCGGCTACACATTAATCTTCAAACAGAGGATTATTTTTTGACAGCAGTTACTGGGCTTTTAAGATGGCATTCATTAGCCGTCACCATAATGCAATGCGGGATCGTACAAATACGACTTAGCCGACCTCTCACTGAGGCGATGCATATGTGAACATTAAGCTGTGCACATGTATACACACACAGTGTTGGGATGCACAGGAACTCACCCTTTTATAAGCAATAAAAGGAGAGTAGGAAAGCAGATTAGCAGCCTCTGTGTTTTTGCTGTGTTAAGCCTGCAGGGTACGGTCTGGTTTGTGGCTTTGTGAATGACGTAATGGATACTGGGAACCGGCGCATGAGGTTCCAGTCACCCGGAGACTAACGTGATCCCTGTGTGACAATAAATGTCTGGGGAAGGAGGACATGCATTTCTTTAACACAATGAGAAGACATATTTTTTATAGGGATCGTTCAGAAATTATGGTGTTTCGAGATTTTTTTGCAGTTGTGTTTATGTTTGTTTGCATGTACCATGTAAAAAATGCATCCCAGTTAATTGATGTGTATGGATTTTATGGCACGTTTTCATACTAAAAGAAACGTTAGCAGTACTTTGAAAAACAGGAGCTAAAATGATGATTGTTTCATAAAGACGGCAAGTACTTAACAGAACTTAGTAAGACACAAAGATTGAAATTCTAATACCTTTATACACTGCCTTATGCCCATAGCTTCCAGGATGGGCTCTGGATACCCTCGAGACCCTGAATAGGATAAGCGGTTTCAGAAAATGGACAGATGGATGGATGGATGGACCTTTATACATTCATAGACACCCCACCCTTCTTGGACATATTTCCCAAAAATTGTTAGCAGCTAATGCTGCCACAATAAAAAAATTTCACCTCCTTGAAATCAATACCCCTGCAGTGGGATGTGTGAGTTCCTGCTGTGAAGGGACACAATATTCATAGTTTGTTAATATTAATATTTTTAAGTTTAAAAAGTAAAAGCAAAAGGCCATATATAGTGTTTGTTCCCACACCATAGTTTCATCTGTATTATTTAATTTTAAAGTGTACTGCCCACTGTTTTCTTTATAAACAACCATTCCAAGCTTTCAATAAATCACTACCATTGCGGTGCCACAGACACACAGAATGTTTCCTTCCACACCAGCTATTTGAAGTTATTGCCATAGCAATGGTTGCCACCTTGAGAGAAAGAAGATCGATCTTTTTCAAGCCTTCATTTTACTGATGCTGCTGTGCTCTCCACTCAGAAGGGTTCTTATTTGGTAAAAAATGATTTTGGGCTCTTCTAACATCTCTTGCCATCTGAGGGCTGAGTTGATCTCTGTTTCCCAAAAGCCCTGCTGATATTTTAGTGTGACAATGTAGATCTGAAGCTTTATGAAACATGCCGTAGATGTTTATTTCACAAAAGAGTAATACAGTTAGGTTAGTAAGGAGTAGTTGTTTGATATGTTTCGAGAACTCTGAAATCTGTGAAATGTGTTAAGTATATTTTGTGTCTCGTAGGTAACCTTTGGCTTTTGTAATGATGTAAATAAAGTATCTTGTCTCTGTTTAATGTTCTCAGTAATCCTTGATTTTTATTCATACTACAGGTCATGTAAGGATTTCAGCATCCACTACTGTGCTAAGAATTTTTATAATAACTCCAAAGCAGTGTTGGGCATTTCAGGTCTATAAACTACCAATCCAGACCAAGATTTTGTTACTACCGACCAGTTGAGTACTCTATGACTGTGACTCTTTATGCTCACCTGGTTGGTAGAAACAAAATCTTAGTCTGGATTAGTAGTTTCTGGACCTGAAATGCCTGACACTGCTCCTAAGTTCTTTATTTCTTTAATGAATGAAATCCTTCCTCCATATTCTCTATTGTCATGTCAACTTCACATATAACTCTCACATATAACTATGAAGAGGGACTTAACATACTGAGTATGTTGATTTATTTGAATCATTTTAGAAGTTTTAACTTTATTTGAAACATACGTTTGTAAAATTTATCAGGTGTCCTTGGAGGTTAATGTGAGGCTTTTTTCTTAGGTTATTGTATGCTGTTGTAAAGTATACAAAAATAATACAGAAATATGTAATATCTAATTAAATGCATACAAGGATGTGTGTTAGTGTAAAAGATATGGAACAACATTTGTTTATGTAATGCTATCATAACTAGGCGGGAATGATCTCTAATTCCACACGATGATAAAAAAAATGCAGGTAACATAGTTGTTTAATGAACTGGATGCACGATACGTTTTTGGATACCGTCTCTGGGAACAGAAAACAGCAAAACAGCCTCACTGGCTAATTGACCACAGTATGTACTGCCTCAAATTGAACTGACTGTTTATTGATATAAATAACACAACCACCACCCCACCCCAGGCTGGGTTTTTGGGAGGAAAGGTTTCCCACAGAAGTTTTGTTTATGAGCGTTTTCCATGATGAAGAGGATGTTAAACTCCACATGCCAAGAGAAGATGGACAACACTGCTCCCTCTTACTGAGGCAGCTGGTGACGGACAGCAGTGACATCCTCAGTTTGGTTCTCACGGCTGCATATCTCTGGAGGACCCTCAAGACGGTGCCCCCCTGGCCTCCAATGAGTGCAAGAGCTCAGGAGAGAGGGGCATCATGGGAAACAGGCCTGGGATCAGCCATGGGTCAGTTCCACAGTCTGCTGAACAATGAATCGAAATGGCAAGCACATTTTATGTTACTTTAATCATTTGTGTTGACTGGAGTTAGATTAAATCTCCCCTGCAATCAAATTTTCTTTGACTACAAACTGAGTAATTATGTTCATTCGTTAATGCATGAAGGCTTTGCATGAAGATAAAGTGGACTAAAGAATGAACAGGAGTGGGGGCCTAGACCACTGACACTGTGCGAATGGTCCAATGCACTGGCCAGGCAATGACTTATGAGTTTGCAGCCAGTTAACTTTCATGCAGTCATGTCTGTGAAAGATCATTACGGCGATGTTCCCACGGGGTCTGTCCACCGTCCAAGCTGACCTGTGCTACTTCCAGCACACGACAGTAGGGATCTGATGCCACAGTCACAGTTCGTCATGGTCAGAGGTGGAAAGTTCAGATCCAGAAAGTACAAATCAAGACCAAGTTTATGTTTCAACCAACCAGTTGAGTATAAAGATTCACAGTCACAGAGTCCTCAGCTGGCTGGTTGAATCGAATCCTTGGTCTGGATTTGTACTCTCTGGACCTGAACTTTCCACCTCTGGTCATGGTTATATGTTAGGGACTGTTAATTACAGTAACCATGGCAACGCCACAGGTGACAATCTGCTAGAAATATGCTGGTAGCAACAAGGAAAATGTTAATTAGGCTTTGGATAATTGTTTTTTTTAACCAATTTGTTTACCATCAGCGGTTCTCTGACTTGGTTTTCTGTTTCTTCCCTTGTTGGCCACCTGCCCTCCAGGTCTCACCTCATCTTTTCACCATTTAGCCCTAATCTGTGTTTCTTGGTTCTCGATCGAACGGTCCTCCACCGTTGCTTTGTTCTGGTTTCAGTCTCTCGGTTCTCGACCTTCTGTTCTGTCACTTTGCATGAGTGTTCCAGCTTTTGCAGAGAGACTGCATCACAGCTCTGGGCGTCTCGTGCCAGTCTGGTATAATGTAGCCCGTTAGAAATGACATTTATGGGATGAATCAGATTCTGCATGGCACAACAACACAGATATGCGATATTGGCATCCTGTGAAGGTCACCGTGTTATCTAGGCGAGGCACTTCTATTCATCATTGATTTAAAGATCTATTTTCCAGACAGTCGTTTCCCCAAACTGCTGAGATACATCACGCATCATCGATACTTACGTGTGATGGCATCGCCGTTATCTGTGGTGCCTGTGGCTGTTAGTGATTACGCCTTGTAAATGGAATCCTTACCGACTACGTGGGCTTTCATTGCGGTTCCATATTACAAACATCTGTACATGGATACACATCCCTGAAGCAGACACTTCAATGACTTTGCATTCAGTCACCTGGTTGACAGTTTTATTTAAAACAACAGCCTAATTTAACCATTAACACAGCTAGATATTTTTCTAGAACAATTCATTTTAAGAGATAAGGAGTGCAACAGCAGACCCCCTCGTTCACTATCAAACCAACAAGTTTCAGGCTGTAAGTGTATCCCGGTGCTATTGGCCTCTGGAATGCTTGTATACTGTCAGTAGGAGAGTTCCAGTAAGGATTATATCAGAAATTGTCGAGAAGTTTGAAAGATCCATGAAAGTAAATGTGAACACATAACCTTACCCCCATGCTTCATTTACACATATTTTTAACAACTGGGAGCGGCTTGGCAGCCGCTCGATGGCCTGACCTTACTGAAGACGACCCCCGGAGCAGGACGGCTACTGGATCACAGTGGCTTATTGGCTAGATGCCCCGCAGTGCACAGTACGCACCATCCGGCTGTCAGGGCTCGATATTTTATTCATTGAGCAAAATCTGCAGTGATCTTAAGCCCCCCTTCGTTTTTGCTTGTCCTTGTTACTCTGCAGACCAAACCAGAACACAACACATAACATACAAAGACAGACAGCCCACAATTTTTGATTTACAGGGAAACCTAAGAGGTGTGTGCTATAAAATGAGCCCTTTTTGAGTATTTACACATCGTTGCGTAAATCTGCTTCTCAGAGGGTCTTTACTACCAAGAAATCGTTATGCTATACACCAAGAACTTTACGCTAATATCGACGACCTTGTTCTTGCTACTACAAAAGGTTTAAAACTGCAACGTCACCCATGAAACCGTCATGTTTTACAGAGCTGAGTCTGAGGGGGGCCTGAGTCTCACCTGCAGTCTGACACAAAGAATGGTGGTTTAAGTGCTTTTTTCTGTGCTGTTAGCTTATGCGGCGACTGGGAAGATGGAGATGGAATCATTCAGAAGTGACCTTATCTGTGAACCAAACATGATCAGTCATCGTTGCCTGCAGTGACCGCAGCTGAGTCCCTGGGGATTTTTCTCCATCTGAGAGGCCATCAGCCATGCCTGTTTCGGAGCCTTCTGGATGAAAAGCACAGGCAGCCTGAGAGTGCCAGCGAAAAGCTAGACACTGGAGACCTGTAGAGCTCCTCTCATTTTTCAGATATAATTTGCCTTTGTCTTCATTTTTACTTTTTTGCATTTTCTAAAAGCATGAAAATGCTTGAAATTGTTGCCCTGTGTGTTTTATTCATTGTTGTGCTGGACTGTGATGCATGACCATCAAAGTACAAAAGTAAATTTGTTTCTAATTCTCGTTAAAAATAATAATAATAAAAAAAATCATATATGTTCAGCCAAAACCAAAAAAATAGTGATGTGAAATGTGGGCCAGATCATTTAGGGCTGATTACTCACTTCGTATCTGATAAGTTCGCTGCTGAGAAATGAGGCTGTGTTGCCCCATCGAGACGCGTTATAACCCAGCGTCTGCCACCATCCCCGCTGACCCAAAGTCAGGACACGGTGAAGCGCAAAGTGACGCTCTTCTGTGCACTTGCATAAATCTGCTCCAGCGGCAGGAGTGAAAGCAGAGCCTCTCCCTGAATCGTCACCCACCCTGTCCATACAAACCCCAGCAACAGCCTACAGGCTGGGGCCAAATGCGCACTAATGCACTTTAGATGATTGTTTAAGTCCCACCATTCCAGACATCAAGACACAGCCAAAGAGCCTAAGTCTCACCTCTACGGGCTGAAAGGAAATTTCGCCATATCTGTTCTGACTGGCTGTTGCTCTTATTTTAACTTGAAGTGCAAAAAGGGTGGTTGGAGACCCCCCCCCCCCACACACACACACACACACACACACATACATCTGCCATTTCATAAGGACTTGAGCACTTCTGAGAGTTACCGAAGACATTAATGGACTCCTGACAGGCATCAGATTGTGTTCACCAAAAATACCTGGACAACCCTCTATGGATGGATCTGAGCCATCAAACTGTCTGAAGAGTGTGTGACTGGAACCAGAGTGATAGAGAGAGGGATCTGCAAAGGGGCAAGGGCGGTACCTCAGAGGGTAAGACTGACTGGGGTTAATGCTGCACCGCGAGACCTTCACACCCCCCCGAATGCACGATGACCTTCAGCTGTGCCATCAGCAGGTTAATCTATCGCAAAACACACCAAGGGGCTGCTAAAGGAAAAGGTCAGACGTGGTGTAAAGCACCGAGGAAGACAAGGTGCGGAAGTGTCTGTTTAAATAAGAGCAGGCTAGGATACCTGCGGCTCCAAAAGGTCACACACGCAAGCACAAAATGGTCACGGAGTCCAAAGGACTTTACAGCCCACACTGGCCAGGTCACAAACATTTAATGAGTAGCCAGGTTTGTTCAGTCTCTGCTGCTAGCGATGGTATCAGGTCCCACCCGTGCTGAAGGCATCGTGTGTTTATGCATGAGTTTCCGCTTTGCCAGTGTGTGAACGTTCAGCCTGAACAGATCACAGACAGAGACTCCTGGTTGTTCAAGGGTGCCCCCTTGTGACTAAATTGGAAAAATCTGAGATCATATTCAGCCTGGCAAACAAATAGTAACTGTAATGGTCTGAATGCCCTTTATACAACCATAATGCACAGTATGCGGACCAAAATAGGCTAAAAGCCATTTATGCTTCATCCACAGAGGCTGTCGCTGGACTTAATGGCTCTGTAGAGCCTCTTCGGATAAAAATCAGCAGATGAAAAACAAAATGTTATTAGACAATTTTAGATGTTTAGATATGAAGGACTAGAAAAGGAACCATAACATGGACTTAAACAAATAGATTCAAGACTGAAAAGCATAACTAAAGTACTTTTAATAATTACCTATATTTATGAAATGGCAGCACTGAGTTAACAGAGCGAGTGCTTCAGAGTTCTGCAAAATGTCCTTGACTGAAAACGCTTGGACTGTTTTGGTTTTAGTCGTCACTCCTGCAAGGGTCACTGTGCAGGTGTGGTTTTAAACCAGCCTGGAGACTGGCTGCTACCCTGTGTTATGGTACCGTAAAGCAATGAAACCAAAGTGTTCAGCAAAATTCCAAGAACACAGGAAGGTGTCTGGAAATGGTAAAAATTGACTGAAATTTTGTAAAGAAACCTTCCCCTGTTAGTTTGAGTGATAACAGCCTCCATCTCTGGTTCTTCCCTCCATCTCCCCTTTTTAGTTTATTCCATCACCACCAGGATTTAATTATAGACAGAGCCCAGTGAAACCCAGCTCTGCCTCCTTATGTCCAAATCACACCACGCCTGAGCACAACTCCACATCCTTATGTCCAAATAGTGTCTTGCCAAAACATAGCACAGCATCCTTAACCTTGTGTCCCAAAACTTTGTAAAAGGTTCAAAGTAAACGGTTTAATAAAAGGTCAGTTTTGTGCTAAAAATCATCATCAGTTTTAATATAAATTTTCATTAGTCGCTTTGATTTCTCAAGTGGATGAGATATTCCTACATGACTCTGTGATTTCTATCCCATGTTTTCGTACTTTCACTTGTTTCGCTTACCGTACTTCTACCAAAACGTAACTTACTAGCTGGAATCTGTTAGACATAAATTATGCGTAAGGAGCGATCGATGAAGTATAATCCATGATGTATAATCCATGAAGTATTTTTATGCATTTTCACAGGAACATTACACAAGAATAAGCAAGACTATTTAAAAAATCATTTACAGTTGTGTTCAGAATAATAGTAGTGTGTATAAAAAACTGAATAAAGCCCAAAGTCCTTATAATATCTTTTATTTCTATACATGTACATTCCATTCCTAATCAAAATATGAAGAAAACGATCAAATTTGTGTTAATCCTTTCTAAAAATCTAACAAAAAGGAATATTAGGGAGTTCAAAAAATAGCAGTGTCTGCATTCTTCTTTTCAAACTCAAACATTTACTGTGTAAACTGAAAAAAACTTTCAAGATTTAGCTTCCCTTTGAATATTTAGTTGTATAACCACTGCTTCTCAGAACTGCTGCACATCTGTGTTGTAGGGAGTTGACCCACTTCAGGCACCTGTGAACAGGTATTCCAGCCCAGGGTGATTGGACTACATTCCACAATTCTTCAGTATTTCTTGGTTTTGCCTCAGACACAGCATGTTTCTCATGTCATGTGCGTCATGTTACCCCACAAGTTTTTTATTGGATTAAGGTTCGGGGATTGGGCTGGCCACTCCATAACATCAATCTTGTTGGTCTGTAACCAAGATGTTGCTCTTTTACTGGTGTGTTTGGGGTTGTTGTCTTGCTGAAACTCCCATTTCAAGGGCATTTCCGCTTCGGCATACAGCAACATGACCTCTTCAACTATTTAAATGTTCTCAAACTGATCCATGATTCCTGGTATGTGATAAATAGGCCCGCCACCGTAGTATGAGAAACATCCCCATATCATGATGCTTGCACCACTATGCTTCACTGTTTTCACAGTGTACTGTGGCTTGAATTCAGTGTTTGGGGGTCATTTGGCAAACTGTCTGCGGCGACTAGACCCAAACAGAACAATCTTGCTTTCATCAGTCCACAAAATGTTGTAGCGTTTCTCTTTAGGCGAGTCAATGTGTTCTTTGGTAAATTATAATCTCTTCCGCATGTGTGTTTTTTTCAGCAATGGGACTTTGCAGGGGCTTCTTGCTGATAGCTTGGCTTCACATAGGCATCATGGAGCTGATCATTGGCTGAGTCTTTGCCATCTTGGCTATTCTTCGATCCACTCGAATGGTAGTTTTCCGTTTTCTTCCACGTCTTTCAGGTTTTGGTTGCCATTGGCGATAATTTTAGCTGAGCAGCATATCATTTTCCGTACTTCTTTATACGTTTCCCCTTTCCAATCAACTTTTTATTCAAGGTACGCTGTTCTTCTGAACAATGCCTGGAACGACCCATTTTACTGAGATTTTCTGAGAAATGCACTATAACCAGCATGCACAACATTTGCTGCCTTCCTTCCTTAAATAAGGGCTGTATAATTGACACCTGTTTTTTCACAGATTGAATTACTTTACTAATTTAACTTCACACTGCTATTACTTTGAACACGCCCCTTTCAATTAATGGTTCAATTACACAGAACCAGCAGGATGCATGTCATGTCTATTGGTTTTCTATTATTCTACTATACCTAGTAGCAAATTATTTGCCATGTAGAAAAAGGTAGAAAATGAAATTCTACCAAAAACAGTGATAGATCAGGTTAGTGACATTGGTTATTATTTTGAACACAACTGTACATATTTCAAGAGATTTCAGTACATTTGACTATGCATTATGTACAATAATCATATGAAATAAAGGTAACTTTTGATCACATTTTTAGTTTATTTTATATTGCTTTAAAGTGGTAGCTATATGCCGATACATGAACATACTGCATCGTTAATACTGTGACCATAAAACATATGATTATTATGAAATTAATGCTCAGAGTGGGTTATTCAGCATGCCCCCCCTCTACTTTGTACCAACAGCCCCCCTGCCCCATGTCATTGATTCTATCGTAACCCCTGATCAACACGATGTTTGTAGTAGTTAACTAGCAGGTGGGGGGCGGAGCACAGCTGGGGGTGACTCCAGGGTAATTAAGCATCTCTTACAATACTAAAAGTTTAATTACCATTACATTTCAGTTAGAACAGACATTAATCCTACTTTAATGTTACTGTACACTGCCAACAGAATACATTTTAACGTTTATAAACATTCGTTTAGGGTCAATTTAACATTTAATTTATAAAGAAGCAAAAACAGAGTGAGTTCATTACATAAGCAAAAAAAAAAAGACGAAGCAGAGGTTCCTGACTCGTGGCCCAGAGGGCTGTGATCCAAACTCCCTGGGTCAGGCCTAAAGAGACCACAGCTCGCCAAGAGCCAGGATGAAAAGCAGACAGAGATTAAATCCCACCCCCCAAAAGAAAGCTGTTGAAACGTGCAAATGCAGTTATGAAAGTCCAGTCCATCCAAACATTTATAAAATATGAGATGGAGCTCATTAACCAAGCAAGAACTGTATTTACAGATGAGATGAGATACAGGAAGATACAGAGGAAGCAGAAGTATGGATGACAAGTGGTGTGGGATTGCCATAGTTACCTGTAAAACAGAAAGCTGTACAGGTGACTGGGAAGGCCAAGGTGGGGGGCCAAGTGCAGCCGCACTGAACCCAAGACATGGCGGATGCGAAGGCGACACAACTGGGAGAGGGCGGGGGGGCCTACAAGGAAAGGGAGTCAGAGGGACCAGCCTAGTGTGTGTATATGTGTGTGTATGTGTGTCTGTGTGCGTGTGTGTCTGTGTATGTGCGCGTGTGTCTGTGTATGTGCGTGTGTGTATGCACGTGTGCGCATGCATGCGTGTGTGTGTGTGGGCGCATGCGTGTGTGCGTGTACATGTGCGTGTGTGCGTGTACATGTGCGTGTGTGTATACACAGGATCTCACGCTCTCTCAGTAGTAGTTCTGTCTCCACCAGGCTAAGGGGCATGGCCAGCTCCACGGGCCTCCTCCCCTCTCCATCCCTGCTCCACACATCTGCCCCATAGTCTATCAGTAGCTCCACCACATGGACATCTTTCTCCCTTGCTGCAGCATGCAGCGGGGTGTCCTGCCCCCTCCCCTGACAGACATCGGCTCCTGCAGACATAAACACGCATGTGCTCTGAGATCATGCCAAGCGTGCCACTGCAGGGAGGATAAAGATGTAGAACGAGGTCAACAACTGGGGCACCCATGAAAGGAGCCAATCAAAATTAGCTTTTCAACGAATTGAAACAGCAGGTCAGCTGTCAGGAGAGCTCAAGGTCTGGCCTGTGTCATGACTTGACTTTGATGATGGACTGGGTAATGCCGCCATCTAGTGGTCTCTAAAATGTTTGCGTTTGAAATACAAACCTAACTGCAGGAGTCTCTCAACACAGTGAACCTTCTGAGATACACAGGAAATGTACAGGGGGGTTCCAAGCTTCGGGATCTCAAGATCAAGGTCCACCCCATGGGCTATTAAAATCTCCATGCACTCCCAGTGTCCTGAAATGGGGGATGGGGGACCCCAAACGTCAATTTAACACAATAGAATGAGACAAAATGCTAAAAATAAGTAACAGGTGACCGGAAAGACCTAATTTTTTGGAATTTTGATTCACAGTGCCATGCAGAAACCATATGTAGGTTTAAGGAAGAAAATCTGACGTTTAACTCCTAAGTTACTCAGGCTTATAATACTAAAAACTTTTATTAGAAAGATTTCCGGTGATCCCACTGGAGGGGGTGGAGCTGCAGGCGATGGTCACACCTCTCTGTGCAGCCTCATGGATAGGAGATGCCAGCAGAAGGGCGGAGCCGTGGGTGGGGTGGAGGGCGGAGCCATGGTCCAGCAACAGTTGAACGCAGGCGGGGCTGCCACCCCGGCAAGCGCTGAAGAGGGGTGTTATGCCGTCGATTGTGGTCGCATTCACCTACCGGAGGTGGGAATGAAAAATCCGTTCAGATTTGACTATTAAATAGTGGTGGGGAGGTTCAGTTCTTCCTACACTCACAGCAGCCCCCTTCTCCAGTAAGAACCGGGCACATGAAACTCGGCCTCCGAGGCAGGCGTCGTGAAGGGGGGACACCTTCTCCATGGTGACGGTGTTCACGCTGAAGCCCTGTCAGAACACGAAGGACAGAGGAAAACTGCTTCAGTAACTGGAAGCTGTAAGTCGGAGTCACTGAAAGGCTGCGTGAAGCTAGCAAAAATCAGTGTTATAAAAGGCTGAACGGAGGATTGCAAACAGGCACGCCCTAGCCACCCCTCGTGTCTGTCTATGTGGAAGGACCCCACCACACCTGTGCCACCAGGGTCATTACAGCCAGCAGCTGGCCATGGAAAGCAGCCTCATGGAGGGGGGACCTGTCTGCCCAAGAACCTGAGAGGTTCAGAAAAATGCCATAAAATCATATAATATTAACAATGGACATACTGAAATCCGCATTCTGGTACTGTGTATGGTCGTCTTACAAACTGGGCAATTTTCCCAAGGCTGAATCAAACGCAAAGAAAAACCGGATACGCGGTTTTCTGACAGTGTAAGCTTTTTAGCCGTGATTTTTTCATTTCAAACATTGCCTCTAAAACCTTAGAGAAACCAGAAGTGACATTGCTCAATCCACCGCACAGACAAGTCCATCTGGAACAAACGTACTGTTATATTTAAAACGACTCGCAGAATATATATAAAATATACACATGATTTTCGCTTTAGTGAAGCAATACTAGAATATTAGGTAACAGATGTTTCAGAGTACCACAGTTTACCATGTACGTTGGTGTCATGCTTCTATTTCCAGACCTTGCATTGCTTCGACTCGGGGAGCGTTATGTACCCCACTCACCGCCCTGGAAGGTATGGCAGATATAATTCCCGTAGAGGTCGTATCTGGAGTGCCAGGACAGGCCCGACGTGCCGGCGATGTCGTGCCTCCTCAGCGACATGCCGCACGCGTGCTGGCCGGACGCTGCTTACCGGCTGCGGGGAGACGTCCAGCAGGCTTCCTTAGCCGCACTTGGAGATGTGCCATCCTTTGGTAAGATGAGCCGGATCAGCGACCCCTGACAGGCGTGCTTGGCGATCCTGGTCTTCAGAGTCCCCGTGTGCACCGCATCAGGACGCGGGCTGATCTGTTTGCGGATTGCGCTTAATTATATTAAAACTCGTCTGTTTACACAGACTAGCGTTACCATAATGAAGTTATAAAAAGTCTTCTACAAATTCCTTTGAATTGACTAACAAAACCACTGTACTGAAGAGAGGCCCTTTCGTGCAATCTATAAAGTCATAAAAATACCACGATTTGTATAATACTTTATTCTTTTTTTTCAAAATTTTGGTACAGTATCAGAATCATTGTTGCTTTCATATCATAGCCACCTGTTCAACAGCCTAACCTGGAGATTTTAATAAACAATATCAGATCATATAACTAAGATCCTCATACGTTCAGAGTTTAACATTTTCTACTGTAAACAGTTCAGGTTGAAATGGGAGGGTGGCATCAAACGCATAAGGAAAATTAATTTAAGTGCAAAGAGTACAGATGAATCACGAATTTATGTGAAAATAAGTACAAAAGAAAATGGCTGAAACACGATGCATTGTCCCAATGAAATGAAAAAGTATGATTACGCAATGACAGCAACGACAGGTTAGTTTTTGACCATTATCTTTTCGGAAGATCGCTTTTGTGAAATCAACACATAGATATTCCATGTTTTTTTTAGAAACACACGCCATCTTTAACATTCCAGAAATAATACCCCTATTAAACGCACCCTTTCCTTGTGCTTTAGGCCCACATAAGTAATGCAGATATATCAGAAGGCTGTACCAAAAATGGTTCAAAACTGGTGAGGGACCCGTGACCGCTAGGGGGCGATGAGGCTTCAGTCACAATGCGTACGAATTGTAGCATCGTTCTCTACACAGCTTACAGTCGGAATGGGATCATTTAACAAAAATCGTACATTCTACAGGGCTGTAATGTAAACCGTTTTGTAATGAAATACAATGTAAAACAGAACAGATTCCTAAGTAGAAAAATACATATGTAAAATGTACATCAGTGCATACGATCCTTCATGGACTTCGTGACTAAACTAAATTAAAATCACATTAAATCTCTTCCATTTTTATACCAGCTGCTGTTGCAACCAATGAATCAGTATATCGAACCTCTTTACTGTCAGTAAAGCGAAACAGCACCATCACCGCAATTAGAATTGGCAAGAGGGATTTTTAAATGCAAAAACCATGTCGCACACAACTGCCTTTTGAGTTAAAGGGTCTGTATATTATTTAAATTTTGCAGTGCAATAGTATTTTAATAATAGGCAGCCATGTCCAGTACAATGTTCAGTCATTCTGGCTGATATTAAAGGAAATGGAAGTTATTAAGATGTGAATCCTTGATGTAACTGTCCACACAACCCGTCTCATAAACAGCGGTTTGTCCAGTTTCTCCCATCTACCACAGGCTTTCTTACATTACAAAGGGAAAAATACAAAAGTGAAAAATCCAAACCACTATTTTGGGACCCAAAAGTATATTAATAATCACAACACTGAGGTTTCATGCAGGAGTCTGCAATGGAGATACAGTGGCATAAGGTTAGCCCTTTAATTCCTGCAAACTAGAAATGACAGCTCATTTATGATGGAGAAAGGAGCTGCACAAAATTCCTACAAAGCTTTTGCAAAAGGTTTTGATCAAGCCCCATAAAAAAAAAAACATTTCCTTTAAAAACCGTTTTTAAAAACATGATGCGTAGTGACAGGCAGCATAGCAGTTATAGCGGTTTAGAAACCAGACAACGGCACTAACTGGACCCCACACTCTTCTGGTACTTTGGCCTAATGTTCTTGTCCCTGCTTGAGTTCTGTGTCCATAGCCCCTTCGGGCCAGACGTGTCCATGGCGACGTCCATGAGCGAGTCCGGAATCAGCCACTGCAGCAGCAGCAAGAACAGGAAGTCAAGAACGGCGACGAAGGCAAAGATGGAGCCTGCGACTGGGCCGCACCGTGCCCTCAGCCGGCGGAGACGCCGGTCCAGGGGCAGGACTCTCTCCGTGGCGATTTGGTCATAGACCTGCCAAATGGAAGCAGAAGTGACTGTCCGTTATCAGGTACAGGGTCAGATACAGCCTACAGCTCCGACAGGATGCGAAGGGGACTCCACATTTCTGTGCCCGTTATCGGAAGGTCACTGGTTCGAACCCAACCTTGGCAAAACAATCACATGTCAGTGGTCCCTTGAGCAAGGCCCTTAACCCCCAGCAAATGACAAAGGAGTTATTATTTAATTGTTGTATCACTAGCTTAAAATAAAATAACAGTAGGACAAACAATTAATTCCGAAGCCCATCAGACTCCTGGTATCAGTTTAACAACGATAAATACTTCAGTACCTACATTTTGAGACCATCTGTGAGGTTAGCGAGCAGTAATTTAATAGCCAACCATGACACACATGGATACATGGGCTGGGTAACATACCTTCTCAGTACGCTCGGCTACATTCATCCAGGTGTAGAGTGTGCGCACGCGGGCGTGGACCGCGGCGGGGTGTGGCGCCGTGCCTGCCCGCTGCCGGGTGATCACCGTCTCCAGGCCCTCGCAGAGCGAGCTCACAGTGGGATCACACAGTGTGATGAGGTCATCAGGGAGCACCTCCGGGATTCCCCCTACACGGGTGCTCACCACCTGCGGTCACACACGCAAAAATTATCATGTATTATCATGTGGCCATAGGGAGCTCATTCTGCTAGCCATGAGTAGATACATGGGCGAAACACAGGCCATATACCTGCAGTCCACAGCTAGCGCCCTCTACGATGGCCATGCAGAAGGCCTCCGTCAGCGATGTGTTAAGGAATATGTGGCCTTGGACTAAGACGTTCCTCACATCCTTATGCTCTAGAGCTCCAAGGAGACGGACCCTGGACCACGAATGTGTCAAAACATGAGAAGATAAACCCTCTGCAGGGGTAAAGTAATCATCCAGGGCAGTGCTTCCTAACCCGGTACTCTGGGACCCCTAGACAGTCCACATTTTTGCTCCCTGCCAGACAGTCCACATTTTTGCTCCCTCCCACCTCCCTGCCAAACACTCTATACTTTTGCTCCCTCCAAGCTCCATGGACCGGGTTGGGAAACACTGATGTACGGTATGGTTTGCGCTCTCCCCCTTTCTCACCCTACCTGTCATGAAGCTGGTACTTCTCTCTCACCTCCTCCAGCACTAGCCGTTTGGGTCCCTCTCCACCAATTAAAAAATGTATATCAGGGTATTTGAGGCACAGGTTGGGTATAATTCCACCCAGCAGGTCTATTCCTGTAATAAGATCAGGAGACCATGTTATAATTTATGGATGTAGAGATGTGTTTTGAAAAAGGGAAAGTGTTTAGCATATAGCCTCACCCTTCCTGTAGACAAGTCGGCTAACCACAACAACTGTTATTTTGGTGTCGTCCCTTCTGGACAGTTCTGGGGTGAAGTCTGAGGGGTCCACGGCATTGGGAATGACGGAGACAATCATGGGGTCCAGCGCAGCACGCAGCACAGTGTTCTCCTTGCTGGTGAAGGAGACGCAGATGATGTGGTTGGTGTCACAGAGGGACACGGTCAGCAGCTTGTTGGTCAGCACCGAGCTCACGTCGGCAAAGCCGAAGAGCGAGTGGTCTGTGAACACTGTGTTCAGACCCATGGTCTTGGCATGGAACAGTGAGTCGTGCGCCATCGCTGAGAAGGAACTGTGTGCGTGGACCACTGTGATCCTTTCTCGGACAAAGACACAGCGGAGGAGAGGTAGGCTGTGGAAGCATGTGGTAGCTGTGGACTGGTTGTACATCACCTGCAGTGGCAGGTAATAGACTTTGAGGCCGCTGGTGAGGTACCGGACTCCCTTTCGGTTCCCATACGCGTGGGTGACAATGACCACTTTGTGCCCCTTCTTGATCAGACACTGCGAAAGCTGGTATATGTGGCTTTCGACACCGCCCATATTCGGGTAAAAGAAGTCGGACACCATGCACACGTTGTGCTTAACGGAGCCGTGCAGACCAACAGCAGCCCCGTCGGAGGTCCCGCTGGCCAGGGTGCCTTTCAGGCTCGCCCTCTTTCTCTGTCCCATGATCCCGATTTCTGCCGGTGCCGGTCCAGAAGGCTTTGGTTACAGTATCGTTTTGACAGCCCTGCAACACCCATTAAATGTAATCAGGCTTTACGAAATACTAGGCGTTTACGTAGACTGCTAAAAGTCTCCGTAGTCTGGCTAACAAAATTGAAGATGGCTATCTATTTAGCACAAGTTTCATGAACCGAAGACAATGTTTTAACAATTAAACCATACACCAAAATTCAGCCTTAACAGTCTATAGAAAGTACTCGGGGTTTTAGTTCACTATACAGCTAAAGATGAGAAATCTGACATAGGAATGAGCAAACAACGCATTGTCCAGCGAGACAGCCCTTACCAAGTTAACGTCGTTGTATGTTAATTTCCATAGCAAAGCTGGATTTTCTCATCCTACGCGACTTCTCGTTCAGATTATGACCTAAATGAAACGTCCATGTGTGTGTAAATAACTCATCCGCTCTCGTCATATCCCTCATCCTGCATAAATCCGACCCTACAGACTCATTTCACTCCTTGCGGATAATGCGCTGGATATCCACACTACAATCCAAACCACAGCTGCTCTGACTCCGATCCACCGCGGGTCGGACACGCGGAAACAGACACGGTCCGGTTCATCTGCAGGATCCTTCCGCCTATCCGTAGTACTTCCGCAGGTCACTCGGCGCATGTCATACGGCGAAAATGCGATTTCGTTGTCCTTGGTGTTGTCAGATTTTTTTTCCATATCGCCGAATAATTTCAGCATAATGTCTTTAAAATATCTTACTAATTTTATTGAAATATATGTAACACAGTATCTATTTAGAAATATATTAAAGGCTGTTCGTTATCTTTCCCTGGTGGTCTAGTGGTTAGGATTCGGCGCTCTCACCGCCGCGGCCCGGGTTCGATTCCCGGTCAGGGAATAACGATTTTCATTTTCAGTTTGGCCATTCATTGAAAGTGACATGACTGAAGTCAAACAACCAACAAAAATACTTTATTTACTCAAAATTAAATAGGGAAGCTTGAAGCATTATAAAAATAACTTTAATAAGAAATACACAGGTTTTTTCAGTGCGTAAATGACATTCATATGAACAATTTATATAACAGCACAATGAAGAAATGTGTTAAATAATTTAACACGGTCATATTCTTGTAAGTCATCAATCTGTGTAATAAAATATGCATAATACCATTTAAATAGCTCTATGAATAAATAAACAGTCTGTCTTTGTGTTTGACCCTTCTTTCAAGCCTTGTATAGACTGAGGGGAAAAGTCACTTGCAGCTGAAATAAAAAAGCGTAACGTAAAAACTCTACAGGAATAAAACAGGTGTACCAAAAATACAAACCAAAAACTAAAAGGTGCTACATGAGAGAAGCGTCACATTTACTTGAATGACAGACAGGTATAGAAAATGCATGGTGAATAGTTGTAGAATTGCAACAGCAGCGCAAGGACTGTTTTTTACAGCTTATCTTGTATTGCAAACAAGCTGAAAAATGCTGTGACACATGAATAAAGGTAACACAGGGAGCCGTTTGATACTCGAAGGGATGTTACCTGCACAAGACTGAATTGAACCGTCTGCCTTTCTCCAAACAGGAAGCAGGATTGAAGCGGCAAGCGTGTCTGAGCCTGGTGCTGTTTTTCACCACGCAGTCACACTGATCGATATCAATTTCACAATCAGACATCCGATGACTGGCAGAAAATTCTAGAAGAGAAACAAAAACAGAAGCAATCAACATCCTCTCATTAAAAACCCTAAAAGCTTCCACTGGATTGATATCACTGACGTAGAGTAAAATGTAACTTCTGTAAGGACCCAGTGTGCAACACCATATAGCCATTAAGAATAATGTTGGACAACATTAAGGGTAATACTAAACAACTATGGTCATCTAACACCGGTGCAGTTAGCTACCCAGCGCTCTTGAGCGGAGCACACCGTGCTTGCCGGATGGGTATGGAACACATCTGTCTGATGTGCAGTCCCATATCTGCCCACTTGGGCAAAGCCTGCTGGAGCTTTCGGAACCGGAGCTGTGCAGAACAGGGTTGCACCTGTAAAGAGCCACAGCTGAAAGTCAGATATCCTGAGTGCAATATCAAATGCTCCCACGCTGGTACCCTATACTTCCGTTGAATAAAAAGACAAAGAACATCATTAACTTCTAGGAACAATTATTTACAAATTATTACAAAGCTCACATTCTGAGGCTTGGACTTCCTTCTTCTTAAATGTCAACTGCCTCTTTACCTAATAAACTATCCGGTAAAATGCCAAATATGTAGCATATATTTCATTTGATGTGATGCTGGAATGATAATGACAACCCGCATTTTCTTTGCCCTCCGGACCGCTGCCCTTACCCGCTTCGCCCCTGGGTGGGAACGTGCCTTCGGATCAGTGCAGGCTCCATGCACTTGCACTCTGTGTGATTGGCGACCTTTATCAGCACTGGCTCTGGTCCATATTTAAACGGTATCACCGTCAAGAGCTGTGGAGGACTGAATGTTACACAGCATCTGACAAAAAAAATGTCCTTCACAGGAATGTCACTAAGTCAAAGCCCTTCAGAGGAGAAAAGACACACGTTAAGGTCATATAAATACACATCTGAACTTCTCAAATCTGTCATGTCAATTACTGTCAACAGAATGCAATTACCCATTAAAGCTTGTTAAACAGAAAAGCACTCACAGTTTTGTTCACATAAGTCATGCTTGTGTTTTTACATGATACACCTTCCTTGTTGCAACAGCCGCTGCACCTAAAGACGGACACGCATGGTGGTTTGAAGAACATGCTGGTATGGGTGCCCAGCTCCTTGGCTACATCCACACACGTCTCTCTGGGCATGCACTGGGTCTTCTGCCACTCCTCATCAATTGCTGAGACACATATATAGCACAGTTGTGGGTGCAGTACACAATGGATCAATGGATCAAAGCTGCAGCCATGACTAGTTGAGATGATTTTGCATCTTTTTGCTTTTTGCGCTTGTATATTAATTGCCTCCTTGGCGCTGAATCTACATGAACTGGCATCTCGTCACCTTGCAGGATCTCCAGGTTGTAGGTCGCAGCAGCGGCCGCGTAGCGAGTGGATCGGCGCGAATCCGTGCTCGCAGGCGTCTCGAGGTTCCTCAGCTTGAGGCGGCACTTCCAGAGTTTCCAGTCGGGAAAGTCTGTGAGCATCAGCAGCTCCTCCAGGCTTGAGGCTGACCTAACGTCCCTCTCCCACTTTTCCAGGTTCCCTGTCTGTCAGGAGGGTTACAAAGCTCACATTCTGAGGCTTGGACTACGGCTGTGGATTCAGAGAAACGAGTAAGCTCGACGTACGTCGCCCATACCAATTTGAGGAAGCCCAACAGCTGACAGAACATCTTTAATTATTATTTATTGGTTATTAATTAATAATAATCAATTTCATGAACTAGCTTTACGAGTCAAGCCACCAGTCAAGTTTTCCGTTTTATCAGTAATGACCACCGCGTTAATATCCATTCTAACGCGGTAGCGTAGTATTTTTTTAGAACAGTAAGGAGACGAGTAAATTGAAAGTTGAGTGTTTTTTAAACAAAAGTGGAAAAACATGTATCTCACTTGATATTTGAAAATTATCTGCGTGTATTACAGCGTTAATTCCTACAAGAAGGAGTCACATTCCCACGCCGTTTAAAATACATAAAGAGGATGACGTATCATTATATATATATAGCGCACTGGAAAATTTAACACACACACACACACACAATATGTATATATTACAAATCTACCAATCTAACGGTAATCATTCACTTAATGCAGATTCAGTTGGTTTCTTGCATCTGTAACAGAAAGTTGGCTTTAAAACTTGGAATCAGTGCAAGCCCTTTTCCCTACTTATGAAAAGGGTTTGGCTCAGTGCTGGATACTTTTCAGCCACTTATTCTTGTAAACAGCAGGTAGAAAGTTTTGCATCTGCTGTGAACATCTGCACATTACAACAGACAAAACTTACTCATGCAGTTTCAAACCTCCACATTTTACGATTGCTCCTGTTCAGATGGAGGGGCTGGATCCATGTTGTCAGTGCCTTTACAAATCATGGACAGGCGTTCCACCCTGACATTTGTTCTACACAGCAAAATAGCATCCAGCTCAATTCGCTGGCTGAAGACAGGACTTGCCTTGACTTGATTCCAAGCTATTCCATTTCCTTACATAAGACATGTTAGGATAAAGTCCTGGGACCTTCTCACACAATGAGGACCAGATAGAAGTGTGGAAGCTGAATGGGTTTAATGAAGAGATTGGCAGAGGCAGCAGTGTTAATGGGGGAATAATCACCACGCAGTTAATGAGTTGCAGATGTGCACGGGTGCTCTGACGTCAGACCTTCACAAAAGGCAGTGTGCCCCACACCAGTGCTTTGTCACGTGTTGGATACGCCGCCACTATTTTCTGCCATGATTTTATTGTGCCCCTCCACTGCATTTGTAATATTAGATATGTAAAAAGGAGCATAAAACACCTACAATACTCCATCCCCAGGGGAGTTCTGTTCGTAACAACATCATGGCCTAAAATGGACGAAGATGCTGATTTCTGGCGTATCCACCAAGATGTGCCTTTGGGTCGAGTGCTGAGCGCATGTGAGACAGGAAAAGCGCAGAACATAAGGCAAAGCAGGGTGGCCTGTGCTTGGGGGCCAGGACAAGATGTCGTGAGATGTTCAGCTGGTCTGCTGAACTCTTCCTGGCCTACATGATGCATGAATCTGCTGATCCGTTCAATGTGCAAGGGTGGTGCAGCCTGCTTCCACTTTAACCAGACAAAGTATGAGGGGGGAAGAATTTGAGGCTTAAAAACAAGGGAGTTTTTCATTTGTAGTTTAGCCTAGGAGCAGGCGGAAAGCACATTAATGGGATATAGTGTGCCGACTGCGGAACAGAGGGCATGCGACTCAATGTCTATGAACCCAGAAAATATCATCCTGGTCAATCCACAGAGCTGCACTTCCTGTCCATAAGCTAAGGCAGTATTGGCGAACCCCTCTCTGACACTGGCTTCCCTTTAATTCAATGGAAATCACTTATGCATGCACACAAAGGCCTGTATACCTGTAGTACTCTTTTTTTTGTGAGGTGTATTGATTTCTCAAAAATTATTTTGTCCCCAGTAATGCAACCTGTTTTTTCTACATCCATTCATATATCCATCTTCCAACCACATATATTAGTCAGAGTTAAATCGTCTGTGCTTTTATTAGTTTCTCAGTGCTGTCATTTTTAGTATGTTATATTTTCACGTTAACAAAATTATAGAAAATTAGTAATGTGTGCAGATATTTTTCCTTAGCTATGTTGGCTGACCAGATAACACTGGGGTTTGGTTACAGTTTATTGTTATTGTTCCATATTAGCGGAGTGACATTTAATCTTTATCATTCCTCTGCTATCTTTGAAACCTGAATAAAAAAACCCTGTTATGAAGAGAGAACCATATTCTTGCCCGCCAGCCATCAAAAAACAGGACAGATGACTTACCCTCGGAGTGCTCAGGAGCTCGCCTGTCTGTGCCAACCTCACATACAACACCAGCAGATTCATCACCGAAACCACAGTGTGTGTCTTCATTGTTCCTGGAGCGGTCTGGGCTGGGACCAGCTGGAGGGGCAGTTACATAGCCAGTGAGAAGGGGAGGAGTGGGTGGGGGGTTGTGTGGGCGGGGAGGCGGTGGGGAGAGTAGAGGCCCCAAATGAATGTGTAGAGTTCCTTGGGAAGCACATGCATGTAACTTGGGGTACATGCCCGCCTGTGAATGTGGACCCATTTGAAGGGAATGGGTGCCACTGGGAGATGGCATAGGGGCACTCTGGAGCATGGCCAAAGACCAGAGATGTCCTTAGAGCTACTGGTGAGATTTTCAGGTCCAAGGGCAGTTTATCAGGGAAAACCAGAGAGCATCCGAGTACATACCACATCACAGCCGCATCCAGTCAACCTCAGAAGAGCAAAGATAGTGCTTCTGGCATCCAGAACACTAGGCGCAGGCATATAGGACAATGGGTCAAAGCAAGGTCAGTGCCCCTCCTGCATGGCCAAAGGCTTCTTACATCTTCCCTAAGTTACTGGATCCACCATCTCTGTTTTCCCAGCCTCAACTCATGGGGAAGCGTAGAGGAACATGTGGTGTAAATGAGATCCAGACTTTGCAAAATAGGCCTGGCCTCCCTCAGCTCTGAGCTGCCCAAACAGGGAGAAGTGTGTTCAGCCACTGGGAGAAGAGATTCGGAAACAGAGGCTGACTTGCTAACGATGTACACCACTATTATTCTCTCAGCAGCAGTTAGCTGATCTTCTGTGTAATACAGAACTACTGTAATTAGGCAACTTTAGTGGTTTGCATACTATGAAGGCATGTGGATTATTACACACAAGGTGTGATTTATTAAATATCAAGACATTCATCTGTCACCGAGTCCTTTCTTTCATACGTTTTCTTTCTAAATTAATTATAGACAAATTATATAAAAAAATATATTACCCCATAGCTCGTTTATTTTTTGTAAAGATATAAGAAGCCAAATTTATCAACCCATTAAGATCAAGCTCTATAATTAAAGTTACATTAATATGGAACTGAGATTAATGTTCAAGAACACACAGTGAGTCTTTCATTCTTAAACATGGTTATGATAGAAGTAAACCTAGTAATAACAAATCAGGTATCCCTTATTTTTGATCTCCAGTATTTTGCCCCCTCAAACCCATTGGTCCAACAACGAAAGTCCTTGATTGCTTGATTGATTTCTTCTTCTGTATTCATAACAAAAGGACCTTAAGGAAACAAAAAAATCCACATTGGTTAACTCCTGTAACCAGACCAGCTTTAAAGCTTATGAAGAACAATTGTAAGTATACAGATCTAATTCAAACTGTAGACAGCAGTTTCATACAATACAAATAGCACCCACCCATTCTCCCAAGTAAAAATGAAAGCTACTCTACCATGTTGAACAATGGGTTCATTGATTGGTTCTCCCGCAATCAGCACAAAGTGGCAAAGTTCAGGTCCCTAAAATATTGGAAGTGGGAAAAAATATAAATTTACTTAAAACAACCTAACAAGGCTATGCGGTGGAGAAAATGCAATGTAGTAAAATGCAATGCAATATAATTAAACACTGGTCACCATTATGCTGTGTGCTACACTTGTACCTTATTTTGAACGACAACACAGTCACCATCATCCAACACCACTGTGTGATGAGGGTCTATTTTCCTCTGATCAGTATCAGGACCTTCAAAGGAAACGGGGAAAACTCAAGTTAAACAAACTCATGTTATTCTCTGCCTCAGGGATGTTCAGTTGGACCAGGAAGGCCAAAGAGCGGCATCTGCTGCTAATGAGAGGACGTGTAACTTTGAGGGGCCCTCTTTGCTTTCTAACTTCAAAGCCACACAATCAGGACGTGGTGAGATATTTCCTATTTACCTGATTATTGTTCTCTTTTATGACTCGCGCACCTTATGGGGGGTCTGCTAGCGGGATGGTTCACATTATGCTTACTCACCAACATGGAGGCATCCAGAAAGAGTGTAGATGAATGATGTCCACCCTAGAAAAAAAAACTAAATAAATGAACCAATTAACCTGCTGGCAAATTCTCCAAAAATAAGTTTTTGACCAAAAAAGCAACATAGAATGTTGATTCATATTACTTTCTTTGACTTGAGGTCTCTGATTGTAAGAAGACCAGCTGATTGATTTTGAACTTCTACTGGTACAAATGTCAAATTCAGATTCTGGATTTTTTTCTTTATCATGACATATCATGCCCACTCATCAAATCTATTGACACAATTTAAACATATGATGTCAACTCCTAACCATCTACGACATGATTTAGCATTTCACAAGTAATTGACACTTTCCAAAACGCAACATTAATTCCGTTAATCGTTACAGGCACCATGGCAGCATTGGTAACAGGATCCTAGGGACCGACGGCGTGCTCTTGCACTTGAGAACAAAGAGCCTTTGACAGCGGGGCACCCCATCAGAGGTCAGAGGTGATGTTGTCCGATCTTGGGAAAATCTGGGGTTATGTTAAGAGACAGATTCTAAGCTTCTGCTGGGAGTCCTGGAAGGCTTGCACACCTTGTTCGTAGATTTGGAAACTGAAGGCAGATTTGTAGCACTTTATAATAAGCATAAAATCTGTATCTCATTTTAATAGAATTCAAATGTGTGCTGCAGATTTAGGTCTGCCTGTTTACAGAAATCAGGTACCATGATACATGATACTGAAGCATTTTAAAACATGTGGCCTTTTATTATTCATAAGTGTTCCTCTGATGACATGTTTACTTCACCTGCTTGTAGGAGGTTTAGTACTTTATTCAGGGAGACAGCTGAAGGGCCAAGCAAATGTCTTCACGCCAGCAATGTTCAGGTTACAGACTGCATGTCCTCCACCACAGCCATACTCAGTAAAGTGATATCATTCGCACCAAAGAGGATGCAAAACAGATACTAATTTTGAGGAGTAATTTCCGTTATAGTTAATGTCATTTAAGACATTTTAATTTTTTTTTAAAAGTCGATTCCGCTCTCACCTAATGCCACTGCTTGAGTGTGCTTTGCACCAGAATCCAGTTTAAAGTCAAGATAAGTTGTTGGGGTTCTTGTGTAGACTTTGGACTAAAAGAAAGGAAAAGCAGTTGGACAGAGTTCTGAAGAAATAAACACAGACATTAGGCATTGCATGATATTATTTATCTCACTAGAAAACATCCATATACAAATTAACTGCATTGTTTCCAGTGTCCAATTCTTGCTTTTCCCTCTATGTAATATGGCAAGAAATTATCATAGGTTACCATAGTTTAACGTTCGTGAGTAAAAATATAAACAGAAAACAAAACAAGACTGAATATTGTAAATTTAGATGCAGAAAAGCCCACTTTTTTTATTTTCACTGAAGTTAAAGGTTCTGTGCCAGGGTTTTTAATTTGGACCATTTTCTCAGTGACGCACAAAGTCATTAGTCTGCATACTATGGAGTTTTACAGCTGCTTTGGGACGGGCAAAGGTGCCATTCAAACACTGCAAATAAGAAAGAGTGTTATTCTTAAGAACTAATCCAATAATCGAAACAGTCCCCTCATTGAAGCATTTATGAGAGCGTGGATGGTTCTGCCCTTTGAATCACGCTTACAGGCAGTCGCAGAAACCCTCCAGCAGTACTACTGGCTGTACAAACTCTGACCCCAGACTAAATTACATCCAGTGCACGTGAGCGCACAGCCATGCTAAAGGCCTTTTGGTGTTATGGTGACGTCGGGGGATTACAGCAGTCACGCCGCGAGGCCCCCGACATGGAAATCCCACCATCGCAGTCCCTGGGAAAGGGGAAGCAGGGTGTCTGGCCTGCATTAACCCTGGCAATTGTATTAAAGATGCATTAGCATTTAAACCATTAAAAGCACATTTCCACATAAATCTGTTTCCCATTTCCTGGCCGGGCTCTCAGCAGACTGGAGCAAGGACACTACTGTGATTTCAATTAACGTGGACGAATTCAGATAATAGATCATAGGCCCCAACTCCGCAGTTACACCGCAGAGGAGCGTTAAGAGGGCAGCCGAGTTTTTAACTTCGAAAGCATAAATCACGCTTGGTGCTGCTCACCCTGGATACCAACTGCAAAGAAAACTTACATTATTTATACTCCACTGGCTCTCTGCCCTCCCCCTGATTGCAGAAAGGTAGTTTTATCAGCCTGAACGAGCCCCTGCATCCAAATGGCAACTCATAAGCCTAGTGCATGATCAGACATTTCCAGTCACGCTCTCAAGTAAGTGATCTTTAATAACCTCACTAAAAGTCCAGAAATAAATATATAGAGTACGGGCGAAATGTGTCAAATTCTATGCTTAATTTCACTTTGAACTACTGAATAACAAATGACAGGTTCAACAATCAAAAAAGTTCCAAGCCTCTGCTTGTTATAAAACTCAAAATTATAACTCTTATAAAGAGAAGAAATATTAGTTATAAAACAACACAAGAACATTATGGTAGAGGAATTATGTGAAGGAGGAAGTTTTTCCAATGAGCACAGGATCCTAGCCTTACCAGTGTTTCAACTCCTCATATTTTGCAGCAACTTTCCATTTTGTCTGAAGGAATTTTCTGTAGGTGGCATGTGGTAGTGAAAAAAACCACCAATCATTTCACATCTCACAGTCTCAGCTAAAACAAATCAAGACCTTCTTTTACAATATGGGCCTACAGGCTGGAGACGCAGATCAATTCTTAATGTACGTAGTGTATGTATGACATTTTTGTGAAATCAAGCATCTTAAACATACACTGCCCCATCCTCTCTTCCCATCTCACACTCACTTATGATGAGGTGTCTTGTACATCCCTATCACCATATGCGAAGACGGACTTATATATGAGGCCTCACCTTGACCCCTAGTGCCTCCCCAGAGATGACGGCCACGGTAACTCCTCCCTGGCTGGGCTTAGGCACATCCCTGCTCTTAATCTCCTGGTACTGTGGCTCCACCATCTTCTCAGCTGCTCTGAGGTTCACCCACAGCTGGAGACCACGGACAGGCTCGTCGGACACGGGCATCTCCGCATGGACCACCCCGCGGCCTGCCGTCATCCACTGCCCACACAGACAGACCCTGGCATTACGGCCGGGCACCCATCAACCATCACCTGACTGACAAACACCATGTCCCCACCGCACATCTCATGGTCGCTGACAGTCAAACTCAACTCAACAGCACCTTACAGTTGAAGGTCTTCATTTATTACTTTGTGGAAAACTAAAATATGATCTGCTGGCCTGGTTTAACACTGAAATGAAAACATGTTAAGGGCCACATAAAACCGTCCGGCAGGCCGGTACTTCAAGTATTCCTCTGAGTAGAGCCGCTACCTATCATATTTTACAGGAGCGTCCCATATTGTAAAATAACACGCTGATTTCTCCTGTTTAACAGATTTTATCACCCCCTATTTCTTCCTTTTCAGAGTGGCTCCCATATTTCTAAGTGGTAAATGATTAGACGGAGTTCCTCGTCTTCCACTATGGAAAATGCAATAGCCACCGTTATTTTCATAGTTAGGCGTTTAGCTCTGGTGCTGCTAATTTTTTATACCGATAAAGTCTAAATGTCGGCCAACATATTGGCATTTTAATTTAACAAATTCCAGGTGATTCCGATATGTGAAGTGAAATATCATGCATATTTGCAGACACCCAGTCTTGTTAGATGGCACCCCTTAATGAGGCCATCTTGTGCGCGATCTACCAAAGAAGACGATCTTTGTAGTTATTGTGAGCAATATTGTTGTGTTCCAGGGAAATAAGACTACTGACCAGTTAATTATACACATTTGAGTGAAAATCTCTTTTTGTATCCTATGTGTACTCAGGTATCACCTGTAGATCTCCAGGGCCGAGTCTTCCACCGTGTCCACAGCTGTCCTCATGAGCAGAAACGCCCTGTAAGAGGTAGGTCACCTACACAAGGTTACCGTGGAGACCATTAGAAGCACAGCCACAAAGGGGGAAACTGCTCCATCTTTCCATGTCGACCGTGTAAAACATTTGCATATTCATGTCAATAACAGCCAGTTTTTAAACATTTAACCATTATGTTTCATAGAGTGATCCCACACAAAAACACTATAGTTTAGTTATTTGTTAAAATATGCCGCACAAAAAATACGCAAACAGGCTAAGGGTATGTGACAGGGTGAAGACTTGATTGGACAGACACTTACGGTTTCAAATCCCCTATGAGGATGGTCAGGAAACCCAGCCGGCTTGCTGACATTAAACTCGTCTAACATCAAAAACGGATCCAAGTTCCTCAGCTGTAACCAGACAGAAAAGTGACTAAGCGAAGAAGAACTATCCAGGAAAAAGGTGACATCTATATGTAACACGGCCGTCGCAGTGAATCTACCACGCGAACTATGTCCTGCAGACCAGGGTACGTCTCGATAGGGGGCGCCTGTGATCCAGGGCACTAGCGCTCACCTCCTTTCGGCCGATGCTCCGGCGGACGCGGGCCCCGTCACCTTCCTCCTGCTCAACACTTAGCACAGTCTTAACGACTCTTCTTGCTCTCATGGCACGCATACTTTTGAAATCTGCTTTATCTAGTGAACATGCAGATTAAAACATAGCACTGTATGTCGTACGGAATTATAGCAAACGTGTTATATGGTTAAATCGTTTCATGACTAATTTTCTTAAACTTGACAACGAAATATGCAATCTAATTTAAAGTTTTTGTAAGGTAGCCATAGTTTTAACAAAACGCAATAGGGTTGCCATTTATTATTACGGATATTACCACAAACAAAACTGTTCTGTTACTCTTACCTTAGTGGTACCACTAAATATTAAAAACAATCATTACAGCAGAGGGAATTTGCTTAAATAGCTCACTGCCAAATTTGGTCCGGTCGGCTCTCTTCGTTACTAGGATTGTTGCATGTACAAGTGCCAGGATGTGGTCAAACCGGACTGTCAGGTGAACCATACCTGTTGGCTATATGATCTCTCTGAGTTATGAAGGTTCCTCTAGATTGAGTTACGCTGCTGTAAATAAACAAAACGAAACCCAGTACGTCTGTAATCTTCGCAAGTTCACATATATGAAATATTTAATGCACAAACTGCAGACTCATTGAGCTACATCAGCATCTCTGACATTTTTGCGTGCATGTACCACGATGTGCGGTAGGTTGTTTCCTGATACGAAGATAGCAGTCTGTGCGACATTGTACTCGTCGTGCGCCGAGTGTGCTATCTGCGCATAGGCGGAAATGGTCAGACATGAAATCCACGAAAGTCATAGTGAGGTGCGTGTTTTCGAAGCAAGTTATTTTTAATGCAGTACTACATATGTGGTGGAGGTTGCAGGTTGGTCTTTTGTCTGGTGAGAGCAGAAGTAACGCATTACTGACACCGATTTTACGGGCCTTTTGACAGTGCTAACAAAATCTTTCAGTTATGATGAAATAAACGTGTATAATAGCAAGAATCGCAATTATTAACTTGTGTTTAATAAATCGCGTCGGATGGGAGTGACCTAATATTAAATTTGGCAGGGTTTTTGAGAACGCTGTTCTGACAATCGCTTGCCAAGTCGTTTAGCTGAACATCTGGTTGTTTCTTGGTTTCTTTTTAAATTAGAAAACAACAATTTCCATCTTGCCAAAGTCCCAGTAAAAACGGTTAAAATCTTTGTTCTGTCTCATGACCTACTTTCTTCAACCATGATGCCCTTGAACGACTTATGGTTGCTATGAAAGTATACTTTATTAATGAGAAATAGTGCTGGCGAAGCTGGAAAAAAATATTTTATTATTTTTTTTTGTGATAAGTTTTAATCAAAAACATAAACAAAGGATGTGTACTAATGAGGCATTTTTTCACTTCTGAAAAAGCTCCAGTAAAAAAGAAATCACACCAGTACAGGCAAATTAAACCGACTACAGTGGTGTGCTTTATCACACTGCTGTGTGCTGTCAGACGATCACGCCGCACCTGGAGTGCAAAATATTGTATTGTCAGGCAAAATGGGCATCCACAGTCCGCCTGGAGATGGGAAAATGCACAGACGTTCCTCCAAGATCTGAAACACAAGGAAGTAAGTTGAAAACTGAAAGCAGGCAAGACCATAATTTAGAAGTAAATATTAATGTGTAAGCAGGCAGTCCTGGTTTCTGAGCAGTTTGCCGGCAGTTGTCACCCAAATCCTATTGTCTGTCCAGTGCTGTTGTTTAGAGGATGTTTCCAGGTATGGTTTCAGTAGCTCCATGTTGCAACCGAGACCAAGCTTTGGAAAGTGGGTTACTGAAGAAGAACACATAAACAAGACCCCTTGATTCCATCCACCCATCTGTTCTCTTCCTCCTTGCCTCATCACAGTCTTCAGTGCATTTAAATGTTCTCTTAAATGTTCTTTGGCTGGGAATGACATAATCTCAAGGACAACATGCTGTAGTTTTAGTTACTATTTTCTTCCCCCCCCCCCCAAAAAATAACAAGGCACTGTCAACCTTTGGATTTAAGGCTTTAACGTCATTTTAAATAGCAAGAACAGATGTTGTGAAGTGAAATTATCGGTAGAGGAAATTTTAAATGTTCAGTCTCTGTGACTGGCACGCTGATCACAGTAACAGTCGGTTTATCTTATGGGATATTAATCATTTAAATTTAGATGGATCAGAATTATTCCCAAAGGCAAAGGCCATGGCATAGCAGGTATGTCATTCAAGAAGAAATTCTGCGTGGGAGGTAACTGCATGGTCTGAAACAAGATTTCTGTTGCACAAGCTCAGTTGATATATGCACGGCAGTTATGTAAGATGATAAACAATCCAGACATTAATCATTTAAGCAGGAATATGTTTTGTGGTGGGGGGGGCACGACTCATGATTTTAGGTATTGAGGAGCTCTGTTGAATCTCTTGAGACACCCAAGAAGCCCCTGTAATAGTAGATGGACTTTATTAACACCCATCTCCTGTGATTGTCACCGCCCACAAATCGGCGTGGGAGGAGCACGTGTGTGTGAGAGAGGTCATGACACTGCCTTTCCGGACACAGCAGATCTGGGCCAGCAGCTTACAAAGGCTTTGCTCATTGTGCGACTGTAACAGATAGGCCAGGCTGTCACCTTAAAGCCTCTCTCCACATGGGCGTAATGGACCACCAGGCTCTTTACATTACCCATGTTCAGCTGCTTCTACTGTGGGGAAGATTCTCTGACCGTGCCCCGTGCAGCTCGCATATGAGAGGGAGCTCTCTGGCAGAGCAGGGCTGATGATCATGTCACTCGTTGATGGGCAGTTATTTCCAACAAGGACCAGAAGATTCTTTCTTTGTCTCAGAAATTTTTCATCACCGGAATTTCAAAGATTTTCGTAATTCATTTTCTTATTGGTCTTTAGAAATATGTTTATGAAACATATGTAACCTTGTTTACTATCCTGCTGCCTTTAATGAATTAAACAAGTGCTACAACACAATGAAAATGCATAGTTTACTGGAGAAAGACTTCAAAGCATGTGCTGGTTGGGATTATGGTTTGTTCTCAGTTACTGATTGGTTTAACCTGCTTCCTATTGATCCAGTGAGGCAATACTGGTAATCTTGTCTGCCATAACTTTCAAACTGCAGTTCATTTATTGAACAGACCAGTCTATGTATGTAAATCATTTTTGTGGGTGAACCACCAGGGGGGTTGCGTGGTTATGTAAAATGCACTATAAGCTGCATGCAGTCCTCTAGGAAGCCCCCCACCATGAATGAATGAATGTTACATTTATATAGCACTTTACAGAACCACTTCAATCACTGTGTAGCCCCATCCTGGATGATGTGATGGCAGCCATTCAGCACCAGTACACTCACCATACAGTAGCTGAGGTGGTGAGGGGGCAGGAAAGAATTCAGCAGTTAGATACGGGGGATGATTAGGAGGCCAGATTTGAAAGGGCCACAGTGGGCAGTTTTACCCAGAACATCAAGGTACCACCCATACTCTTTTGAAAGGTGCCCAGGGATTTTTTACAACCTCAGAGAGTCAGGACCTTGCTTTTAAATCTCATCCAAAGGACAGAAGATGGCAGCCGCTCAAGGTGTGACGTTGGCAGCCTGGGCCCATGTGAAAGCCATTGCCATGACAACCCCACTCGCCTCAATGCTTTCACCACCATGCAGGAACATTTGATAGAACGAGACCCTAGTGGGGGTGTCCCTTCCCCATGCCCCAGGGGAGGTTGTTAGCAGCAGATCACTACTGTACCCAGTTCCTCTTATTAGCTGCTCTATCAGTCTGTACCTTCACGCCTGCATGTAACAGATTTGTCATTTACCAGCCATGGGCACTGATTTCAGCATCCAGACAGTCAGTATACCGGACATAAGGAGAACCTTGATATCTATGCTTACTGTTTCACTTCTGTATGTTAAAATCATTATTTAAATGTCACTGCCAGCTTTTCTAATGTAATGAATCATTATGAACACCGTCTAGCTGCAGACACATTTACACAGTTACATCCTGTCAATTACAAACAAGGTGAAAGTAGGGAGTCTTGCCTGCCTCTGGTCCTCACTGTACTCTGAAGGTCACTATGAAATATAAATTCTTGATGATGTTAACAAGCTTGACTCTTTCACCACAATGTCAGCGAACTTTCCAAGTGTCTCTCTGCCCAGACTCTCAGATTTTCATGATTGGTGATGCTGATGTAGAGTAGGGACTTTCCATCCGGTTGACTGCAAAGTCGTCATGCGCAGTCTGTGCAGGGCCAGACTCTGCAATTTCTACTTTGCTGGTCACATGGCTGACTGTCAGCGTAGCCTTTCATTCTGTTTAAGATGATCCTCTTGAACATTTTTTCCAGTATGGACATTGTGATCCTTGTGTAGTTCTCACAGTTGATAAGCTTACATTTCTTTGCAATCTTGATAAGGTTGTCTTTCCACCCTGTTCATCTGTACATTTTTGCTCTCTGATCTTCTCAAAGAGTAAGTACAATATTTCCATCACAGTCTATCTGTCTGCCTCGAGCATCCCTGCACTGTGCTCTGTCGATGAGCACCTCCAACATTGCTACCTGGAGACGAGTGCATGCACACACATTTTCCTCAGTGAGCTTCACGGTAAAATAAGTAAATTACATATTCTTCCCCTGTCATTTTTTCACATCAGAAGCACAATATTTTATTGTTGACCATCTGTAGTACCAAAACATTGCGGTGCAACTTTTAGCTTTAAAGCACAATAAAATGTTTTGAATAGCCATTTATCTTGAGGTCAGTGCATACAAAACACAACTATTTTGACACAAAAACAAGCACAATTCCATGAGTGTGTAAAAGGAAAAGCAGGGAATGTTGTAAGAATGCGATAGAACCGGGAAAAATAGAAATGGACTGAAGTAATCTGGTAGGCTGATGCTTCACAGAACTGCATAACCAAGGCTGCTTTTAGATACTGCAGGCTCCTGTTGGGTAGCTGGTAAGCGAGCCGTCTAAAAACACTGTTATCATGGAATATATTCAGCAGAACTATCATAAACTCATTGCTAACTTCATGTGCAGTTGTAAAAATTTTATTGAGATATCTGTGTTTTCAGTCCGAGCAGCAGGTAATAAAACACCCTGTAGCTGGAATCAAATGCAGAAAGGCCTATGCAAATAATCGGAGCTGGTGACATAAAAGTGCCCATTGTGAACATGCAAGATTATCATTAATCAGAAAAACAAACAGGTGTCTGTTCCAAGCACAGCTTTTAGCATTGGCCAAGGACAGCTGGGGGTGCGCTACTGAAAGGCACCTGCTTCCTGATCTCGTCCGGAGGGTGGTGGGCCATGGATATGCCTCAGTGATGTTCAAAGCGCTTGGAGTGTTGAGAGGCCTTTTTTGTCTTTTACCAGACATGACACGTTCAAGATTTTTCACCAGTGATGAAAGAGGAGCTTAGATCAATGAATGAATTAAAGGAAAAGATTGACAAGCAGTAGTGTTTCAGTAGTTTCTGCATGACCACCTCTGCTCACATTTTATTCGGACGGCTGAGATGGAACCCAGTGTTGTCAAGGCGGAGGTCCTGATGAAAATGTCTCAACAGAAGAAAAGAATCTCCCCAAGGAATTACAAATACAGGCTCTTCGAACTCACCAGCAATTACATAACCTACTACGAATATGAAAAGGGGGTGAGTGTTTAACGTTCGAATCAGATGCCAATGCATAAAAGATGTAAAAAAAAAAAAAAGTAAAAATATGGATTTTAAACAGCAGATGCATTAACTATTCAGTTTTATTGTTTGAGGTCCAATAATCCTGCAAAAATGTAGATGGCCAAAATTCAGATATAAAGTTTAATATTCCTAATTTTGCTATGTAGGCCTGAATAAAAATGTGGATATTTTTTTGTAACTGTCATATAAATGATTTCCTTTATCTATAAAAGTTTTTAACTGACATTGTGAAGCACAGGGATTGTACTGGAATGACACAAAATTCCATCATGAAGTCTTAAAACCCTTTTATGCGACATTGTTAAGTGTAGTTGTCACATAGGAGAGCAAGATATCCCAGGGCAGGTGGAGGTCCAAAAATATTTGCGAAGAAAACATAGTATGAATGCATGTTCTGTATGATTTTTTGAAAGGAAATGAGAAAGAGTTTGCAAGTAAAAGAAAGTGAAACCGGTCCCCCCCACAGGGGACCAATTCCATATCGATGCCTATGGATTTGGAATAGGACATCATAAATGTTTCTGTGGGTGTAATGGCCAGGTGTCCCAATATTTTTGGCCCATATAGTTAGTGCTTGAAGTGGGAAAAAATAAGTGCAGGAACTCTAATTTTTAATATATCTTTTTTATAGAGTTTTTCAGTGAACAATGCCATCATGATATTCACAGTATAAATTGCAACAGTTTGCATTGCTTCCCTGATGCGAT
>JABFEA020000083.1:1515332-1529942 GCA_019775915.2 Cyphomyrus plagiostoma
AGTTCTGAAGGCGAAAGGGGGTCAAACACCGTATTAGTATGGTGTTCCTAATAATCCTTTAGGTGAGTGTATATGCAAGACTGAAGCCACTTATTCAGCACACAGCTGCAGAATCCAGCCCTGCTCCCCTGTATTTCCCTGAACCGCCATGCGGAGGGCCGACTGAGTTTTTTGTAACATCAACCAATCACAGGAGTCGAGATGCCACACGGGCATGTGGTTCTGCTTCAGAGAAGGGAATTCTGATGGTATTTCTGTTTGACGTGATGTCCAGAGAATCAGTTTTTAAAGCTGACCACAGACAGGCAATCTATGAGAATAAAATATTGACACATAAGGGAGATACCCTGATATTCCCATCTGCCGAACGGGGGTGGGGGGATGTCTACGAAAATATGGAACAAATTGCATTATTTTATATCTGGATATGTGACGACTATGAGACTGGCGACCAGCCACATCCCCTCCTGGCAAATACCCGCTTAACCCCTTCAGCTCTGCCCACCGCGGCTTTAGTGGACTCTTCCTAATCATCCCTAACCTTAATCCTAAATAATTTCTGGTTAAAATTCAGGAACCGTTTTCCTAAGTGGTATGCTAATGCTACATATTTCAAAAGTAAAAAAAAAAAAAGCAGAACAAATTAATGCTGTGGTATGTGGTAATGCAGTGATGCAATGTACTATGGCAGTGACAGAAATGGGAAAGTACCACGGAAAAGCTTGCCACTGACTGCAGACCTACAAATACCTCATCACTAAGGTTCTGGCGGCTGTTCGCTGATTTTGACTGTGTTCTATTATAGTGTCAGTGAATAAAAGACCTACCCTGCAATTTACAGGCACCTTTTCAACCTTCATTTAAAGGTATGTGTTTCTCCCTTCATTCTATTTCAATATATGAAACTTGCATTTCATGTTAAGCCATAGCGTACTGGCCATAGGGGGACTGTGCCCCTGCCGACCACAGGGTCAGAATGGCAATTTTCTGCTATGGACATAGTGTAATAGAGCTCCAATTTATTGATAATTTATTCATAATATCTACACCTCACTGTTGTCATGCGTTGTAAGGGCTGAGTAATTGAAATTTGATCTCTACCCTGAATGAGGAGGATGTTCATGAGTGTTGGGCTCTGCCCGGGGAACCTTCATAATTAAATATTTTTTACAACCATCATTAGAAAGTTGTTGCGGTCACACATTTTCAGAAACATTTTGTTCAGCAGTACATCAAACAGTGGCACTTTTAATAAGCCTTTGCGGGGGGGTTACAATTTAATGCACCACTTTTTGCAGTTACAGTGACTATGGGGCAGATAAAATAGACATTTTAGCTGTTCACCTGTGCTTTCTACTGGAGCCATAAAAGCATGGAATTTTCTTTATATGCGAAATCTGGACAAAATCTTCACTGTTTGGTCGTCGTTCAGGGTCTTAATGTGAAGCTTTTGCTGTATTACAAATATTCACAAAAGCGTGATCAGCTTGGGAACATGGGAGTCCTTGGAACCATTGTGTTAAATGGCTGGTTGGGAGGAGCCAAGTTCTCTGGGTTCCTCATTTTATTTCTGGATGTTCCGCCGTCCTCAGAATTTGGTTCATTTGACCAAACCTAAAGCTGGCCTTCGCAGCCATTCCCTGTTCTGGTTCTGCACACCAGACCAGTCACCCAAAGGCTCCATAATCGGCAAGCAGAAGCCAGAACGCCAAAAACACACATTGGGCTTGTGAACTTAGACGGTCAGCTGCTGAAAACCTAGTGCCGCCCACAGTGCAGTTCATCCCTTGCCCAAACAGATCCAAAGAGGCCAGGCCAGCCATGGACTCCCAGGCAGAGATCTACCTTGAGAAGCAAACACATTTGTCCTTTTATATGGAGATGATAAGGGAGGATGAGGCGAAGACCGTCTGTGAGCAGGATGTCGTCAGTGATTGCTGCTGCTGCGTATCGGGGGCTGAATGCGCTCCCATCGACCACATGGCTCTGGCAAAGCCTGCCAACATCACTTTCAGTAAGTCTACATGGCTTATTTTGTCATTTTTAATTGCTGATATTACAATTATCATCACTCAGCATTTTGTACCATTTTACATAAGACGTTTTTTTTGTAACATCAGCAGGAATATGTAATTTTATCAATGAGAAGATGAAGAACAACATAGCAATACTGAATCTGAAACACGACAAGTATATCAGGCGTTCCGGCAACGTGGCCTCGATGGATCCTTGTTCTGTCGTTAAATCAGGTATCCGATTTATCTGGGTTCGGGTTTGTTTGGGGAAACTTAAGTACCAGCCAAAAAAACAAAGAAGCACAAACGTAAACCTATACTGCAACAAAGCAGTCGTAAACTTAATTTATGGATGCTGCAGAATGCCATTTAAAATTCAAATATTACAGAATTATTATTTTATGTACAATCTGTTTCTTTATGAGGGTGAGACCGATAAGGTGAAGGGGAACAAGTCTTTGTGTATAGTTTAGATGAGTGTATACATTTACACTCTAATCTGAATAATTTGGTCAGAATTCAGGCTTATTCGTGGCATTCTTCCTTCTTTGTCTTAGCAAGCATAACGATTTTCTACTACAAGACAACCCTTATTGAGGAGCCCTACCGCGGGATCCCGGTGGTGCTTAATTTCACCGATACTGACTCCTTCCTGCGCTGCCAGAAGAGCGGTGACGAGGTGTCTGTCAGCGTGGAGGTACAGCGCCCTCGTAAAGCTATGCTGCGCGTTATAATTAATCGGAATCGCATCGTGTTTTATAAGCACGTAATTTACCGCGCGGCGGCTTTTTAAATTGTTTTACAGAAGTTTGAAAAGCGAAGGCTGCAGCGTTTCTCCAGCCGGGATGAAGACGCCTTCTCCTTCGTTTTCTACATGAGGGCCGCCCAGGACAAGGCGCATCGTTTCGAGTCTGCGGTTCACAGCGGCTGGTTTATGAAGGCAGTGGACGAGACCGTAGGCATGGGCCCCCTGTCCCCGGAGAGCGAGTCCTCCTATTTTATGTTCCATAAGCAGTGAAGCCAGTTCTCCCCTCCATAAAGTTATACCTTTAAAATGTGCGCTTGGCAAATCGTATATGCGTTTTATAATAATGGTGTTTCAGTGATCTGCTCCTTCTATTTATTATACTATGTATTCCACCTTTTAGAGAACTGCCTTCGACGTATTTTACAACATTAAACGCATTTCAATTCTTCTGTCATGTTTTATTTTGCGCTGAAATGATTCTTGTTTAAAAAAATAAATACATTTCAAGAGTGCAAAAATGCCCAGCTAAATGCGTACCCTATAGATGGTGTACCATTATGACGTTAGTTATAAGGAAGCGGTTAACGGGGTGGCGTGGGGACGCAGTGGGTAGCATTGTTACGTCACAACTCCTAGTTTGGGTGTTCAGATCCTACCCGTGTTCCGAGCTGTGTTTCTTCCTGCATTGCAAAGATATATAAATACTATGGTGAAGTATGTGTGTTGTGATGAGGGCAGACTTTAGCTATTGGAAGTTGCCCAGGTGGGTAAAGTGCTATCCCATTCAGAGCATCTGTCTTCCCTATGCAGCCTGGGACAGGCTTCCTGTGACCCCAATAAGTGTCAGGGGTTAGAAGACAAATGTAAAGGTCACATTAGGGAAATGTCCTTGCCCCTCTTTCCACTGAGAGAGCTTTCAAGGAATTTGTCCAACGAGCCATATGTCAAGCAGAGAAAAGCTGGGAGCAGCATCTTCATGTGGTTTATACTGGTCCTGTACCTGGAAGATGTTAAAAGGTCATTTCGTAGAATGTTGGAATTAAAGTTGCCTAGATTCCAGTGACAGTGGTTATCTGGTCTATTACCAGCCATAATGATGTTACATTGTGATTGTGTGTAAGAATATGTCAGACATTACCAGCACCGAAACCCATGCCAACAAAAAGTTCTCGTTTTATACGTTATCCCTAAATACTGACCTCAGCACTTTTATATTCCGATTACACACCACGTGTAAACTTTTACAGAGCGACACTCAGCCATGTCGTCTGCATCGATCCATTTCCCCTTACAGCAGCAGAATATGGCAATGAAAGATTTAACAGCCAGTTAATACTTAACCAGAGGACAAAGCTACAGACATGACTAAATCCAGCACTGCACTCCTGCTTTCACACAAGGTTGCTGGATCAAATCCCATAACAACTCTTGCTGCCATACCCATGAGTAAGTAAACTTAAGTGACTGTGATAAAACTGTATGTGTAGCTGATAATTTCTGCTGGGGATAAACATGCTGATCACACCAAGTGTAATCTACATGCTCTTTAAAAATATGTGCTTGGTTACGTTTGTTTACTATTGTGCTTTATTTTCACGCTGAATCAGTGATCTCCTCAGACTCATTCTCATGATTCCCGTCGGGTGCTTCTAGTAAAATATTTTTTGCAGCTTCAAAGGTAGTCAACATGTGACTGTCAGTAGATCACTATGTAATCGGTCGTATTATGTGAGTCCTGTGAATTAGTTCCATGTCTGGTGGTAACTCCTTATTATCAATGTACTGCGTGTAGAGCCCCAGAAGTCTACATACCAAGGAAATTTTCCACATGTAAATGAACAATTTCCTGTCAGCAAAATGTTGTTGCACAATGTAAAGATATCAACCTCCATGCCTAAATATACAGGGCACCAAATATTTTATGGTTTAAAGGCATCATGGATTATACTGTAACCACAATCCCTAACTATGTCACCGTCCCTAACCGAATGTGTCCCTTTGTGATCACGAGTCAACCTTTTAGATGACTCATTGTTTACTTATTTCAGTTATCCTGCGCATTGGTGAAATTACACATACAACACAAATTCACTTGGGTCGTTCGTGTGGTCAGTGTCAGGTGAATAGCCAATTAATTCTTAACCTCGTTTATTATTCACACAGAAAACTGTCACAACTAATAGTACATTTGTTTACTGCTACAAAGCTTTACCTCAAAATAAAACTGTCACGAAGGACAGAAACATATCTCCAAAAGAATTTGGTAATTTTGGAGTATAAGTTAAACAATCTGCAACAATCTGCAGTTAGATCCCCCTGATGTGTAATCATAGACTGGACCCCGTCAGCAACCCAGACATCTGCTTTATTCTAATTGGGTGGTGTCCTGGTTATGGTCTGCGGCCTGTCCGGCCTTTCGTGACTGATGTTCTGGTGGTCCTCCAGGTGAGGTTATGAGTTCCCGGGTCCCTACAGCTTGGTGGAGCTACTGGCCTCCACAAATCTCTGGTTAAAATCATCACTTCCTTCCTGGACCTCATGGGAGGCGCCGTTCTGCTTTTCGCACCTCTCTTCCTCGTTCTCCCCCTCGAGAATTCCTTTCTTCCTGTTAGACCACAAACACGGTGACATGCAACATCTGCTTCTCTCACCACACTTAACCAACAGACTTAATTATTTGCGTGCTCCTGTAAAATAATATAAACCAACCATAATCTATTCACAGAGAAACTGATTAATCAGTCATTACTATGCCACCCATTACATTACAATGTGACTGTTTCTTCCTGTGGTGGGGGTATTAGTAGAAGGCCCAACTGAAGATTTTGTCATCAAAATAACAAATCTGTCTAGGTTTTGTATGCAAACAGCTGGCACTGGTCTCCAGTGTTTCTCAACTCAGTCCTTAGGGACCCTCAGACAGTCCCTAACATTTTCGCTCCTGCCCAGATCCCAGCCAATCAAGAACAGTGAATACATGCTGCTAGAAGCTGGGTGGAAGCAAAAATGTGGAGTGTCTGAGGGGCCCTGAAGACCAGGTTGAGATGGCTGTGTCACCAAAGCCGGAGACTAAGGTGCGTCTTACCGCCTCTTCTGCACGAAGGTGGACAGCAGCAGCATGACAACACCGGCGCACACGGCACTGATGACCACGCCAAAGACGATGAGCCATGGCGGTGTGCCGGGCTGCACCGGGGCTGCCAGAGTTGGGGGGATGTTCACAAACTCCAGCGTCTGATCCGTCAACAGGAAAGCGCTGTTGATGCGGTTCCTCGACATCCTTGGGGAATGTTTATTGCCAGAGATGCACTTTCAGGTTCGAACATAAAATCTTTATGAAGTTCTTAAACATTTATTTTGCGATTGTACACTTAATTGTCTTATGCCTGCTTTGCCTGCTGAGGCACCCCTGCACCTGCCTATGTGACTGTTACTGCACCTGACGGCTTTTTCCACATCCTCAGCGGATACAAGCTGCGAGTCGTTTGACACCACAAACCAGAAGGACACACGTGGCGTCTCATCACACACCAGGATGCTTGAGACGCTGGGAGAGAAAACAAAAAGTAAAACTACGTTAAGTCTAAATAAGAGCCACCTATCTGCCACTGATTTAACCACTAGCAAAAAAAATCTATAACAAATTGTGTTTTTTTCCGATCTCTTGTAAAAAATCAAATAAAGTCAAATCGTGAAGTGTGGCACACATCGAACTGCTGAACATCAAAAACATATCAGCACCACGTCCGCGATCTCATGCGCGGCACGGCATCGCTGTTTGAATAAGCGCAGGTATCAGACTAAACAAATATGCCGGGCGATGGTCTTAACCTTTCCAGGGTGAGAAAAATGTACAAAGGACGTACTGTTTCTGGAGAATAATGGTCTTCATAATGAGCCAGAGTTGTGAATTTGGTCAAAATAGCATGATATTCGTACTAGCTCGTGGTGTTGCGGTGTTACTGTGGCGTGCAGTTGCTGTCTAATAGGCCCATGGTAATACGGCAATCTCTCCGTGCCAAATAATACATTGTGTTATGTCAAAGATGCATTAATTAACTCGGTGTCTATTTCTTTCCGCCGTTTAAAATTAATGACAATTCAAATAACGCAGCGAATGCCGAGAAATGCGACTTGAAATGCTCTTAGAAAACAAGTTGATGCGGTCTTTGGGGGGGGGGCTTACTTGTACTGATCCGACTTGGTGTAGACCCTCATGGCAAAGGCCAGAGTAGCCCTGAACAGGAACATCTCGCTGTCGTCCCACGGGTACTGTTGGGTCAATTTACAAGCGTGTTCTCGCGTTATTTATACGCAAACATGTGTCCTAAATTTGCACCATGAATACATTTCATCTGAATAGCTCTGAAAGATTGAAATAAACATCTTATCCTACAAAATTAGCTTCTGAAAATAGGCCAATATATAAACAGCTGACGTTCAACAAAATGTATGCAGGCGGCAATTTTTGGCCATCTTATGGGATCGTTCCTTTCCAAAGACCTCAGCAGTGCTTTTCAGAAACCCTTAGTCTCACTTAACAGTGCTGTAAATATATTCGTGAATGTTTTATATGGGCATTTAACCGGTAAGACTTACCGCCTTATCTCCCAGGGCTGTTTTAATGCTAAGTCGCACTTTATACCCATCTTTTGCATCTGCAACAGGAAAACATTTTCGAACAAAACTGGGATATGTGGCTGTTTAACAACTAAGAATGTTAAAAAAAATAATAATAAACAGACACGCCAGTCAGTGTCTAAAAGAATTTAAACGCTATGTGGGATGTTGTAATCATAAACAAGCATAAGGTAAATACTTGAATATTTGCATGGTGTGATGTAGCCTATCCCTGTACGCCCCCTTGGTGGAGATGCCGTGTTGACTTACCTGCGGAGCACGATGTCTCAGCCTGGACAGCTGTCAAGGCAGTGTAAATGCAAAGCGTTATTAAGAGACCGGCCAGCATCCCGCACCGAGAGAGTTTATGGAAAAAACACAGTTAAAATCGCACTAAACAGGGATTACGGTGAGCACAGCCCAGGATCAGAAAATGGGAGGAGAGCGGGGTTTAATCATTAAACGCCCCTCCATCTCACAGCCCTACTGCAAGGAACCAAATGTCATTTTTAAGCAAACTCGTATCTAACTTTTCTGTTTGTTATATGAATGTTATGTAACTGGCTTGCGGTGCTGAAACAGCGATGAGTTCTGCGATAGCGTCCTGCCTGGCCGGCAGAAAGCTAGCGGAGGCGGCAAGCGACTGCATGATTCCCGGCCTCCGGTTACGCAGTCACCGTAATACTAACTTCCTCCGCCCAGTAAGACCCAGCTCAGGGTCACAGAACAAGGCGCCTTTTGGAGAAGGATTGATGTACCAGACCAGAATAGTGTTCATTCCACTAACTCTGATTCTTCTTGCCATACTTATGGGTCAGTGAGTGTGTTAAAATGGTTAATTTGTTACTGATCGATGGTATATATTAACTCAGCTATAGAAAAAAAGAATCTTTTTTTTATTCCCGTGTTAACTGTATACTAGCGCAGAACTAATACCTTTTTAATTTCGAAGAATATAATACAATGAAATTTAAATTAAAACAACAATGCTTGGTTATATAGATTTTTAAAAATCATTGCAGGTTACGATTCTGCTTTTATAATTTGAAACAGATCACGGTCAGGATTGCGTTTATCTTATCTCGGTTCATACAAGCTAAATGCTGTTAATATTGTAAGATGGGATATATTTCTAAAGCAACATTCAGAAGAATGTTCAGAAGAAGAAAATCACAAGCTGGCATATTTTAATTGTGATGTCCAAATGCATTCATTTTATCTGAAAGGGACCAATTCAAAATATTTTACAAGGCGTACGCTATCAGAAAAAAAGGTAAACATTTGTGCTTTTGCTTGTCACTGGGACTGTACCCTCAAGGGTCTGCTAGGTAACTGTACCTTTTAAGGTATAGAAATGGGAACAGTTCTGTACCATTGATGGTACATTAATGCTGTTTGTACCTTTGGGGTGTTCCTCAAAGTTCATTTCTGCACCTTAAAAGGTACAATTACAAGGTTACAGCCCCAGTGACAAGCAAAGGTACACATTGTACCCTTTTTTTCGGAGGTAGCAGACATTAGTGATATTCTGGTGGCTTCTAGGGGAACGGAGGTCCGGATCAGTGAATGAAACCCAACAGAAAGACGGCGCTGACTTGCCTTTCAGATACTGAACAACATTCGTTGATATTTTGTTGTTGCCGGTGGCAGCAAAAGGACACAGTTTGGTGTATGTTAATACGATCTAGCCTAATTTTTGTTCTCGCAACCCCGAAGAAGAGTAGTAGGCAGTTATTAGTTCTACTTGTACACAATAATTATTTTCGTAACATTTTAATAAATCCTTTTTAAGAATTTTAGTCTTTGAAACTTTGCTGTGGGTGACTGACATCGCCACCTGGTGGCAGCAAATCTACACACGTTTTGAAGAGTTACTCGGGAGGATTTTTCATTTATAGAAGAGACACATTGGTAAATTATCTTTAAACACACTGTAATGTAGTGACATGTGAGTAACGTTATGCATTTTACTTATTCACAGGCACAATAATATCTGTAGCCTATAACTCATAGTACTTTGTAAATTCATTCGTCACGCTGATATTTAAAATCCACTGAGGAAAAGTGAATAATCTCAATTTCATCGTATTTCTAACAGCATTTTCTACCCATGGTTGCTATGAGGAGATAGCGTGGAGCACTAGGTAGGTGTACTGCCTGGAAGGGACGCCGTTTACTCGCAGGGATTCGACTTTCCGGTAAAACGTCCACTTATCTAAAATATCTATGATCAGAAGAAAATATGATTAATTGTGCGTTTTCGTTTTCATCTCAATCATAGAACATAACGGTAGAACCAGATCCGGCTACTTTAAACAAAATCCTACGGGTTATAACGCTAAACATCGTCTCAGTCACCAGGTGAGCAGCTTCACACGTGATTTTCTCGTCGAAAGATGCAGCGGTGAGTTGAAAACGCGAGAATACGCCGGGAGTGTCGGCGCTGACGTAAAAAAGCAGCAGCCTCCGCAGCGCCCCGTACGTCCAATCGCGGTACTAATTGGCACTGCGTCCCAGGTCCTAGAATAAGCCGCCAGACTGCGGAGATCAAGACCCGGTGGATTTCCCTAATCTTCCTTTTGTCATTTTCGTTACTGGGCCCGCGTCGCCGCGATATCGGTTTCATGTTAGCCATTCCAGAGGCATAACACTGTTTTTAACTTGGATGTGGCCAGGCCAGGGATGGATCGGGGACCTGGTACGGCGTCGGGAGGGAGTTTCATATCCATAAGTGAAAACGAGCAGAGATGTTTCTCGGGTCTGTCCACTTTGTGTCAAGCTGACAGCTCTGGAAAACTAGCTGCGAGCAAAGTCGGGGAGCTTTTCAGGGCGTCACAGCTACCTGCCGAGACCTTACATCAAGTAAGTGCCGCTTTTTGTAGGGCATCAAGGTCTGTTCGCTCTAATAGTAATCTGCGGACGTGTGTGGTCCTGCTGGGAAACACCTTCAGATCGCGTAAGGTGCATGAAGATCACCGCTAGTTTACTAAGGCACATGTAAAATAAAATCATGTCTAATATATTAATATTGTAATAGACCCACGAGACCTCGCCGGCTTTGCAATTTATTAAACAAACCAAATCGGATGACAATCGTGGCATTACTTAAACGACAAAATTTGTTGTTGTTCATGCATTGTTTCCCCGATTAAAAATGTATCATCGTTTTTGTATCTGTGTTTGTCTTGGACTTGTAACCCTGTTTTTGTTGTATTAATGTTTTAACAAAGTAACAAAGCATAAATTATAAATTACGTGGGCTGCATAACAGAGGTCGAGCCTTGCTGGGTTTGCGGCTTATTTAGTCGTGTACTAAATGTATTTAAAAAGCACTGAAATGTTGTTGTGTACATCTATGCGAGAAATTTTCGATCTGCTGATCGTCCACAGCCTACAAAATGCTTGCGTTTGAGTTCTGGTTGCGGACGAAAGTGTCAAAGAACCGCACGGTATGACCGGCTTATTAGTAACTTAATTGACGCGAATGTGGGACGTAGCAAATGGTTTGTTTGGTTGGGCTGTCGGCGGAGCAGGAATTGAGTGTAACATTAGAAAAACTGTTTTTAATTGTTTGCAAAGACACGATGACTTTATATGTGCACTCGGCGATTTCGGTTACCGTTATTTAATCTTTGGTCGTACCGAGAGGCATGAGGGCGAGTATTTGGTCCCGTAAGTCGGAAGATATATATTCGAAGTTTTTCATTAAACAAATAAACTTATTTTAAAAGCCATGAAAAGGAAAACACTGTTTTGACAAAGCCTTTGGCGAAACAGCGAGTGAAAGATGTCATATTTCGTCATCCTGAGGCTGCCGCTGGAGGCTCGTTCCTTACATGCGGGGACCTCCCGCCGGGGGAGTCATTGTATCCCGGCACCATTTCAGGATGTTTGGCCCCGCTCCGTGTTTCCTTCCCATCCGGTCTGGCAGTTCTGCGGATCTGCTCCGATAACCCCCACCCTACAAAAAAACCATGAGAGTTGTATGAGTGACAGGCCACCCTTTTCCAAATTGGTCCCTGCTCGGAGCAGGATGCCGGATTTTGCACCCAGTAACGACGTGCCCGTGTCGAAAAAAGAAGACGTCAGATTTTTACTGAGTTCTGAAAGCAGAGAACTCAGAAAAGATTTAACTGGCGTATTTTCTGCCTTGTCTGTTACTTAGCTGCCTCTGCCTCTATTTCTGAGTCGAACATGATTTGTTATTCATTCAGAAAATCTCCGTGCATGCAGTGACAGAGTTTGTATCTAATTCATCAGCAGGCAAGATGTTATTCTCCTCCTCAATAATCTTATTGATTATTCATTTGTACGAGCCACTGGAATATGTCAGGCTCTGTACACTTATTGTTTCTGTTGTCACTGCGTAGTTTCATGTGCACTGCTTGTAAACATATAATGAAATGCTATTCCCGAATGAGATTTGTTGGGTTAACGCGGTCACTAGTGTATTGTTTTTTTGTTTTGTTTTTTTATTAAACCAAACCATCTACATGCTCATAACTGTGCTTTCATGCTCTCGTGGTTCAGTGTCGTTCATCAGTGATTACAGTCCTGGGTGCCATGTGAGGGGCTCTGCTCTCTGTCTGACCCCCAAAGATGTGGTCTATAAAAAGCTCTGCTCCTCCTGAAGCCAAACGTGTATGGTCTTGTCCGTGGTGGTGTCTGTTTTGGGACACTAGGCGCGTGCCCTGTTTACACTTACAGCTCTACTTACGTGTCTGTCCACTGTGCCGAATTGTCAGCAACATACCTATTCGGAAATGGGGAGCTGGCATCAGAGTCCACAACAAATGTACCTGCCCTCCAATCTCCTACGCAATTAGAAAAAAAGAGTACCAGTTTTTACCTTTGCTTGTTACTGAGGCTGTACCCTCAAGGGTCTGCCAATCGTACCCTAGCTGAAGGTAAATGTACCTTTTAGTCTAATCTAAGGTACATAAATGGACTTTGAGAAACGTCCCCAAGAGCCAAACAACATTAATGTACCCCCAATGGCACAAAAATGTTCCAGAGTCCATTTCTGAACCTTAAAAGGTACAACTACCTACAGCTATAGAGTACAGATCCCTGAGGGTACAGCCCCAGTGATAAGCAAAGGTACAAACAGGTACTCTTTTTTTCTGAAAGTGCAGTTCCCACTGCGGGTCACAAATCGTCATATCTCTCATCACCTGTTATTTTCTTATAGTCAGAATGGCAGTGTGCGTCTCTGCTCTGCACACGAATGGTGTAAATGTAATGTAAGGACTGGGAAAGGCTGGTTATACTGGGCACTCCTAGCAAAACACAGAGCACAATTGGGTGGTGACATTTTTTGGATTTGGGACATTTCCCGGGGGGGGGGTGGGGTGGGGGGAATGGGTACTCTGAAGCGTGGGTTGGGTTTTGCATTTTTCACAGGATGTGGCGGGCTTCCAGTATAGTAAGTTCAAGAAAAACTAAATGAACTTTCTGTCACATGTCCCAGCCTGAAAGTTCGCCTGCCAGGCCGTCATAAAGCAGGTCACATGAGCACAGGGGGCGTGGCCTGGTCTGGCCTGAAGCTCGCTGCCCGGCTGCCCACGCCACAGGTGCTGTGGTGCCCCTCCGCTGCCCGTCAGCTGCCATATTCCCGGTAACTTTAACATTGCAAAATTACACATCCCTGACATTAAAATACCTGGAAATATAAAATGAAGTCAAGTTACACATACTATGATTTTTTTTTGTGACTAACAGGGTTAACATTTTTGTAACATCCTTGCCATACCACAACAAATGTCACAATAGGTGCAAATACTATGTGATTAGGGGATGGGGGTGGGAGGCACCGTCTGTTCCTGGAGCTGGTGGATTGGAGGATTTGAGTCTTCGTTAGTCTCATTAGTCTTCTCAGTGTAATGATCCATGGGGTTTGGGGATCATATCGCAAGCTGCCGTCTCTTACCTCCCAAAAACACCTCCTTGTTTCAGGAAAATACCTCATGTTCTGTAATGTCCTGTAATAATGCAGGTGAAGGTGTTTCCAGAGCTTAACAGCCGAGCCCGTTTTTGGGTTTGAATTGTATTCGGGTGAGAGGTGTATTCTGGATAATGGGGAGCGGCCGTCAGGAATCGGGCTGGGTAACACGAGGTGCTCAGCATGCGCCTCGCTGGGCAGGAGCCCTCGTAGTGCCAGGCTGTCCAATAATAGTTAGGGCAGTGGAGACATTAATGATTTAAGTGAAGTTAAATGTTAAACGGTGAATTCAGAGTGGCTCATCTGTCACACGGTGGTGGTTGTCTTCTTCCTGGAGGATCCTCTTGCCTGTTGGGGACACAGAGGACACAGAAAAGACTAAAGATCGCTCACCATGGACAACGGTCGGCCAGAAAACTGCGTCTTCTAAGGAGTTGCGAGGACGAGCCAGTGCAGAACCCAGAGAATAATCAAAGTCCTTTAATACAGACTGTTAGTGTTTCTTGTACAGCAATGAGGCCTGTTGTCTACATGCTCGGGATCCCTTTAACCGTCTGTAGATGCATGTTGTAATCTGATGGGAAGGGGACCAATCCAGACCTTTCTGCTGCTTTTTATAGCCCATAAATATCTGGTGAATCAGCCTGGAACCTCCATCTGCCGGCTTCCACAGAAGATTATGAGGAACCCTGAGGTGGACTAGCTAATCTATTGGATACTCTGTGGTTTCGACTGCCTAACCTCAGACCAGCTAGCAGATAAATCTAAACGTCTTAAAATGTTTTAACCAAGTGGTGCAAACTTATAGGTAATCCTGAGACGTCCCTGTTTTTTGTATTTTACTTTTGGTAGCATTATACTAATTTAATGGAATTCTGCTGAACAACCTTTGGTTAAAATGCACCCTGGTTAACATTATAGGAAATGCAGATGTGTTAGTGACTTTTAGAAATTTCCTCTCACTGTGCGTCTGTATCTGAACGGCATTCCCCCCCCCGTGTGGCTGTGTGTGGGCGTGACTGTGTAACCATATGTGTGTGTCCAATCACGGGGCACAATTTTTCAGGCCCTGTGCTCTGTCCCACATCTGAGTGGGGGGGTATTTTGTCTGTGAAAGGGAGAGATATCACTACATCGGCCTCCCTCCCCTCGCGGCGGGGAGTCAAGGCAATCTTGTTTATTTATGTGTTTTTTACGTTTCTTGTACAGCTAAATCCTTGATAATCCCACAGTGCCATACGCTTTGTGGTCCTTGGTGGGGGGTGGGGGGTGGGGGAGAGGAACAC
>JABFEA020000083.1:1542489-1560048 GCA_019775915.2 Cyphomyrus plagiostoma
TAACTAAGTTACTTTTAAAAGGAGTAATCAGTAGTCAGTAATTTGATTACTATTTCTAAGTAACTGTGGCAACACTGCTGCTAACAGGCACACACTTCCCCTTGTGTTTCTGGCTGTTATCTTCACTTTCACTCTTTTCACTCTTCTTAGTGTGATACTCATGCCTTACGGTAGCGTTCGACAGCGCTGCCAACCCGCAGTCCTTGTGTTTCCTCTAACAGGCCTCTTTTGCAGAAGTGTAATGGGACCTGCTTCGTATTGCTATTTTAAGTTATATGTTTCAGATCCTCCGCACGAGCCAGAGCCCCACGTAAGATCACGAGCTCGGCCGAGGTAAGATATGTTCCGCTACACGCCAACACAGCAGGTGAGGGGCCCCCGGGGTTCACTCTGGGTAACTGGAGGGCTGCTGTCCTGAGGAGTGTGTTATTCTTTTTGGGACGACGCAGCTGATGACACTTTCAGAAGGAAAGCTGTAGGTTATTCACAAAGTGTGATAAAAAGCGGCTCGCACATCTGGCGGGAGAGTGATTCCAGCTCATACTCACGGCCACCAGGTCCTATTCCAGCACCTCCATCGAGGAGGCCATGAAGAAGGCAGAGCAACCGCCCACGCCTCCGCCTCGGCCCCAGAAGAGCCACTCGCGGGCCTCCTCACTGGACCTCAACAGGCTCTTCCAGCAGGGCACTCACGGTACGTCTGGCCCGTACATGGCTGGCTTTTTGACCCTGGACATTCTGCTGCTGGGATGTAGGGGCGTCGCTGCTGAAGCACCTTCAAGTCACTCTGTGGTCCTTGGGCTCAGCACTGATCTTCACATGTTCTAGGGCTGAAGAGTGGAAACCTGCTGCCCCCCCCAGCACTTCCTCCCAGACCGACAGCCACACAGGTATATGTAACCCCTCTCTGTCTGCTCTAATCTAGTCCAGCTGGGTGATGGGTCTATTCCCATTTGTATTCTGGCACTGTACCTGGTTTTTATTCTGGGTGCTGGCATCCTAAAAAACGTCTTTAACAATGACGGTGATTCAGACAAATAAACCTGTTTTTAAAACGTACTTATTTAATGATGATGGCAACGTGTTCCAGATACCGCACGTCCCTCCCAGCACAGAGCAGAGCTCCCAGAAGGCCGTGTGTCAGCCAAACTTTGCTGACTTTGACAGATTCAGAGGAGAGGTAAAGCTTCCTTCCGTACTTCCTTTCTGCTGCTATCTTGGAAAAAATGTTTCATGTTTGTTTACTTTCCGTTGTCGTCTTGCTATTATTATTTCTTAGTATTGTTTTTTTTAGCCTATGCAGGAGAATTACCAGGAGATTCATTTTAATCTCCTGGGATCATTTCAGCATTTACAAAGAGCAGCTCTTGATGTGAAAGGGCTTCCTTTACAAGCAATCATCCATTTTGCAAAATTAAATTCAATTTAAATTATATTTTCATATTCTTTTGTATTTGTGTCAGCAGTTCTTATTGATAATTTAATAATCGGGGATCTGGCTTTGACTGTGCCCGGCTGCTAAACAGTTTCTCTGTTAATAAACCATTGCTTATTATGAAACTTGATGGAGAAGTCAATGATTTCCACCTGCTTGGGCATCAACACAGCAGAACCTTGCGATAACCAAACCGGATTGGTGGGGGTCACACTGTGTGGGTGGCTCATTGATTCCCATCCCTATAATTGGAGCCCATCTGTTCAGTTTGGAGAGGCATGTGTGGCTGGAACAGTCCTGGAAAGTTCTCCCTCCTACCATTTGACTGTATATGTAGATGAAGTTGCATGTGACCCAAGCAAAACTTTCCCCAGAAGGAAAGCTTCACTGTATGATTATTCACTGCTGCTTTTTGCCCACAGTGATGGGGTTAAGGGGTTAAGTAGATTTTGCTGAGCAGGGGAGGTGCCCCGCCCCCCCCTGTAAATGTCATGGGGGTCTGCTATACAATGCCAGGCCCCCCAAATCAGCCCCTGGGTCTTGCTCATGGGCCAAATAATAATATAATATAATCAATAATTATAAAGACATCAAAACAATAAAATAACATGTATGGAATAATGCACTCACCCAAAAAGTAATAAACAAATAAAAATAATTTGTTGGGGGGGGGGGGTTTAAGCAAGGCCCTTAGACCCAGGAGGTCCCACGTTTGTGCTGCACTCTCATTGGCTGCTTTTCCTTCACTAACTGGTCAAAGTCCTCCAGTGTTCACTCTATCACTGTGTGGGCGTGTCCAGGTACCCAGGTCATGTCACATGACACTCTATCACTGTGTGGGCGTATCCAGGTACCCAGGTCATGTGACGTGACACTCTATCACTGTGTGGGCGTGTCCAGACCCTTGACTGGCACTGTGCCATGTGATCTTTGATCAGGAAATGTGGTCCCTGAAACTGCGATGCCCGGTGCTTATTCATGCCAAACTGGGCCACCTTCTATGCTGATAAATGGCCTCCTTGCTGCCTCATTGAGGGTGCAGTGCTGTTTGGAGCAGTGTGTACATGGATTTAAAGCTTGAGTCCGCCTGCCTAATTTTCTCTAATTTGCTATGTCCCTTTTTCTGGCGGTCTGACTTTGCCCACTAGATGGCACTGTTGGAAGCAGCACAGCTCAGGGCTGAATCAAGCCCCTTCGGACTTTGAACCGGTCCTGCATCAGGTTCGCTGTGCTGATTGGCTGCGACGTTCAGAATTTGAACATATTTTTCTTTTTCCCGTGACTTAACTTACTGCTGACACTGTTCCAAGCGGAGGAGCGGCTCAGCAGTTTCAGCTGAAGTCCCACGGCTTTCCGGGGAGCTGCCTTTTGAAAAAAGCCGGTGTTGGCCAGTTACAGCGAGACCTTGCACAGCTCAACCAGAGTGACTCATCTGGAGGGCTTCGTGAATCCTGACTGCTCTGGGCAGGGATTTTTTATTTTTTTATTTTTTTTTTGGGGGGGGGGGCATTTTATAAGTGAAGTGAAGTTTTATAAGCTCCCCCTGATGTGAATAAGAAGAGCATGTTCCCAATGTCCTGAGCTAGGGGTCAAATAAGCGTTACTAGAGGGAGGCCCCCCCAGATTGGAGGATCTTAGCCCACTCCAGGACACAGCCCTGCCTCCCCCCATGGAGGTCTGGAGTTCAGGCACCACCTTGCCCAGTAATCAGCCCCCCTGCCAATGCCTTATGGCTGCCATGATACTGTGATACCGGTGTGCAGGTGTTAGCAAAACAGCTCATTATTCTTGTTTTTAAACCTTGTACCCTATGTATTGTTTTATTGCCTTGGTTTTGGCGGAATGCCCCGGGAATCTGTTCCTCAATCCCAGCCGCCTTGCCGTCTCCTGACCCCAGCTCCTCAATCCGTGTCGCAGGAAATGGGCCTGCTCCAGCCCCCCCAGAAACCACTGCGCAGGAAGTACCACCCCGAGAGCCAGGCCCGGGGCCCGGCACAGACCTTCAGCTCGCCCACACACCCCCCTGGCAGGAACAGACCCCCCCAAAAGTAATGCTTTAATGCGATACTGAATATTCATTCATAATCATTCAAATACTGTATCTACTCCTGAGGTACATTCCTGAAGAAATGTATGCACTTTCAGAAGCTTGTTACAATGAAATTCAGATGCTGCATTAAATCTCAGGACGGCCCAGACGCGGGTTCGGCTAACTGTCCCAATGTGCTTACAGGCTGTCCTCGGGGCAGAAGAAGGACATCCAGCTGGCCATCCGCAAGAACAAGGAGACCAACGCTGTCCTCATGAGACTCAACAGCGAACTCCAGCAGCAGCTGAAGGTCGGGGCTGCACTGCCCACTGGGATTCTGCGCTCTGTAGTCACACTGCAGGTTCCCCCACTCCTGATGGGCCTTAGGACTTTGGCTGAGCAGTCTGCAAGGCAGATGGGCTTTCCCCTGCGCACCTTGCATCATCAGCCTGCCTGCCGGCTCTCGGTAGCTGCTCACGTCATTCCTGTACGCGACATACTACCCCTTCACCAAAGCAGCAGCAAAGTGATGGAAAGAGGATCCCCCTTTGCCCGCATTCCATGTTCACCAGCCGAACATGACCCAGAGGCCCGGAACAGATGCAGAGCTCCCAGCAGCAGTGCTTCAAAGCAAGCTTCCGCAGGCTCCTCCCACATGAGGAGAACCAATCCCATGTCATTGCCGGAGCTAGACGCAGTGTGGCTTGACACAGCATGAGCACCAACATTCCGCGGGGATCAGGAGGGAAACCTGCTTAAAATTACCCAGCAATGATGGCATTCCAATCCTTCCTCCCAGAATTAGAGACACAGTCGCTGGCGATCCCACCCAGGTTGGACAAATCTTGGAGGGCTGGGAGAAGTAACCTTCAACCTTGCCGTATTATTACCCAGAATTCCATGCTCTGGCATACGCTGGGATGGAAAGGGTGACAACATCATGAATTCATATTTGTAATGCGTTCACAAAATGCACAGCTGTGAGATGTAGATCCTTTGTGGGCGTCCTGCGTGGTCCATGAGCCAGAGAGCTGAAAATAAGACTGGTAATTTTCAGACAGGTTCTTTCTCCCAAGTGGGGAGGAGCTCCTCATCTTGGGGGGTTGGGGGTTAAAGGTCACGCTGCGCTTGTTTTCCCTGAGCCCCAGCAGGCTGTACCGACATTTGTCTGCACTTAAGTCATTTCCCTGAGCAGCTATTGAAGGAAAGGCATGGGGGGGATGCTTTGACTTTCCCTCTCAAGCACAGTGAGAGCGAGGAGATGGAGAACAAGATTTAAGGAGGGGCAGGCTAGCGTCTCTGAGGTCACATGGCCAGAGATCTCAGCAGCAGAGGTGAAAAGTTCAGGTCCACAAATCTGGGCCAAGGTTTTGTTTCAACCAATCAGTTGAGTATAAACAGTCACAGTCACAGAGTACTCAACTGAACTTTACATCTCTACTGAGCAGGAAGACGGGAGTTCCTCCCGCTGTAACGCTGGTGATTTTTCCTTCTCTCCCAGGCAGTCCATCAAGAGAGGATCCACTTGGAGAACCAGCTGGAGATCCTGCGTCCTGCAGCCATGTGACCATCCTCAAGGGTCAGACAGAGATATGGACAGACTTCTCCTCTGGGAGTTTGCCAGGGCTATGGGTCTCTCCTGGGCCAGCTGGTGTCCTCCTGGCCGTTCTGCACTCTCTGTGCCGGGTTGTGCTGTGTGTGCCGACACGTTGACACATTTGTAACAAGGCCCCCGTGAACCAGGACACATCAAAGGCCTGACACAGAGAATGAGCCCAGCGGGCTTCAAAGGGCAAAGGTCAAATACACTGTAGTCAAAAGAAGCAGCGAACATGGGATTCAGATCCTCATCCGGGGCAGCGTCTCCATATCTGTGAGCCCAACAGGTCAACTTCTGGTTGCATTAAGGTTTTATATATAATATCTCATATTCTTTTAATTCCAGCACTGCTTTTTAACTTCAAAACAGAGAATAATTTTTAAGGATGTATTTGACCTCGTTTTGGAAACTCCTCGTGTCGGCTTGTGAGTGGGTGCACAGTCGTTTCTGTGACTCAGGTCCGATTTTATGCACCGATAAGATAAATGTATCTGCCCTCAGATTTAATTTCACAAACCCCCAGAACAATTAAAAAGCTGAACAGATAGTAGATTGTTCTTAACTTGGACTCCAAAGAAAGGTGCTGATTTGTAGTACAAACCCCACAGTAACATTTTTCATGAAGAACTTGGGGATTGTGAATGTTAAGTATGTGTCATTTAATTCTGGATTTCCTAAATGTCCAGTTAAAGGTAACACTCCGCTGAAAGTGTGGTGGAGGCAGGACCGCAAAACTGCCCCAGCTTACATAGGGAGGGCAGATACCAGAGCTCCAGAAGGAGGGGATGGATTGACGTCAATCCCATAGAGATGCTGAGTCTCTCTGCCTGTGCCTGATGTCCTGCCCATGGAGAGCAGAGATAGAAACCAGTCACTTGAGATGCAGCAGCCCTACGAAGCTCAAGATGTTTGAATTTAGTGATGGCATTGAGCCTCAAATTTCTGTACTTTCTTTTTACTGGATTTCTCAAGAAATCGGACCATTTTAGAGCTAAACGTGTCGACCAGGAGTCCAAGAGCACAGCAGATAAAGGTGGAGAAGCACATTCTATTAGAGTTCAGAGCTGCTGCCGTCCGTGCTTTGGTCTGGGGTTAGGGTCCGTACCTACCTCATCCTGCTCGGATGGGACTGCAGCCCTTATCTGTGCCAAGAGAGGAAAACCAGCAACAGAGAGGTTTATAACCCCCCTGCTCCCGCCTGATGTTTGCTGATCTCAGCGCCGTGTTCCTGGTGCGTCAGAACTGCTCTCCAGTCCTGCGTGTGCAAGCGGAGTCTTGTCTGTGTTATCAGTTTCTGCATCTCGATGGGGCTGAGAGCGTTTCCAGTTTCAAGCTCCGCCGCGGGCCATAGAGAATGCTTTTCCCTGTTATTCTTAAATACGTTACCTAGCATGTTTCAAGCCAAATGTTGACGCATAAAGTTTAAACTGAAAGGACAAAGGCGATTGTGTGCATCTCCTGGCAGCGATGGGGGTTTTCACGTTTAACAGTGTGGGTTAATGTTACTACTGTCAGCTTAATTTAGCAAAACACTCTCCTGGGTGTGAAGCACAACTGCATTACATGGGTGCTCATCCGGATTAGCTAGTGATACGTGAACTGCTGAAAGTGAACGCTCTTCATGTGATCTGACTGAATTTATGCCAAACGAAACCGATACAGTTACTGTCATGTCGGACTCTTGGAATACCCCCCCCCACCACCATAAACCACCATAAACCACCATAAACCACCATTAAGGAACAATCCTTTAAATGACCAACAGAAAAAAAATGTAAGTTTTAGAAAGATAGCAAGAGGAAAATATTTTTAAAAAATCGAGTACAAGTATGATTATTGCTGTATCTAAATCTCTATGCAAATGCACTGGTGCTGAGAAAGCGGGCTTCAGTCTGACGTGTCTCTGCCGCCGTACATGTGCATATGTACCAACAGAAGGTGTTTAATGTATGCGAGTGGCTTCATTTGAACAGTTACCAACAGAAAGGCACACTGAGCTCCATGCTGAAATGCATTCTGGGAAATAAAGATGGCATTACTGAAAACATTTGGACCTAATGTTCAGTTTTAAATGTTCTTTTCTTCATCAAAATTGTTTTTTTTGCTCCATTAATCATAATGATATTGTACTGGATCTCTCAAGGTTGAGTTCCTGTTGTTTAAGTCTCCCACAATAATGCTGGAACTCACAACCTCTGTGTCCTCATTTATGATCTGTCTACTTCAAGATGAGCCACAAATTACCAGCTCTCCTTTGCTGGACCTTTTCCTGCACCAGTAGGGGTCAGATTTTTATAGGCACCATAGACAGTCCGAGTTTGTCGGTTCCCAGGATCCCACAGGAGATGAGGTGAGCCGAGTTGAAGATAAATATTTGTGATAGTGATATTAGACATTTTTATTATGCTGAGAGCCATTTTGAAGCCTTGCTCACAGTTGATTGGCTGTTCCGCCACTCGATTGTTGTCTCATCTTTCATGTGTCAGGTTTCATGTGAAAAGATGCTCCACCTCCCCCAGCTGTGGTTCCGCTGCCTGGACGGCCAGGATGGCGCCGTCACGCAGATGCTATTGTATCACTAACACTGTCACTGGTGCCCCCCCCCGCTCCAGGTGTCGCTACAAAGTTAGCTGGAAAACATGAAGCAGGTTCACCCTCAGCCAGAAAATTACCAGAAAGTCCTGTGCTAAGTGGAGCGGGGAGGTGGACTTGTCAGAGTTTGCCATCGTTTACCTGAGCATCATCCCCCCCCCTCAGGCAAAACTTTATCTCTAGACAGGGTGTCAAAATTGAATTATGCGCACACTCCAGGCTAAAACAGGAGCCTAATGACCGACTGACAGGTGAAAAATAAAAATGTAACAGCAAGTACTGTCAGTCAGTGTTTATTTACGCGCCTTGGTATGGTGTACTGCACCGGCCCGAGACGCCCTCTGTAGCTTTACAAACACGGAGTAAGCTCGTACTCTAGGGGAAGAAGCAGTGCTGCTCATTCTGTGTTCCGGGGAAGGTTGGGCTTCGGGTTGAGTGTTACTCTCTTTTCAGTAGCAGTTGCTCAGTACGGCTCTTGTTCAGACAGGAATGTGGACCCAGAAGCGTTGCTTCACCATTCAGTCTTTGCTTTCTCCTTTGCTACCTCAGCCTCCTCACCATTCTCAGCCTCTGCTTCTGTGACTTCAGACATGTTGTGGTGGGTTTCTCTCATTCCTGTCCCCTGTACACCCAATCACATAACACATCCATCCATCCACACACAAGCACACTTCCTATTGAATCTGTCTTATAACACACTGGCTTGATTCCCTTATGACAAAAAGGATAAACAAATAAACAAACACAACTGAATAAATAAAATGACCAAATAACATTGACGTTAGCACATTTGTTTAGAGTGCTGAGAGGCCATCAGGCACTCCACTGGAGAGGAAGGCAGCCCCATCCATGGTCGGTGACGTGAGATCTGGCTTTCTCACAGCAGATGATAGTCGTAGGACCACAAGAACCTTGATGCTAGTATAGTGCTACTCTATTGGTGTCCTTGTCTCACCCATGTATACACTCCAGGGGGGAGGGGGCTGTCCCCCCTACACACACATACACACACCTCCCTGTCAATGTCTGAATGTTTATTTTTCTTTGCCAGCTAAGCAAACGGGGTTCATCCAGAGTTCAGCCTCTGTGTGAGACACTCATCTCTTTGAAGTTTCAAGACAGAAGTTTCATCTTTGATGAAAGAAGCAACTCTCTCTGTCACAACAGACTCTGAGTTCAGATGATCTTTTGAGGAGGCAGAGATATGGAGCCACAGACCCTCCTAGGGATCCCTGCTGCTCCCCGGAGACCCAAAAACCAGGTATCGGGGGTGTTAAGCATTCCCTTAAAATGGCATCCTGCTCCATCGTGGGGTCCTACGGTTATTGTACAGGCCGTACTAAGAAGCCACGAGCCCATGGGACTGGTGCCAGTATGTTGGGGCGAAACCCACAACTGAAACTGAAAGGACGGACCGACTGTGGCTGCGTCCACACTTGTACACAACCCAGCCTTCATTAAGGCTCCGCCCACACCACTTAAACCCCACCCCAAATTTTAAGTTTCCACCCCCCCACACTCACTTTCAGGAAAGCGCCCGGAATGTCTTGGTCTCTCCCCTCCCCTCTTCTCGCTCCAACTGCCACACACCTTTCTGACCTCTGGGCGATATAGGAATGTTCTTAGGGACGCCGTCGATGTCTGACATGTGGGACACTCTTACTGCACCAGCTGAAAGAAGGATCGGTTGTCTGCTGCCGCCCTGTCACTCAATAGCGTTTCTTGACTGAGGCTGAAATCAAAGACAGAGTCTGAAATCCAAGAATCACCTTCCACTGGAGGCAGGGGCGCATGTGGGTGCGGCCCAATTCATTTCACTCCAGAAAAGCGTCACTGGCATCGACGCATGGCGCCATCACCCAGAACAGCATGTATGTTCTCATGCTCGCTCTGATGGGAAAGTGAAAAATGTTCTGTTACTATAGAAACCACTTTGCACGTTGATTGATCTGTCCTTCCGGATAGCATGCAATTTATTTAATGTACCCGTATTCTGCCGCTGTGCTGTGGGGGGGTGGGGGGGGGCACAGTTGTTTGGGCTGGCGTGGCCATGAATTCTGACACCTTCCGCCTGACCCCGTCAGTCATCGACCGCGGTGCCTGAAAGATTTTGCCCTGTGATATTTCGGAAGGGCAATTATCCACAGATTTGGAAAGGTGTCTCTCCTTCGTCAGCTAGGCTTACAGCGGAGTCGGATAAAACCACAGGGATTTTTATTTTCATAGTTCAGCAACAGGAAGCCAAGGCTGACAGATTGGGGGCGGGACCAGACCGGCGACCAGAGTCAGCTCGAACCCTGAGCATCATTATGCATTTGACAGGTAAAGCTTCAAACATGTTATTAAATGAGGGCTATAGTAAAGAAATATGGTTTGACACAAGATTAGTGATAATTGAAATGTGTAAATTATGAACTATACCTAAACAACAGCAGCTCCAATCTTTCTGTCACGCCTCGCTGATGCTGGTCTTTCACAGCTCTGGGTCCCGCTCTGTCCCCTTCCGTTGCCAGGACACAGTGTCTCTCCTGCCGTCTGGGTCACAGTCACCCAGTGTCCACACCCAAGGCAAGGATACACACACAGAAAGCAGCAGACTTCAGCTACATGTGTCAAACTATAAATATCTCTCTGTGCCGCGTGGTCTGGGTTATCCAGAGCAGCTGAAGTCCTTTTTTATGCACTCACAGCTACAGTTACACACATTGATTTATTGGCAGCATAGAGTCTCATCACCAAGCCTTTATTATCACTGTGTTCCCACGGTAAACCGTGGTTCTGCATGTATGCCATTCGTAGGCCGCTCAACTCTAAGAAAATGTCGAGTGAAGTTTGCTGTGTCGCCACTAGAGGGTACCACAGAACCTGCAATTTCAATCTGAACGTTAGTTTACAGTAAATTAAAACATAATAAGCAAATATAAATACACTGTGTTTGAATGGGTTTTGTGTAAGTCTTCGTATTTTCTCCATATAAAAATTCACATTAAGTTGTTTGCAAAATGAAGATGAAAAATGAAACTTTCAAACTTTTGGTGGAAATTCATCGTGAGGCACCTTTAATATCAGCGATTGTTCTTGGCAGACCGGAAGTTTCCTCTGTGCAAACGGCAGGTGATAACGGGTTTATTTCCAGGAATACTTGTTTCTTCTGTCATTCGACCACTTCAATGAAGCCTAGACGGTCCGGAATATTCTCCCTGTCTCTGGTTAAATCCCTTCATCTCCTCCCAGACATTAAAGGTAAGGTTTTAACAGGACATTTGGTTTACCCCTCAGTCTGATTACAGTCTCTCACTGAAACATTTGTACAGTTTAACAAAAAGCACCCATCGTTTAATTAATCTGACATTTATTGATTTACTGGCATCCTCCTCTACACATTATAAAACCACAGAAAACCAGAATGATATAAAAAATAATGCAAATTACACTAAGAAGGAGTTTTAAATAAGAGTTTTGTTGTTCATTTGTGTAATCAGAGGGCCCAATCTGGTCTGGTGAAATCCAGATCTTAAAAAATATCTCCCAAGTGTACAATTCCTTTAAAAAGGCTCAAGGCTTCTCTACACCAGTACCCATGTTAAAAAGCTGTATTGGTTTAACATTTTTCAATTAATTCCTTATTTGCAATTGCTCATGAGTGAATTTCATCCTGACTGGAGCTCAGTGAGAGAGTGAAGTCACCCATCACCAAACACTGGCGGTGCATCGACCGGCTGCAGTTCACACTAATCTCTGCAGGCCTCTTGCTGACAGGTTAGGCCCCATCTTTCCGCTCTCTGCCGTTCCAGGGCGCGGTTTTGCTGGCTCTGCATTACCAACTGCTCAGGGGGGGCTTAGACCGCCCTCTCTACCAGGCCACATTCCCCCGAATTGAGGGTTTAGCAAAGCGCTCATTCAGCGACTGCGAACGGACCCCGGACCGGCAAGCGGGTCTCTGCTCCTAGGCAAAAGCCAGGTCATTTGGCGGATTGTCACGGAAACACTGAGGACAGGCAGGTGTCACACCTTGGTCCAGGTGTCTGTCTGTCTGACAGTCTATCTGTCTGTCTGTCTGACCATTTGTCTGACTGTCTGACCATCTGTCTGTCTGACTCTCTCTCCATCTGTCTGTCTGACAGTCTGATACTGTCTATCTGTCTGTCTGTCTGTCTGACCATCTGTCTGTCTGATTGTCTGTCTGTCTGACCGTCTATCTTTCCGTCTTACAGCAGGAGGTAGTGGCTTGGGTATTGACTGATTAATGAAGGCACTTACATGTTATGTAATCTATTCTTTCAGCTACTGTTAAATTGGAGGTTTGGCAGGGCGGTAAGTTCAGGTATGTCTGTCTACAGTGGTATGCCCAACCTTCTTCCAAAGAAACTGTATTAATGTGGCTTCTTGCAGGAGGGTGTAAAATATGGTGAAGTGTGATTTTTTTAAAATGTATGTAGCATAAACCTGTTATTGGCAGTTACTTATGCTCTATGCAACTTTATTAAATACCTAAGAAAAACATAAAGGCGTGTTCAGATCCCGTTGATCGGGGACGCTGTTTGTCGTGCGCTACCATTCATCGTCTGTACTACAATATCAAGCTTTACTGACTCCAAGCGGCCTGTTGAATGAATGAACCGATTCCCGCTCCGGAAAATGCGCCACTCCGGGTTTTCGCGTGATCGCGTCTTTTTAAAATCCACCTCTACTTTACAGCGCTGGGGAAAATGCATGGCAAGGCAGCTGATGATCAGAAGAACAGCGGAGATCCCAGTCTGAAGGCAGGCTGCCTTACTCCCTGACCGCGCGATCTTTACCACAGGAGAGTCAAAACATGGAGGAACCAAACATGAATTCGGGAGATTGGGATTAACTGGGACAGGAGCCTCAAACGCGACTGCTTTACTTGGATTTGATTTATTCTGAGGGGAATTTTGCTTTCCCGTGCAAAATGCCTTTCGCCAAACGGATCGTGGAGCCCCAGTCGCTGTGCAGGCATGCGATTCCCAATGACGAGGGCTTGCTTTTTGAGGATCTTTGCTCAATCAACAATGTGGCTCTTTCCCGGACCCTGAGGCAGCTCTCCGACCTGGCCAAGCATGCCTGCTCCTTATTTCAGGAGCTGGAAACCGAGATCCTGTCTACGAACCAACGGGTCTGGGTTCTGCAAAGCAAAATAGGGAGAATTCAGCAGATCGCCAGCGGACTGGATCCTAAACTGGAAGCCGTGCGTAAGTACCCGGCCCGGGCGGCGTGTCCGTAATGTGAAAGAAGAACCGCTTCATGTGCCATAGTTTTGGGTTCAGTCCTTCAGGGAGGCTTTGGGCGAGCCCGGGACACGAAAATGCAATGAGGTGCGCGCCTTATTTCGTTGTCGTATATCATTATCGTATTCCCGATATATTCCGGTTCGCTCTAAATGCCCGTGACAGAAGCCACATCCAGCGCTATTTCGTACCGGAAAGGGCAAAAGGAGGTGTTACAGATGAGAGATTGCACGTTAAAATAGTTTCTTTACAGCATCTGCGAGCGAGTGTTGCAGGCAGAGGGGCGTGTGCGCTGCATGGCTGGGATGAGGCTGCACCGGCGTCTTCACCAGTACCGTCTCTGTTTATTAATGTGGGCAAACGCTGCAGGTGCGGGGCGACTTCTGTACCTGACCGGAATGGATGATCACGCCCCGTCTTCGGCGCTGAATCCCCCTCTGCAGTGCCGCATCCCACGCCGTTCCCCATTAATATCACAGCCTTAATGAAATCGCTGCGGTGCGAATGACAGATGTGGGAAATGAACGCGTGAGATAAAAATGCCCAGTCAAATTAGGGTTTTATGTGGAATGTGAACCGGTTTGCGCAACCCTGGTACCGGGAACGCGCGCCGTGCACCGTCCGATAGGTGAATTCCGCGTTACTGGAGGATTACTGGATTGCAGACGACTAGAAATGCACAATGACCATTTATACCAAAGAGGGTTTCTCTCAAGCGTTTAATCCAGATGTTTTTTGTGAAGTCCGCCCTATCAAGTGATGCATCGTTAGCGTCGGTCGCAGTTAACCCATTCTCTCCCGGTGGGAGCTCTGAAAGTACCTTAATTAATACAAGCCACGTATGAAATGGTTGCGGTGGAGATTTGGGGGAAAATGGTAGTGATGGGAAAGAAGAGAAAATATTTCGAAGTGAGGACATGCAGTGGGGAATGTTTCTGTTTTATTCTCCACTGGAATAATAACATTTTGGTTATTGGAAATTGACGCAGCTGTAAGGATTCTGATGGAAAAAAAAAAAAAAGAAATCCTTCAGGATAAATACTTTGTCTTGTTGCAGGAAAGTGTTCCTGGTGTGTGAAAATGCCAGTCGGGAGGAAAGGCACTATCTTTAAAAAATACTGAATTTGACACATCCAGCACTGGTACTGCCCCTCGGCCTTCACTCGTCTGGTACATGTGGCCAAGCCTGGTTTTCTGCCTGGAAGGGATTGCTCTGGGATAGCTGTGGTTTGACTTGGGTTAGCGTGGTGGGTCGATGAATGCACGTGATGATTTCATTTGTTTTTAAGGTACGTGAAGACTTCGGTACTTTTTGCCAAGATTCTCATTGTCTTGCAAAGTGCGCAGTGCTTTCCCACGCCATGCAGTACGATTTGGCCTACAGGGATGCATGTCGGAATAGGTTTTTTTTTTCCATGACGAAAATGACTGTTTCTGTAAAATGGTCTTTAGGAAGTACTTCAGATTTATGAGAAACTGTACACCCCACATAACGGTTTGCAAACAGGTGTCCATTTTAAAATGTGCATTTTAATAGCGACCTCAGGTGCTTCTGGTTGTTCCTGTTTATTGGTTACCTAGCATAAATATGAACCTTTTGAGCAAGGGTAGGGTCAGTGCTTCAGGCTATGACACTGTAACCTTCTGGACCCATGTCAAGGTGCTTAAGCATGTCCTGAGATCCTAGTGATATAACTTTCGATCTGCCTGTCTGAAAAATGGCTGCCTTCCAAAGCCTTTAATGAACTCTGGGTGTGTAAATTAAGTAATTCTTTATTCACACCAGTGCATTGGCATGCTTCTTTTCACTTTTCACATATTCCATTTTTCATTTCTTTGAGAAACACACGCGCGCACACAGTTAAGAGTGAAACTACAGTCAAGCCATTTATCTGATACCCAGACCATTTTTTGAAGGGGTGGTTTAAGGGCCTTGTTCAAGGACTGGATAGAGATGAGACTATCTGGGCTTTGACCCAGCAACCTTCCAGTCACAGACGCAGAGGTTTACCTTCCTGAACCACAAGTCCAGGGGACCTGTGTAAGCACCAAACCAAGATGTCTTCTGCTATCTAAAAGCTTCAGTCACTCATGCACTTGGGACACCATAAGAGCTTTCAGTCCCTGCACCTTTAGCTTCCCCGAAGGGTTAAACTCCACTCTGTATTGCTCAGTAAAGGAAAGAATGCAGTTTTTTAGGATGGCCTGAGATCCTCATGGAACACTCCATACCCTGAAGTGGACGCATCCCCATTTACCCGGCTCCGGTTACTGGACCACATGGCCGTGGTTCAGCGGTCTGGCATTAAAAACAGAAATAGCACTCGTACATTCAGCTGTACGTTAGGAGGCGGAGCAGCACCCTGGGCAGCCAATGAGAGGCACCCTGGACAGCCAATGAGAAGGCCCCAAAGTGACTGCGTGTCTCTTAACATCTGCCTGGAGATCAGCACTGAATCATGGGCATTGTGCTCTGCGTGCCTCTGTCTCCGGCCTAAATGGGCAGGCTGTGAGCGGACAGGCTCTGTGGCATACTCCCCCCCCACTCCCCCTTGCCGGGGATGTTAATTGTCGTCGTTGTCATCGTCGTCCCCCCCACACAGCCGGGTAAAGCAGGTCAGGAGTCATGGTCATGATAACTTCTGATTCTTCGAAGAGGGGAAGCCGTCTAGCCCTGATGATCTTGGCTTTGAACTGGTGGTTATTCTTGCAGTGCTCGGACGGGGGGGTGTTTTGGTTTACGGGGAGAAAAGCACATAAGCTTGCTGACGTCCTTCCAGTGGCTCATAAGGGAGTAATGCAGTCACCTCTATTCTGGCAGGGACCTCTCTGTAGGGGCCCCTTCTGACTGTAACTGCTCATAATGGTCTTTTTTACAGTAATGGGGCTGCAGTTAAACAACGGGGTTGGTATGCGAATGAGAATTGGTGCAAATGTGCTCCTGAGCCATTGTTGGCGGGGGGGGGGGGTAGGGACGGAGCCGCCTTTGTGAGGCTTCCCGCTGTGGCAGGGTGGGGTGCAGGCTGGGGGGGCCTTCAGAGACTTGTGTTCCAGGGCTCAGCTTCATAAATGACGGGAGACGGTGGGATGGTGTCTCCGCTCCTCACTCTGTCTCGTCATGTGAGGATGCCCCCTCCCTAACTCCTCCTATTTTTTTGAAAGTGTGCCTGGCCAATTCCGATTTTTTTTTGACTGCATATAAACAAAGATCAGCTTTTCTTCAATGCAAAATTTTATTTTCATAATAAAAGAAATCATTAAACTTTACAATTTCCCCTAAACTGCACTACATTACAGGATTCTCACTTAAGTCTCAAAATAAAGTGCTCTGTGACTGGAAAGATGTGCAAATAACAATTTACTGAAAATTAGTTAATGTACACCCAGCTTTATCTGGCATTTTACTTTACCAAACAAGTGCAGGTGCAACAGATTAAATTAAATAACAAAACAGTAAGTTACTTGTATAGTTTTCCAGTTTGTTTAAATTTACCAGATAACACCACATTGACCCTTTTGTTTTTATATTTGTCTTAAAATAAAATCCGTAAGTTACAAACCTCCGAATAAAACTGAAGTGTACTATACTCTTCCAAATAATAATAGGTGCAGGGTAATATTATTAATACCAACATCACGTGTTATGCACAAACATCACTATTAAACTAGATTAAGATCAGGCTTTTTCATACCTTCACACTGTACGGACGTTATAGCACAGGGGGTTAAAGTTTTTACTCTGTCATAGGAAAAAAACATGGCTAGCTTTGCAATTTTAATTGTTAATTGTCAGTATATGTTTAATAATAAGCTTGAAGTGGTGATTCCCTCATGCTTTACTTTGGCTCACAGTGCAGAGCTTCATACTAACGACATGCTGGCTGTTGCCTGCGCCACTGTGCACATGACGTGTGCTGAATGCATGAAACAGACCGGTTTGGTGTCAGAAACACTGGAGATTGACCGGCCGGTCTCCAGTTGTACCCGAGCGCGCTGAAAATCGGTCGTTTGCGGGGCCTGGCCGGTCGATCGGTGCATCTCTAATATCCATCACCATCCTGCAGGTGGGGTCAGTACTGCGCTTCTGTTGATTAGCTCCATCCAAAGCATAGTCATTTCAAAATGGAGGGGTTGCCCTTCTGTTAAATTAAAAGCTTAAGTCGCTTTGTAATGTCTAAATTAGAGCCCGACCGATTTATCGGCAGGCCGATATTATCGGCTGATATTAAGCATTTTCCAAACTATCGGTATCGGCATTTATAATGGCCGATACTTGAATATTTAAAAAATAAAATAAAAATGGACGAAACACCCTTTAACCATGTCATGATCGATAAATCTCGCCCCAAACGATGGAAGCCGTCTACCGCGCTGTGGATATGCCATACTATCGGTACATCGCGGTAGGCTACTTCCTGTTTCCGGGGTGCGCTGCGTGCGCGGTCTCACATTGAGCGGTGACGTCGTGAGTGGGGAGAGAAGGCAGGAGGGGAGGACGAGCGGACAGCTTCACCAAGAGGTAAGAATGAGAATGTGACACAGGAGGATCACAAGCAGGGGTGGGCGGTATAAGCGGAATAAATGTGTAAATGTACCATACCGTAGATTGTTGTACGTGGAAACAATGTCAGCGTAGTAACAAGAAATTGGACCC
>JABFEA020000083.1:1614625-1626199 GCA_019775915.2 Cyphomyrus plagiostoma
CACACAATATTTTTGTGTGTGTTTGTATACACCACTGTTTGGGGTCACTTAGAAATGTTCTTGTTTTCCATGAAAAGGTATGCAAAATGAGTTTGAATAGGAAACATAGCTAAATAAGTAGGAACTAGTCTTTGACAAAGTAAAAAATAATCATTTTTGAAATTAAAATAATAATTGTGTTCTTCAAACTGTGCTTCCGTCAAAGAGTCCTCCATTTGCAGCAATGACAGTCTTATAGATCTTGGGCATTCTAGATGTCAGTTTGTTGAGGTAACCTGATTAGATTTCACCCTATGGTTCCTGAAGCATCTCCCATAAGTTGGATTGGCTTGATGGGCACTTCTTATGTACCATTCGGTCAGGCTGCTCCCATAATGGCTCAATGGAGCTGAGACCCAGTGACTGTGCTGGCAACTCCATTATGCACAGAATACCAGCTGACTGCTTCTTCTTAAATAGTTCCTGCATAGTTTGGAGCTGTGTTTGGGTTATTGTCCTGTTGTAAGATGAAATTGGCTCTGATTAAGTGCCATCCACAGGGTATGGCATATCACTGCAAAGATAGTCTTCCTTCTTCAAGATCCCTTTCACCCCGTATAAATCTCTCACTTTACCATCACCAAAGCAACCCCAGACCATCAGATTGCCTCCACCAGGCTTGACAGATGTCAGATCGCAGATCCAGCATCTTTCCATTTGATCTGCGTCTCACAAATGTTCCTCTTTGTAAACCGAACTCCTAAGACTTAGATTCATCTATCCATAGCACTTTTTTTTTTTTCTTCAAATCTTCCTCTGTCCATGTGTGTGTTTATTTGCCATCTCAGTCACTTTTATTGGCCATTCTGAGATCCGGCTATTTCTCTGTGATTCTGCCTACAAGGCCAGCAGTTGCCTCTACACTGTTGACGTTGAGACTGGTCTTTTGCAGGTATTATTTAATGAAGCTGCCAGTTGAAGATCTATGAGGCGTCTGTTTCTCAAACTACACACTCTAATATATTAATCCTCTCGCTCAGTTGTGCACCAAGGCCTCCCTGTCCTCTTTCTATTGTGGTTAGAGCCCGTTTGTGCCGGTCTGTGAAGGGAGCAGTACACAGAATTCTATGTGATTTTCTGTTTCCAGGCAAATTTTCACATGGAAAAGCCTTCATTTCTCAGAACAAGAGTAGACTGTTGAGTTTGAGAAGAAAGTTCTTTGTTTCTGAACGTTTTGTAGTCAAACCCATAAGTGCTGATGCTCCAGATACTCAACTAGTCCAAAGAAGGTCAGTTTTATTGCTTCTTTAATCAGCACAGCAGTTTTCATCTTTTCTGACATAATTGCTAATTATGCCAATTAGCAATTAACCTTTTTAAAATGATATACTTACATTAGCAAACAAAATTCCACTGGAACACAGGACTAATTGTTGCTGATAATGGGGCTATACACCCATGTAGATATTCCATTACAAAACAGCCACAATTGTTACTTGCAACATTAACTATGTCTGCATAGTATTTCTGATCAATAAGATGTTAATTTAAATGTACAAAAAACTTCTACGTTTTCTAAGTGGCCCCAAGCTTTGGAACGGTACTGTAACATACCCTGCTAGGCCAATGTGTACCGCAAATATTTTCACAGCACAGTGTCCGATGGAAGCAAAAGAAGGAAAAAAAACACCCTTTAGAAAATGACATTTAAAAATAGCGTATTCTGGAGGCGAGGTATGTATTGCAACCCCCCCGATTCCGGTGGTCCCCGCGAGCAGCGTCCCCCTCCACCCGCCCCATGTTTGTCAACAAATGCGCGCTTTTGTGGAGACCGCGGCGTATTACTGTGTTACCGCAGCCTTCGCGCGGTATGACCCTAAATTGTCACCCACTGGAGGAGTCACTGACTCAGTTTTTGGAGTCATTGGAATATGAGTCATGAGCGTGAAATGTGCGGGGTGCAATAACAAATCACGAGATTTATGAATGGTCCTAGCTACCATTTCAAAACGCCGTGGGTATTTCCTTATTTTTCTGGGTCCTGCAGATATGTTCGATCGGTGAACTAAAAACTTTCTATGGTAACACGAATACGTTGTGCAAATCTAAACATTTAACTGGTTTCTTTATCCTGGTTCAACCAATTTGCGTTCTATAAATATCTCCAGACTGATGTGTTAATTTAAAATATATTTCTGGTGCACACCATGTAGTTGTCTAGAACATTATCAGCATTATTACTGGTGGAGAGCAGTGTTGAAAAGGTCTCGGTAAACCCTAAAATTAGGATTTATGTGGGGTATAAACTGGCTGAGGCCAAACTCCCAACAGTTGCACGTCTGCACTTTACACCTTAGGGATTGAGTGAAAATTCGCTTCTTACAAGAAGTCAGGGTAAAGTAAACGAACGAGTACACTTTATCCTTTATTCAAACGATACAAAGACAAATATCTACCGAAACTGAATCAAAGTACAATCGGCTATAGAAAATGGATGGATGGGCGAAATTTGTATACAACTATTGAGGTAAGCCACGGGGAGGCGGTGTGGACTCTCCAGTAGACCGATAATGGAGCCCACTAACAGCAAACGCTTTACCACGTCGAAACTCTAATTTTGACCTTTTAGTTTTAACAACGCCAAGCACTTCGATATATGTAGCACGTTGTTAGTAATTTTATCTGGATTTGTGTAAATATGTAAATGCCATCGGGTATCCCACGTATTCATAATCTTGACAGGAATTTCGGATTTACCGAATTAAATACATCCTGCTGTCGAATGCTTCAGTGTGACGGGTTATGTTAAGAGTAATGCGCATCCCGTTTGTTTAAATGACTCCGTGGTTTGTCTAAAGCCAACATTCTTGCAGTATGAATAGCAAAGTGAATCATGTGAAAGTAGGTGAAAGGTCAATTTAATAATAAAATTACCCTACGGCACCCAAGCAGATACATTAAAGCAATTTAATAGACTGTTCTGTAGAAATCATAACTGGCAATGTATCGGAAGTAATATGCAGGAAGGGTATGATTACCGAAATGCCGAATGTGAGTGGCGTGCGCTTGTAAAAGCGCAGCATAAAGTAGGCTTCGTGGAAAATGGTAGAGGTGTAACCAGCGGATGTGATTTGAATATCCGTCACATTTATTTGGATAGTAACAATGAGCTAAATACAAGAACTAATGCTGTGTTTAACGGTCTGGCAGCTGAACCAAAACATTTAAAATTTCGTTAAGTTACTGTATATCAAAGACTGCCCGTTTCGCGTGGATTAATTGCGTTGATTATGGGATTTTTGTGACTACAGCTTAGATGGTGGTGCATATATGTATGTTATGCATTTGTGTGCCTTTAAACCTGCAGACCTGAATCTAACGAACGCGGTTTCCAGCAGCCGGAATATTGAGAGAATCGATTGGCGTCGTACATGCACATGGTGCGGGCTCGGCGGAGCTCGGCGGGGTTCGGCGCTAGGTGCTCCGTGCATCTGCGCTGATGGCCACGCTTCCGTCTTTTATGACTGATGTCTAGCGAAAGAAACCGGTTCGATTGCCATCCCGATCAGGTCGCGGTCGTGGGTCGTCGCCATTTCAGACGGCAGAGAGCTGTGTTTCATCAGTATGCAGTGATTTTACTTTTTCACTAGCTAATGGCCTCTGCGTGGGCGACCTGCTGCGGCTCGCATGTCGTTACAGCCCCCTCATTTTTGTGTGGCAGCCTGTGCGTCATTACCTCGCTTTTAAGGTGTTGAGTGGGCGCTCGTCCTTAATGACACCTGTGTGGCACAGCCACAGGTATAAAGAAATTACTAGAAAGTGGCTTGATGGTCTTGTGGTTCGAGAGGGAAGACTGGCGAGGACTTGTCTGTGTTGTCAGCTTAACCTCCAGGCTAACCTGGTCCGCATAACAAAGATGAAGCAGTTTTTCCAGAATATGAGACAAAGCCCTAGTGTTGAACTTGTTCTTAATAAAAACAAAAAGCTTTTAAATATTAAGTTAATTAAGAAATTATACTGGGGCAGAGCCCTAGATGCACACAGCCTCGAGTGAGTTTAGAGATCTCTTGTGTAGGCACAGACCGTGGTAATGATGAAAAGAGCCTTTGGGGGGCGCTGTGTGCTTTGGCTCCGTTGCGTTTTCCCTTTTGGGGGAGAGCAGCCCTTCAGGGGATGGCGCTCCGGGGCATTGGGTCTCCAGCACACTCTGCACGTGTGACCCTGGGCTGCGGCTTGTAATTTTTTGAATCTGGTCGGCATGGTGACAGAGCACCTGCTGCAGAAGGTCGTTTTAATGAATGAATTTGCTATTGTTATTATTTTTATGGGGGTGGGGGTGGGTGCCGGCCTGCTCTGTGGTTCCTAGTGTTCTCAATGAAAAGTTCTCATCTGATTGCAGCAGACTGATCTTGGCGTTACTATGACGCCTCCCTTCGGTGTCCATAGAGGGATTTGCTGCGGTTCCCGCCAAGGCGACGGTAAGTAAACAGTGATGCAGCGGGAACCCTGTCTCCGTGGAGACGTCACCTGATGAAAGTGATTGGGCCTCGCGGGACCTTCTGAGAAAACGGCCTTAGCAGTTCGGAGAGAAGGTGCCCTGACCCGACTCGCCAAATTAGCCCCCCCCCTGGGGCCTCAGGAAGGGCTCTGCCGCCGCTGCTTGTTCTCATGCCTGACCTAAATCCATCCTGTTGCCCGGCGCGTGGTAGACAGATGCAGGGGGACCTCCTGTGCAGGGCTCACAGAGGAGGGGGCCCCAGAGGAGGGCCCCCGTGGTCTCAGGTTTCACGTGGTTAGTGCTGTGATGGATGGCCGACCTTGCCAGCCCATCTGCTCTCCTCGTTGGGCGGCGGCCGCAGACAGAGCGCCGATCCCCCCCTCCACCTCCCCCACCCACTCTGCCCCTTTAACTGCGAGGGGGCGAAGCAGGAGATGAGTTTTGCGGAGGAAGCGTTGTCATATCCAGGAGGAACTGTGATTCAGCGCTATCGCATTTTTGGACGCTGAATCAGCTGCGACGGAGGAAGTGGAGGCTCTCGACAGTCTAACATCCAAATTGCAGAAATGTGCTCGCAGTTGCACAAAGCAAGGTGTGGGCTGCACTCCGGCGGGCCACAGCTACCAGGGAAGCCACGCCTGCTGTGACCCCCAAGCAGCAAGGTCGACCGGACCAAGCTCCTCAGGAAGGCGTGAGTCGCAGCTCAATGCCTGTGAGAAGCCCCCTGCACTCCCCCCCCTCCACACCTTTCCTTATGGGCGTCGGGTTTCTTTAACCCCCGCCATGCCCCGGGCCGGCGGCGGATGGATCCGGCCACACCGGCTGCGTCCTCACCACGCCGCCGCATGCCTTGCGCACACGTGTTTCGCATTATGGGCAAAGTGACGCCTCTCGACGCGCCTTCTGTCCGTTCCGCCTCGTTCCTCCGTCTTTGAGTCATTCCCGGTCTGCTGCTCCTTTTTCCAAAGAGAAACACCAGTCATCCTCCAAGGGGTCGAGAACTTCGCCACTTGTCGTGTTTGTGCAGTCGGTGGAAATAAGTCATGAAATATGCTCTCTGTCGCCACCTAAATGAGCATTTTGTCAGCGCTGATCTATGATGCCTTTGTGTGGCCTGGAGGCCCTGACGTGCTCCGCTTCTCAGTTTCTCATCACTGTGGGCCGGGTGCGGCGGGGCAAGCTAAGGTGACCACCATGGCTGAGACCGTCCATCAGTGACGACGCCAGCACTGATGGCTAACGTGCCCCTGTGTCCTCTATCGCTCCCTGTCGGATAGACACTAGCTCTGACCAGTAGGGGGTGCTATCAGTGGCAACGTCACAAGGAGCCCCAGGTCTTCAGAGGAACCCACCCATGAAAGCTGCATCATGGTGGAAAAAGTGCAGTCAGCTGATTAAGCAGTGCGGACGTTTGAGGTGGGTCAGAGCATTAGTCACCCTGGTGCTTCCTGATGTATAAACAGGTCCTTTGCTGAATGGAGTTGTACCTTATGAATGACAATCACTGTACCCTCAGTGCTGGTCATGTGCTGCTTATTTCCGTTACGCAGCAGCCGCCGTCTGCCCTGTCCCTGTCGCACAACCACTTCCTCTCCGCTCTGACCAGGGGCCCTGTGGCTGGTTCATGTGACTACCCCACCCAGCCCCGCCTTGGTAGTTCCATGCTGGCTTGTTCCACCCCATCAGTCTGGCAGCCCGAGGCCCCTGGCGCTCAGATGCTGCTGGATGGTGCCGTGTGACCCGTATCCAACCGTGGTTATTCCTGGCCAAGAGAGCGAAGACCTGACCTCTCTGATGTCAGCGGTGACTGAATGAATCATCATCGATTGCTAAGTTAATCCACAGACATTTAGAATCATGCATAAAAAAACGCTCCAGATATTATTGACTGGCGTCATTTGTGCATACTGGCAATATTTCAAATCTGCTGCAAATGAACCGGATCCTAGACTGCTGTCCTTCTGTCGGGGGCGGTGTGTGCTGACAGGAACATGAGTCGCTCTCTCAGAGCATGCATACCTCAGGCCCTGGCGGACAAAGGAGCACAGAGGAAGCAGGAAGTGATGGACATCCGCTGAAGCTGTTACATTGAGAGGTCAAGCCTTCCCTGGCTGTCGCGGTGGGGTGTACGGGGATTCCAGCTCACTGCTGCAAGTACCCACAATGCACAGGGATTTACAGCCTTATCGTTTGGTTTAAAACCCCCCTTTCCTGAGTATTTTCTGTATTTGTGTTTTGCCTTCAGGTATAACATTTCTGGCTGATCTGTAGGTCTTCTGAAAATTGTAAATTGTTTACAACCATTTGTTATTGAGAGTGTTTGCAGACAACCAATAATTGAACTGAGAGATGCTGTATGTGTGGGAGAGTGTGTGCACTTTAGTCATGGTGTGGTTCCATGTCAGCCCTGCGTACGTGTAAAATGTGGGTGGGGCTGTGGGCGGGTGGCGGTTCTCTGGGCTCTGAGCTGCAGCACTGTAACAGAACCAGAGCACTGGGTTGGTAAACACTGTTCTAGGGATCTGACCTCACACACCTCCCCCGCGGGTCACTGGCACCCAGTCCGTTATATCAGTCTCGTTGGGGGCAGGAGCCCTGAGATGGGTGAAAGTCTGCCAACCAGGCCCCTCATGCCCATGCAGGACTCTCTCCTGTGCCTGTTGCCCATTGGGGTCTCCCCAAACCCCCTCTCCCCCTGATGGTCTGGTGTTGGGAAGTGCTTGAAAGCGACCCATTAATTTGTTGTCTGTGATGTTGCGGGGGCGGGGGCTGCTTTTTAGAATGAAATGATTTGGGGGTGGGAATTGGGTTAGTGCAGCGTTAGTTCGTAGGTATTAGTTATTACCTGTGACTTACTCACAATTCTGTTTAATGTTGGAATAAGATCCATGGAATGTGGGTACGGGACAGAAAATGCCCTTGGCATCCGGTCTGAAAAGGTGATTGGCCATTCCCTGGTGTCGCTGCAACTTGTAAGCTTTGCCTGTTACATACCTATTATTTATATGTGAATAACTTAAAGGGCAGCGTGTTGTGTGACCTTTGACCATCACTGACTTCACTTATACAGCCAATCAAACTCCTGGATAATGGTGGGGGGGGTTCCTCAGCAGCCGTCACAAAGTGACTGCATCAGTGCCACACACTGACCCGTACTGCCACCCAAAGCTGTGTGCCACTGCATTTCCGCCTCGCTGGCATTTCCGTTTGATGGGGTAGAGGGCATCATACGCTGCGGCAGGACCACTGTCACTGTCACTTCTCTCCAGTCGCTAGGCTTAGGACGCACACGACTGTAGAAGCTAACAGGCTCAGGTAACCTTTGCTATGGCCAGCTGTAGAAATAAACTCAGCAGAAATACCAGCAAAGAGAAAAGTCATAATCAATCTACCTCTAGATAGAATCATCTCAGGAATAAGTGAGGAGGTTTGTAATAGCAATTTTGTCATATATATGTTTGGTTTTGTATTGGAGGCCAGGCAGATGAGAGCCTGCCTTCCCAACGCTTAGGAACTCGGCGATCCCACAGTGAGACAAAAAACAAAAACCAAATGAGTATGATTCTGTCATATTTTATTGTTTTGACTGCGATTACATACAGACACTGATGGGGGGGAGCAGGGGCCGGCTGGTCTTACCTCTTAAAGTCTCTCGGTGGGGGGCGTGGAGAACCAGCCAGAAACCCAGCAGACAATGTAGCTGTAGCTTTATACACAGAAATCTACATCGTATGCCGGGTTCGAGCCGCGTCCATGTCTACTTTCAGTGTAACTATGGCAACGGCAGCAAAGCAGGAGCCTGTGTACACATCCCCCTGCAGGCTGATGTCCTCTGCATTTCACCAGTAGGTGGCGCCCCTTCTGTCTCACAATTTGCGTGAGGGCAATTCAGAGACTCCTGACCATTTCCAGTCCTTCACGTCCAGTAAACCCACCTGAGTTTCCCAGCAGCCTGACAGGCTTTGCAGGTCCAACATGTGACCCTCAGAATCAGTCACAGAGTTAAAACTGCACGTTAGCAAAACCGCACGGTGGCTCTGGGAAAAGGAAGGGGGGGGCGAACATCAGTCTGAGGTCTGAAGATGTCCTGGGGGGGGGGGGGTGACGAAGAACTAGGAGGGTAGAAAGAAGAAAAAAATAATATATAAAATATATTATATAAAAGGGTGTCGCTGAGAGCCGGGTGGCCCTGGTCACAGGACGAAGCCCACACTGCCAAACGGACTGGAAGGAATGTGGGCTGGGGGGGGCTTTCCATCAGAGACCCAGTAGCCAGATGTAGCTGCTGATTGCAACACAGGATCTACACTGACTACTGAGCACCTTATGGACACCCAGAGCGGGGCATGGGGGGGGTCATGCTTCATTTTCAATGACTCTGCAAGAGAAGGGGGGAGCAGAATTTAGAGGACTGTGGGCAATTCTGTCATTCTCTGCCACTCAAAGGTGAAAGGAGGCCCCACCCTCTGATCACGCAGCGGTGGTGTGCCGTGTGCCCCCCCCCTCACATGCACCAGATAGTCATTTCCACTCCTGCTTGACATCAGGGCCCATGGCACTAGAGCACGCGGTTCGGCGGACACTGGGGGGGCGGGGCACCCTAACCCTCGACCATCACGAGCACGCTGGCGCTGTGCCCGCTTGGCTAGTCACACGGCCCCTCTGCTATGCCATGCATTTCAAAGCGGGGGCTTCACTTAAGAGGGCTCTGTTCCCCACACCACGCCCCCCCCCCCCCCAGTCGCTGCGATCGCCACCTATGTCCTGATCACGGGTGTCAAGACTCTGGCGGCACACAGTAAACGTCAGCGGACCACACCGAAAGCTTTCAGTCATACAGAAACAGCGCCCTGACTGAGCGCCCCCAGGCTTACAGTTAGTGAGTGTAATCATGCAGTGTCCAGCCCTCCACACATGATGCTGGTTTGAGCAAATCACCTGACTGACCCCCCCCCCCGTCTCCTTGTCCCGACTTCATGAATGAACGGCGTCACCGGCGGCTTCTGCTGTATCATGGTGACGTCAGCTCTGGGGACACGGCTGACTGGTGCGAAACCGGGCTCTGCTAATCAGCCGCTCAGGCATTACCTCGGCGTCTTACTACTGGCTGGGTGCCTGCCTTCTGAGTAGAGCTAGTGTACAGCACCTCTCTAGCCAATCATTGATTAGGATCTATTCCCATGTGACCAGAGATCTTCATGATGATGTGAGGGCAGTGAGTGGTGCAGCAAATCAATACCCGAGGCTCTGGCAGATGCCACCATACCGTCCAGATGGAAGGCGCCGGAAGTGCTAGCAGAGTTGGAGCCCTGCAGCCCGATGCCACCAAAGGACGGCGACTCGCCCACACCCTGGCAGCATGCAGAAGAATCCAGCAGGTTCTCACCTTATGGTTCCAGGGCAGCTCAGAAGCTCTGATCCGCCACAGCAGACCTTAAAAAAATTTTTTTTTAAAAAGTCACTGTAATTTTTTTGACCAATGCTTTCTTCAAGAAACGATGCATTTACTGAGTGAAAAGGACAAAATACTTCAGACGTCCCCCTACTGGGGACCTCCAAAGGATCTTTCCTAAGCTCCCATGATGCCATACTGTGCCCCCCCCCCCCGAGCCACGTCACCTGGCCACCGAGCGGGCGTGACGTGGAAGTCAGGGATCAAATACCGGCACGGCGGCAGTAGCCTTGAAGCCAAAGCGTCACGGCCTGGTGGCACAGCGGACGTGTGGGTCTTCAGTCAGACCACAATAAAGTCTCCAGGTTGACTTTCCCCTCCTTATCTTATCTCCGCTCTTTTCCCACGTGATGCCGACGGTGTCAGAAGCTCAGCAGTTAACATGTAAAGCTCACCTGCAACGTCAGCTGCGGCTGCTCTGCAAACTGTAAGCTTCAGAGGACATGGGTGTGATGGAAACTGAGCTCAGCAAGGCTTTACTGAACATCCCCAGCCTGGTGATGGTAACAGAGCAGCGCTGATCTACCGTGATGGGCTTGTCACTGTCTTCTCCTGGTGGAGAGCTGTTTCCTGACTGTGTTCAGTGCCTAAGACCTTAGTGTAGACAGAGTGACCATGGAGTGGTCATCTGAGATGGAGTTTACAGTTTTCTGGAAGACTTATGATGTCTGGCCCTTCCCTCAGCGGAACCTGAACGAATGCCCTGAATGTCTAGGCCCTTGACAGAGGGGTGTGGCTCGATCATCATGCTCCCTGAGCCGGCTTCGCCTTTACTTCTCACTCTGCTCAACACCCTTCCTTAACCTTGACGGAGAAAGTGTTCAGGGTTCAAAGAGCAGCTTGGCTTGAGGATCTCTCAAATCAGACTGGAAGTCAGATTAGTTTTTCCAGTGGCTATATTGTTGCTTCCTCTCCAAAGTTCTGCCAAAGAAGGGGATATGCCCCTTCCTCTGAATGGAGCTAAGGTCCATTTCTGGAAGCTTGTGAGATTTGGGGGGCAGTTTGAGGAGAAGCTGGGTCCACCCTCAGACCCAAGTGAGAGATTCGGGGGTTGTGGGTGAGCGGCACATCAGCAGCCAGTAGGGGGCACAGGTGTAAAGAGCCACGAGCACTCAGCCACAGGCATGGTCATCTTCAAGCATAACACTATAACTGGCTGCTCAGAACGCAGTGGCTCGGCCAACAGAACCAGGACTGTGCTGGTCTGTATCCATGGCGAAGGTAAACACCACTGCCGGGAGGGCCTTTAAGAGCGACAGCAGTGCGTTTAATAGGATGTGCCAGGAGATGCAGTGAGGAGGAAGAGAACCGGCCCGGTGGCCCAAGGAATTCCCCCTCCATTACAGCAACCGCCACTAGTTTTGGCATCCAAATGGGGGGATTTTACAGCCGATCTGGGATGGGGCGGTTCCTGGGGCAGGTGCAGTTCTGGGGCAGGTGCGGCATGGCACCTGGCTAACAGCAGTGGCTTCAGAGTGCTGACCGCGAGAGAGGCTACGCTATTTGTTGGACGACCTCCATGCCCGGCTGCCTGCTGCAGATTTTTTCTGGTGACCGTTCAGCGTCCGTCCGGCTCCTTGAGTCATCGTTCAGGCTAATTGCTTCACTTGGTGGTGGGGGGGGGGGGGGGGGGGGGGGAGGTGGG
>JABFEA020000083.1:1636541-1647849 GCA_019775915.2 Cyphomyrus plagiostoma
CTCTCTCCCTCCCTGTCTCTCTCGCTCCCTCTCTCTCACTCTTCAGATGCTCCTCTCCCTCTCCCTGTCTCTCTCGCTCCCTCTCTCTCACTCTTCAGATCCTTCTCTCTCCCTCCCTGTCTCTCTCGCTCCCTCTCTCTCACTCTTCAGATGCTCCTCTCCCTCTCCCTGTCTCTCTCGCTCCCTCTGTCTCACTCTTCAGATCCTTCTCTCTCCCTCCCTGTCTCTCTCGCTCCCTCTCTCTCACTCTTCAGATCCTCCTCTCCCTCTCCCTGTCTCTCTCGCTCCCTCTCTCTCACTCTTCAGATCCTCCTCTCCCTGTCTCTCTCGCTCCCACTCTCTCACTCTTCAGATCCTCCTCTCTCGCGAGGGAGGGAGAGAGAAGGATCTTCTCCCTCCCTCGCTGTCTCTCTTACACACACTCATGCTGCACCTCAGCCTCTCTCTTACCCTCTCTCACATGCATTCTCTCTCTAACACACTGACACCCACTCTCTTGCCACAGTAACGGAGGGCTGACTGTCGCCACTTTGCCTTCCTGAAATGTGACTCACCCTACCCTGACACACGCCCACGCACACGCCCCCAACTTCCGACTCTCGCAGTATTCCAGGTGTGGGTGTAAACGCAGCACCATCATGACTAGGCTAGCAAAAACCACAGCTCCCTTCTGCCCTCCTCCCACGCCCCCTACCCACGTGTGGGGCCCACGCAGAACGACTGGTCCATTCGTGATGTCATGCACGGTATGCCTGGCCTGTTCGTAGGCGGAGGGGGCCGCGTGGGTGTGACCACATGTTTCCCGCTGCCCAGTTCTTGCTAAATCACAGCTCACTTAGTAGGACTTAAGTGTCACATAAAAAACTCAGCAAGGAACTTCATTGAAGCTGAGAGTGACATAGCCTGGCTCAATGGCAGATGATCGGCCTCAGTAGCCAATCAGAGCAGTTCCAGTGGTTTGTCTTAATCAACTGATGGAATTCATATTCAATGACATCATGTTTAGCACTAAATTATGACAGTGGAGATGGCGGGTTTTGATGCTCCCCAGGACAAACTGGAGACCCTTTTCTGAATATCATACCCCCCATAGATCTGCCCCCCTCAGCCCTGGGCCTGGTCACACTGATTACTCCTGTAAATGCAGGCAAAATCCTGGAAAACACAAGGGAATGCTGGAGAACACTCACGTCAAGTCTGAAAATCACCTCCGTTTCAAAGCGATCCCCATCAGCATAAAGTGCTCAGCTCCTCCAGAAGAGCCGCTGTCTGACCAAAGACAAGTAAGTCTGACCAAAGATATGTCCTCATACTGCTACAAGCCTCAGTCTGCGTCTGCCTTCATTGATGGTACAAGGAATAGCATCCACTGTCTCAGGTCTTGTCATTCAAAAGGAGGGGTTGTGGCTCAAGCCTCAGGAAACACATACTCTCGGCAGCCGGCTGATTTGTCACCCTGGGAAGCATTTGGCACAGCTGCCAGCTGATTGGCAGAGCAGTGTGCTCATCACAGCAGGCCAGCCAGCCAATCTCAGCTTGCTCTGGTGCCACGTACTTGAAGCAACTGTCTGGCCTGTCAGCCGAGGCTCGCGGAAGCGCCACCAGCTTTGTCCCTTCATGGTCCGAATCACTGGCTGACGCAGCAAGGTCGGGACTATATTGCTTCACAGGCTGAGTCACCCTGGACCTCAGCCAAAAATCCACAATCAGATGTAGTCACCGAAACCACAAAACACCGGTGCCCTTTCCCATCGCCTCCTCAATAGCCACCGCGGGCAGAAATAGGCTGACCCAAGACTACAGATTCACAAATTACCCATAATACCTTTCACTGCACCATTAAGCCCACAATGCAAATGCACAATCTGCACCCGAATACTGAGTTTTTTTTGTTTTTTTTTGGGGGGGGGGGTCAACCTTGTCCCTCTAATTTAGACAGAATTTGAACACCTTGTGTAACCTCAGGATTTAAAAAAGCCTCCTATCTGTCAACACTTAAAAATTAATTACCTTCCAAACCAAGGAAAGCAAACCCAACAAACACAGCCATAAGTTGAACATCAGAAGAAAATTATTATTTTTATGTATGTGAAGAAAGATTCTTTTACCTGTTAACTGGAATGCTCCTAGTCTGTCTACATTTTGATTGTTGGTCTTCAGCCTGAATGAGATAATTAAGACATATTTAGTTTTTGAAACAAGCTGATCATGGAGCATGAATTTAAGTGTGTAAGTAAGGTACATGTGTGTCTTAGCGGCTTGCGTTGGTCTGTGCTGGGACCCAGGTGGAACCTCTCGTGTTTTGGCCCCTGATGACCAGCAGAGGCTCATGGGTAGCCAAGCAGCAGGAGTCATAGGAGCTTCCATTGGGACATGTCATAAAAACTCACTGCTGGCACCGTCCTCTGAGGCTATGGACTGATGTCAGCAAACCACTTGGCCCAGTTCTCCTGTCCAAGTAGTGTCACTGCCCATAATGCCCGCCCCCCAAAGGACTAGAACTATGGGGGTAATATAACATAGGAACCCACAACCCTGTGCTACAAAAGTGAATGGATGTAACATTAGGGGAACCGGGACCCCATGGAGTTCAGTTGCTTGCCGCTATAGCAGTTTTGGGCTGAAATGCGTGTCCTGTTTCGGGTAACCACAGCCAAAGAAGAAAAACACAACGAAGTTTTTAAAAGGTCCGCCATCTTTGGTGCCCTCATTTTGGTCACGCGAGTGGAGCGGCCATTCCTGGGCCACGAACCAGCAAGGTTTTGGTGAAGGATTCATACCCACGTTTCAGCCCAAATCGTCCTCCCGACACTGATACATCACTTTAAAGCCTGTTTTTTTCTCTTTGTTCGGCACAAATGTAAATTATTTCAGTGTGTAATGTGCCTAACTGGAACGCTACTGAATTATCACACTGAATATTCATGCCATGAACACCTGAAATGCAACTTTACCGTGTCACTCGGGGGAAATGAGGCTTCGGCGTTTCCAGTTAATACTCTTTATTTCCTTCGATAGCATTAGGACAGCAGATAACAAACGCAGAAATATGGAATGTTAATGAATGAATTTGAGTTCAACATAAACCTGGTACAATTAAAATGTCACTAAATACTTCATTCTACTGTAATCAGCCAACGTCCATGTCTGCATATGATTGTAACTTTATGATTCTGAATTTGCGTGCATACGTATGTCTGTGCATGGATGCACGCTCTCTCTACTCTTCACGGGATAATTCAAGTAGAAAACGCACCAATTACCAATGCTAAATTGGGGTTCATAATGACAGATTGCCATGAATTCTAAAATACAAAGCGAAGTACTTTTGCTAATGGATTTCGTCCCCTGAATCATTAGTATTCGTAACACGGCTTGCTCCGGCATCTCTGTATCAACACTGGCGTCGCAAGGAGTTTAGGTTCAAAAGAAACGCTTTGCCCATTCTCTCCAGCAGTCGAAAAGTACAGAGGTAAAACACCGGTAAAATGCCGACAATCCCAAAAAAGGAAGACAAAAGAAAGAGTACTTCATCGTAAGGAACATCCCGGGACAGCCGGTAAATGTGATGCCAAAGGTTTCGCTTTGCAAGCCGCGTTTTCTCCGTAACAGCCCTTGAACTATCTTCAGTTTATATTAATAGTTTTTTTCTCTCAGTTATAGGAGAGGACGACATGCATGAAGTGTCTTAGCGGTGGAAAAGCGTGGAAACACTTTGCCGCTCTGAAACTCCACAAGCGGCCATTGTTCTGGTCCGTCTAGTGCACCATCGGGGCCCCCGGCTCCCAGCCACGACGCGGCCGGATGCGCCACGGACGGCGGTCCACGGGCGATACTCCCAGCCGCTGTCACGATTCATTTACGTCTGCAGTAAAGACACCCTGCTGCCTCTCTGCCTTATCAACAATGTAAGTAAATAAACATATGCATACATGTTACTGTTAACAATATTAATAATTATAGGCGTAATACTAATTATTATATTATCTAATCCTAGTACGATGGTCCTAGCGTAAAAAGATACGGTGGTTAAAGAATGAGACGGGATAAACTTAAACACTTCCTAAGTGAACCAAAAGCGCCTGATCTTTAAATCATTTAAAATGTTGCTGCGGTACAAATGTTATGCTAGATAACAGAGCCGTTGACGAATGTCTACCACATATCGTGTCATCTCGACACAGGTGTGTAACTAATGTTTTAAAAAAGTGTTGTTGGTTTAGAAATGCACTTAACATTCCGAAATTGGTTATTAACGCTTAAACGTGTGGCTCGCAAGCGCCACCTTATGGAAAATTATGAATAATTCAGCTCACTTTAAGAATAGAAGGGTTAACGAATGCTGAAGCGAGGTACAGCTACAAGTATTGGAATTCACTCTCCAGGTTAAAACAATAACATAATAAAGGCACCAAAGAGAAAACAATGTTTACTCAAAAGGTTCTCTTCTCAAATTTCAAATTGTAGTGTAAGGGTAGACAAAATTTAAGCAGGATGCATGAAGAAATAATATATTTATTATACAAAGATAATATGATCTCAGCGTTTTTGGAATGGAATTTTATACAGGTAGTCAACACATATTCTGCTACACGCATGGACGTCAAGTATCTAAATGTAATGGTAATGATCTCACACAATTAAATTAAGTGTAATATAGCTTGTGAAAAAATATGCAAAACAATTATGCATCTCCAACTGAACGATAGGCTTTACGTTTTATGGTTTAAAAAGACTTAATTTCTGACCATTTGTAATCAAAACGCAACGAGACAAGTTACTGGGTGCAACACCGATGGTGGCTATAATATCACCAGCAGGCTGATTCCGCCGCAGTGTATCATACGAGCAAGTATATCAACAGCTGTCAATTCAAACTAAAATAAAGTAAAGAAAGGAAACCGGGCCCCACTTTTACACCCTCTTCTCCTTTCTTCCTCAAGCTAACCATTTTATTCTTTTTCTCCACTCACTCACTTCGTTCAGTCATGGGGTCTCCCCGGGGTAATCACATTCCAAAACACACACAAGAATTTCCTTCTCTCCAGCTCGCATACCACCCCTCCTCCCCTAACCTAGAGGAAAGACGTACAGAACCCGGGGTTCAGCCAAGCAGACTGTCCGATCTTTCAAGACTGCATTCAGTCCGCTTTCATTCTCTGCTCGTGCTGTTCACAAAAGGTGCAAAGCAGGGAAGTACCGCATTCCGCCCGCTTCGAGAAATATTGTCAAAAATGTAAAACACGTAAAACCACACAGCATTAAATGTAGGTTCGACCACCGAGAGACCACACACCAAGTGGACGTAGTACTCTCACCACGCTCACCAATAACGAGAAAATCATTATATGGAACTGGACTAAAGTATCTTTCGTACCATAACGGCTTAATAAAATGCTCCTATGTGTTTTTCCCCAGAAAACAGTAAAATATTCAGAAACACACACACGCGCCCGCGCGCACACACACAACAGCATTGGACTACGTGTGCGCGGAGACCCATTAAAATGACCAGCACCTCTGCCCAAAGAAATCCGCATTTACATCTCACAATTATGTCGGTATGTTTCAGAAAAACAAAAAGAAAAAGAGGCAGAGGAATGCTAACGAAAAGAGACAAACGAGCAGCTAGTATGCGCTCCTCTCCGCTACCTTTTGTCTGCCCCTGCTGTAAAGTCGCGCATTTCCCCGCCGCTTTCCAGAGCTGCAGTCGCTGGAAAGCCGCTGCAGACGCCAGACAATCTGCCGTAAGGTCTACAGCCTTCCCCCAGAAGGAAGAACAAAACAGAGAGAAAGAAGGACAGAAAGAACCCAAAAAATCCACCGCGAGGGGAAAATGGCTGTGCAGCAAATGAAAAGAGCTCCTCAATTGAATATTCACTTAATGATCTCATCATTCACTCATCTGCTTGTTATTTCCCGTTCCTCTTATCGGCTGCCTCGATGCGTCTCCGGTTGCCAGATCAGTAGGAAACGGCGACGGTTTTAATGTCGTCCGCGATCTCAGCCCATTCACAAACGGTACTGCTCAGCCCCCGAAATGACTTTAAGAGCCGCAGTCACCTCTGAATTCCCCTCGCTCAGGCGGGACCGTCCCTAGCACGACCTACTACTTCGGGGACAGACATATGTATATTTCATGCTGGAATTTCAGACAGGAAAGTCCTCGTGCATGAAAACCCCGATACTATCTCAGGAGGCAAGGGCAGAAAGCGTTGGTCTAATAAAGCACTAATTTCATAGAAGCGTCGATTAAATTTGGCTGAATAGGCAACCGTTTTCTCAGAAAGCGAGATTCACGCACACATGAATTCCCGTATATTTCATTGGAAAAGCATTTCCCCTTTACAATAAAAAAAAGCTTTGCTGTGCGGATGAAAGATGAAAACTATGTAACGACACTTATCTATATGTGCAAGTAGGCTACTGCAAAGCACAAATAATAATTTTAATTTCATGTGAAGTAAATGTAGGCTATATGTTTTATTTATGTTTTTGCATTAATGAAAGTTTTAACCAAAAGCAATAACTTCTCTGGTTTTTAAATGAATTCCGATTATGAATGCATTTTCTTATCCACAAGTTCTTCGGGAAAAGCACATCTGTGTACCAGTGAAAATAATCAGCTTTCAGTTTTCGTTTCATCGATTTCCACGCAATGGTTTCAGATATGAACTGTAACAAACAAAAACCGATACGTTTTAACAATATGTATTTCCTACCCGTCCACTTTTTTCTCAAGGCAGTTGTCGGTAAAGTCCCTCAAAAGTTTTAGGCAAATAAGACTTACTGATGACTTGACCTTATTATTGTTTAAAACATGGTTTAAAAAAACAAGATTTTTATAAAACAGATGAATAGCTACCGTTAAATTATTAGTGCCAGCTGATGGGAGACAAAATGTATATTTCTGATTTTAAAATGGTCATCAGCTAACCCCTGCATTGTATATTATATTCCCTAAGAAAAATGTTTTAAATATGGCCTAGCTTACACAAAATGTCGAAAGAATGATCTATCATATCAGGAAGGCTTCGAGAAAGATAGATAAATAGCGTTACCAGCAGACAAAACGCACGTCCCGAAGACGCTGCCGGCGATCTTGCAGCATGCCGTCTTGTGCAATGTAGTCCCTGGAGTTGTCAGCATGCAAATATTAAATGCCGTCCTTTGTTTATTTCTATTGTGCTGTCTCTGAGTACCGTTATTGGTCTTCTTAGTGGGGAAAAAAGACCTTTTATCGTTTGAGAACAAAGAGTCGGCTGGCAGCCCTTTGCTGTGACGTTATGTGTTTTTTTTTTTTTTTTACAGTACATAGCCTACTGGGGGTTTCACCAAGAATGTGACTGGCAGGAAATGATAACAGGAATGCAAAAGCCTCGCGCTCAGTGCACCTCACCTCCTCGCATCACCTAAGGCCTCAGAAGCGCGTCCCGATCGCTTATGGGATGCAGGGGGGAAATTTAAGCCTGTGGGAGGTGCCTGCTGATTTACATACATTTCCAAAACACCTCAGAGAAGTACAAGATGGACTTTCATTCTTTATTTTCCACTGTCTTTGTCTTTTTCAGAAAACGCCTCATTTCTGCTTCGTGACTGTTCAAGTGAAAGTGACTTAAGTGCCGAAAACCCAAAATCAGATATTAAATGCGTCACCAATTAACAAATAACTAATCATCTTTTGCCTTTTATTAAAAATAAAAACTTCTTAAAGAAGTGAGTAGCTGGTTGATATTTGAAATTTGCCAAAAAATAAAAAAAAAACAGAATTCACGTTTAAAATGTTGCGGCTACATTTGAATGTTTACTGCTTCAAGTTCTGAAGTTATTCTATTCTGAATAATAGAATTAATTCTTTCAGGGTGCATCTTTTACAAGTGTGTAAAATTTTTAATGCATGACATAAGACAAACAAATACCGTACAAGCATGTACAGTTCATAAAAATAAAACCTAATCTTTAAAACCCACCAGATTTTTAAACAATAATGAGCTTGAGAGTCAGACACAACATTTAGTTACAAATTCATTGTAACGTGATTCTATGGCAACTATCTGTATCTGTAATTCGGTCGCACCATTTAAAGTTCGCCGCAGTGATCCTGACGACTAACCTGACGATTGTGTTTAATAATAAATTGAATTAATTACTTTGATTTATTCGGTCGTGATCGAAAACGATTGTTTGAAGTACAAATTTTACAGTTTAACATGAAGTTGGTCTTTATATCATCAAGTATTTAAAAGTCATGCCTACTGGTTACTATTGTCAATAAGCTATTTGCAACTGCCTCTTTTGGCAAAATAGCCATCTGGTTTTCTACACAAATTAAGATAGCGGTCAAGACGTTTAACTGGTTTCAACTTGCCTCTCATTAATTTAGTTTTATCTGGTTGTTAATGATCTTTATGTTGGGTCTAATTGCAGTCGGCAGCTTGTTAATAACTTCACAGGCACATTTGGACGTTTCGAGACAGACAGACAGATAGACAGACAGATAGATAGATAGATAGGAATTGCTGCTGAATGTTAATTATTAAATTAGTCACTTGATTGTTTAGAAGCAGCATGGAACCTTGTAATTTTCAAATTTGTCCCTAGATATGCTGCATTTGTGATGCATATGAAACACACAAATTATAATTTATAATTTTATTTATTCCTCTGCAAAAATACAGCCGCAAAATGGAATTAAGATTTGTCAATACCGTCAGATTAGCACAGCAATGCGCAGCCCAGCTAGTCTTCAATAACAGGGATTTTGGCTGGATTATTGAACTGTAAAGGTTATTTTATTCTATTGATTTAGCATGCAAATAGTACTGTGTCCATTTCAGAGCTCATGGTGTTGAACATATTTAACCAGTGTACTTTTCCATTCTTGTTTGCTACATTTAGAATTCCGCATCAAGCTAAATAAAACCCATAACATGCGTTTGTTGAAAATGTAATCTGGAGTGGTTTTTGTGATATTGTACGTTAATATTACTGAAATGTTATCCAGTTAAATGTAAACGAACCTACTTGTTTAGTCAGTTTCAGTCATTTGGAGATGACGGCACATTTGGGGAGGGGGGCGTTTGCCTCGCCAATGTGGTGTAAACAAAGCGAGCTGAGCTGATGACAACAGGAAGGGGGGTACACCCAGGCTCCCCACACATGCAGTAACCACCTAGTGGCTCTATGGCTTACTTCTCCTCACCTACAAGATTCATGTGCTCAGAAGAGATAATGACGTCCTCTTTAAAGCCCAGAGGAGAACATCAAGGACATTTTGTGTTTGTTTTGGCCTGATTGTGACGGCCACAACTGAACCAGCATCAGTCAAGGGGGCTAGTTTCTTTCGGGGGAGAAAGCACTTACAGATAAAATGGCAGCTTGTACAAGATCGAGCCCAACCTGTCTCACCCCTGATGTCTTAGCCACTCTTCACCATTCTCTTTGCTGTGACTGCATCTCACAGTGAGTTAGATGGTTTGAGAAGATCTTCCTGATCATCCCAGCTGTCCATTTTACTGCGTAAGAAACATCCTCCAAACATTTGTAAACATTTGGCTTTAGCATTTGCCGGGATCATTTGCCAGGATTTCCTGCATGGTGTTCTTAAGTCTGACATCCAAAAGCCTTAGTGCACCTCAACTGCTCTAAGATGACAACTTCAAAGCTGTTTGTTGTATTTCCAAGCTAATCTGCAGTCACACCTTTCACAAAGTACATGTAACACAGAACAATTTCTGACAGCTGCCCGCTTGTTGTGATTTGGGCAGATCCTGGAAAACAACAAATTCATTTTTTTGCCAATTACTATAGAAGTTCAATGTCATTATTGTATAGTGTGAAATATCTGTGCAAACGTTTAAATATATTCATAATTTGGATCTGTAATCGAAAGAGCAGAAACTGAGACATCCTGAAATTAAAAATCCTAATTATCTCTGGGCTCCATCCATTGCTGCAACAGCCAGTGTGTCAGTGATGCAGAATTTCTGTGTCTGACCAAGCAGCCTCATGCCGTAACAGAAGCCAAGGTGCTGTCGCTGTAAGCGAAAAACCTAAGAAATGATGTACAGACTTTCAGCATTTTTAGTTTTATTTCCTGTCCCCCACAAACTGTCACAGAGAATACATGGCTTATCAACCCCCCCCCACATACACACATAATGCTCACGTTCACCTTGATATCACACTCCTAAATGTCACAACCCCACAAGGGCCTGCTAAAGTTAACCCCACCCTCCACCTCCACCCTTGTTGTCCCGCTGTAACCGGCAGGCTGATGGCCGAACCCCCCCTCATTGAGGAACCCGCACGTCTGCTGTGTCTAACAAGGGTTCTGGACCCCCCCTTCAGGTTTTTCCAGCCGATACTGGCATCATGAGCATCACCTCTGCCTCTCCCCTCATGAGCCTGCCTGGGAAAACCCCTATCGCCGACGGCAGCTGTTTCCCCCGGCAACCTGAAACACCAACCCTGCCTGCTGGGGTTACCCCACCATGAAAGGGGGCTCTTCCTCTTTCCCAGGACCCTCTGACCACCTCTCTTATGCCCTCCAAAACCAGCCAGCAGACTGAGGTCCCTGCTCTGCCATATCTGAGACCCCAGACATGCATGGGACAGTGGTTATGTCCTCTCTGAGTGCCACTGCGCCTGACCTCCTGTGGCATTTCTGCGGTCGCCGTATTTCTCGCAGTTTTACCCGCACCTCAACCGACATGCAGCTGCAGGCAGAACAAAGGCAGCTGGGTCTCCCCTGGCACACCGCTCCTGGTACCGCCGCGAGTCTTCTCCGGCACACCACTCCAGGCATCACCGCGAATCCTCTCGGCACATCCCTCACAGTACAATGCTCCCAGCACAGCCACGAGTTTCCACCGGCACACTGCCCCCGGCACCGCCGCGATTCCCCCCAGCCTATACAGATGCACTCTCTTCACTGCTCCTCTTTGAGCTGTGCATTGCTGAATGTAACGCACAAAGGAATAGCACACTGCACCTGTGCTCTGGAGTGAATGGCAGAGAGCAGCCTCTGGTCAATCTGCCTCCCAGGCACTGGGATGCAGGGCTGGGCAAGTTTGGCCCAGCTACGGTCCTAAGAGGCTCCCCCCCCGTCCCCCCCAGCCCTACCTGTGCAGCCGGCTCAGACGGCAGTTTCCTGGTGCCTCTCTGTAGCTTGCTTTGTCTCCTCTCTCTCTCGATCTCTCTGTCTGTCTCTCTTCTCTGCTTGCAGGCTGCAATATCCCCACAAAGCCCCCCCCCCCCCCAGAGCACTGGCCACCCCTCCGAGATGTAGCACAAGTGATTGAGTCTG
>JABFEA020000083.1:1657683-1667953 GCA_019775915.2 Cyphomyrus plagiostoma
TGTACTATTAGAGCATTTATGTAATTTATTTAAACTTTATTTTACCAGGTAAATTAACTGAAAACCAGTTCTCACTGATTTACGTGATATTCAAGAGAAATAGCAGATTACGCAGTAGAACTGCCTGGGATACAAATGTCATGCGTGTAACTCTTCAGCCAATTAGGGCAAAGGTGTGTCGTCACGGAGGCGGTTCCAGTTTGTGTAGCCGGGTGAATGTATCTAACTGTAATGCATTGCGTCAGGATCAGAATGCGTTGCTTTAAGCCAGCGCTGTAAGCAAGTCTAACGCACCCAATGACCGGACTGGGGAGACAAACTGAAACGCGGACTTAATACAGAGGACTAATGACAACAACCAGAAGTGATCCTGTTCAAATGCTTAAAAAAAAAAAAACATATTTAGGTGTAATTTTGGGGTGGGCGGGAACCAATTAGTTGGTTTTCCATTATTTCTTATGGGAAAAATTTCATCAGAACTCAAACTTTTTAGGATTTGGTCCGGAGTCCGGCATGGATTTAGTTCGAGAACCAAGGTACCACCGAAGTACTAAAGATGGGGAAGGAGGGAAAGGTGGGGAAGATGGAGAAGGCAGAGAAGTTGGGGAAGATGGTGAAGGAGGGAAAGGCGAGGAAGACAGGGAAGGCGAGATGGCGGGGAAGATGGGGAAGGAGGGGAATGCGATGCGGTGGGGAAAAAATACACTAGTCAGTGCAAAATTCAACACCTGTGCTAGCACCAGACCCAGCTGGGAATGCTAGGGATAATGATGTGGGAATTTGTGATGCTCCACCCCCCCCAAAATGTCCTGTTTGCATCTGTAGCCATGTGTGGCTGTGAGGTCCGCTCCACCCAATGCAGCGACAGGCTAAATTAAAGGGCCGCATTGCTGGAGCGTCTCAATGTTCCTGGTGGGAGCCGTTGTGGTTATGGCACTAAAAAACTGTGGGTTTGTTGGGGGCGGGGGGCTCGACAGTCAGGACTTCCTCTTTAGCAGAGGTGCGGCCACCGCATGTGGCAATGGCAAAAACCGAAGGTCTGCAGCATGAAAGGGAGCCAGTGGAACTTTGTGATGGGGGCCAGAGTGACACCCCCGTCTAGCTGGAGGAAATGGAAAAAGAGCAGCAGATGTGCAACTGGCCTGGCCTCTATCCCCCTCCCCGGCCTCACTGCCAGACAGCTGACACTCTTCTGCGCGGGGGGTCTGACAGCCGACGCACAGTGGGCACTGGTATGGTACCGCAGGTATGTATAACCCGACAGGTGACGGGGGGCCCTTCAGCCGGTCCGTGTCTGGCATATAAACAATGACAAATAACAGATGCTAAAAAACAAAAATGAAATTAATGCTCATTCACACTGTAATGTTCAAATGTTACTCATTTTAAGGGCATTTAAATCTAGTTCCATTAACCAGCCTTGGACAGCTTCTGCTTGTGTATGTTCTCACTTTCTGCATTAAAATAATGCCAGGAGCAAAGACTAAGAGTGGTGCCATAAAAATACACCGTGACAGTATTCCTGTAATAATATTCCCCTTAACTGCTCAATCTCCAGAGGGTTGTGGGGTCCTCCATCATGCCCACCGCTACCTCCACCAACACCTCCCCTCCCTCGCTGCCTCCATGAAGATCATGAGGGGAGTGTGGAGCAGCACCTACTAATCATGGAGACAAGCTATGATCTTACCTCCTCAGAGGCAAATGGAGCTCAGAGTGTCTCCCAGCCACCCGGGGTGGAACAGCGGCATGTTCACAACAAGGTGAGTGCCATGATTCACCTGCCACATCCACTAGCAATTACTGAAGGGGAAGGGCACCGACAATGCCATGTTCAGACTGGATATGGTTAGCCATGGTTGCCAGGCAACAGGACTGCTCTTCCACTGGTTCCAAAGTTGGGTCATCACGTTTTTGGGGTTTGTTTCGTGAGGGGTTTGAAGCAAGCATCTCCTCCATTCACATCTCCTTACATGTCAGTCTCGAAATGAAAGGAATTTATCCTCAAAAAGTTAGATTCAAACAAGTCAACTTTGTTTTGTTATTCTATATGTTATTTTGGAAATTCACAAAATTATTAGAGAGGCCAAATTATGCTCAGTTGCTCTCCACCCTAGGATACGTAAGAAGCACTGCATGGATATGCAATACGTCAAAGACGTGGAAAAAACTAAAACACAAAAGCTAAAGTACGCAGGGACGTGGAAGGTGAGCAGGCATCAGGAGTGTTCACCCCGATAATCCTGTCGAATGTATATCCTGTCCATTGCTCCTCTGACTCTTAGCTGCGTCACCGAACCAATTTCACAAAACTAAAAGAAGTGAAGAAATACCGTCAGAATCGTTGCTAGCTGTATATATGGTGTCATGCTGACAGTATTTATAATGTCAAGACCTGATGCCAGGATGTTGTTCGTTCAATTCACAGTTAGTCACATGGTTGCTCATGAGCATGGTGATTAAATAGCTCTGTTATGTGTCTTTTGTTTTTATTTATATCGCTCTTATTATTGTTTTTTTTTCTTAAAAACAATACTCATTTTAATGATAAATGTGATGAATGAAAAAATAATTCATAGTGACTGCAAATGAATGTCATTTTCCGTGTTACTCCCACCGGCGATCTCTGACAGGAGATACACGGCTTTTTGAGAGGAGTGTTGGTGTTGTGTCCTGAGTAAATGCTCAGATTTCAGTTCACATCCGTTGGGAGTTCCCCAGCTGGCCATTTACGAGAAAAAACGAAATGTGGCTAAGCCGTGAGACACCCCACGTAACTCGTAACTCATACAGGCTGAGTGAAAATCAGGTAAAGATTTATAAGTTATAAGCAGTGCACACAGGCGCAGCCTGGACACTACTATCCTTCTATCAGCACCAGTAGAAACAAAAGAGATTTGTGACATTTTGATGTTTATGGCTGTTTCGGATCAATGTAACGGGAAATATCACTCGTCTCATTTTAATAAACCCTGCTATTTAACTGAGGATCTTATGCAAAATAAATGTTAATTTTCATAGGGATTTATTGTTGTAGTATATCTTGAGACTTTATTAAACATGCAACAAAATGTTACCTGCATTACCTGTGAAAACTAGCATTATGTGTGCTGAACAACACACGTATAGTCTGGCAGAGACGCACACAAACGCAGAGATAAGCATCCTTCCCTCCCCAACGCGCAGAAAAATACACGCCCACGATCAGCCCACGCGCACTCACACACGCCCACGCGCGCGCGCACGCATGCACGCAGGCAGAGGCGCGCGCACACACACGAAGCCGCACTCCGGGCCGCGCGGGTCCCTCAGCCGCGATGTCGCTGCCAGCGCTGCCCCCAGCTCATTATGCAACCAGCCGCAAGTGGTAGTCAGAGTCCTTCAGCTCCATCTCACCAGAGTCACGACTCGGCTGTGTGGGTTTAATGTCACCGCGGTCTCTCACCGGTTTCAGCGTCCGCACCCGCTAGCCGCTTAGCCCCCATTTAGTTCACCTAGACCATGTGTCGGGTCTCCGCGGTGCGGCGGACATGGGAGCCCGGGGAAGGGGGTGTCTGTTAAAATGTAGATGGGGGTTATGTCGGCCCCCGCGTCGCCTCGCAGTGTGTGGGTTTTCAAAAGGGCATGAGCCTGGTTTTCTAATGAACCCTTTAGGTGACATTAGAGAGAGAGGCAGCTACGCCGGAGCGGAGCAGATGCGGGAGGTCAAACATGCGTGTCTGTAAGTCTGTCAGCCGGTATCTGAAGAAGCGAAAACCTGAACTAGACTTCAGAAACCTCTATTACTGTGTGTATGTCTGTGTGCGTGTGCGCGTGGGCATGCGTTTGCGTGTGTGTCAGCACAGTGCTGTCATGCTAATATAGTATATGTATTAAATCCCCCCTTATGTGCTACAGCTTAGTTAAATAATTCAGATTAATTACTGTAAGAGATGCCCGTGCTGCGTCCTCCCCCTGCACACACAAACATACTTCGTGTCACTCTGCAGTGCACAGGCAGGGCTCTGGGTGTCACATGGAGGCCCCGTAAAGCAGAATGAGCGTCAGGCAACGCCGCTGAACACATGAGGCACCGTGGGCGGTCCCTTGAGCACCACCTTCTGAGGGGGAGTCAATTTAGCAAGCCAGCAGCCAGAGACCCCCCCCCACACACACACACACACTCAAGATTCTATCATCTTTGTCAGAAGTTGTTCACTTGTCCCAGGTAATGCTCATCCCGTGATCCATGGAAGTTCAGATACAGTGTGAAAACCTGCTCTACTTCACAGTGGATGGCTGCAAGTTGCATACAAGTGAATTATATAATTAAAATGAAATATAAATGAATACTTCATTCATTTATACACTCATAAAAAAATTCTGGATGAGTCAGTTCAGGTGTCCTACTTAAGGTTAGAACATCAGTGCTCTTCCTGGGACAGTCACACTTTGGTCACGTTTGTGTCTCATTTCTTAAGTATTACACTGCCCACTTACTTGGCTTGTTGCTTTTCTATCCATTACCAATACCAACTGGAGTGTTCCTCAGCTCTGGGAACAGACGGGGGCCATGGCGCAGAGCCGTGTGGCGCATGGTGGGGCGCGAGCGGACGGGGAAAGCCGGCAGGTCTGCCTGCCTCCCTGTGCCAGCTGTCCGAGGCCTGTACAGGCGGCGCTGGTGGCGGAATGAGGTGGGCGACTCCGGCACTCGGCCTCCTCACCATCTGCTCCACCAAGCCCCGGCTCGTATCTCTGGGGGTGTCAGTGGTGAGGTTTTTGTGGGGGGTGGGGGGTTGCAAGCTGAGGGGGTCGAAGGTGCCCCTTGATAGAGGGAGCGCTGTGGGGGTGTTTGGGGCGAGGGGGGGCCTTTGAGTAGGCTGGAGTAGGACGAGGCGAAGTACAAAGCACTGCGATTATATTGGGAGAGTGGGAAGAAGAGTGAGAGCGAAAGATTTTTATTGTTTTTTTTTCTTCACAATCTGCCTGCACACAATCCTGATCGACACATACAGAGTGTGAACCTGAGATCTAACAGAGAAGCAGAGAACGGCGAGTGATAATATATCAGTCAGGCAGCCAAGGATGGCACCCCAAGGCAGCAAGTGAGCATGTCAGAAAATCAGCATCTAAGGACCTTAGAGAGACCTTCCAGGTAACCTCAGGGAGGAAGTGGCCATTAGAGTCAAATATTCACCTTAGAGCAGTGCTTCCAAATCTGGTCCTCGAGGACAAACAGACAGTACATGTTTTTGCTCCTTCACAGCTCCTGGAATGTGGGCTGTCTGGCAGGGAGCTGGGCGGGAGCAAAAACGTTGACCGTCTGTGAGTCCCCAAGGACTGGGTTGGGAAACACTGCCTTAGAAAATTACCTAATAACCTTATGAAAAGCATGTATAATGGTCCATCCATACATCCTTTCATGTTCTACTGGCTAATCCAGTACAGCAGCGGTTCCCAACCTTTTTTGCACCACGGACCGGTTACATGTCAGACAATATTTTCACGGACCGGCCTTTAAAGTGTGGGGGGTAAATATGACTAAATAAAATGATACGACTGGCATAAAAACAAATATAAACCACATAAAAATAAAACTCACCATTACATTGAATTAGTAGGAGCCCTGAGCTTGTTTCTCTGAAACGAGCCGGTCCCATCTAGACGTAATCGGAGACAATGACACCCCAAGTATTTTTTTCTATGCGGCCCGGTACTAGTCCGCGGCCCAGTAGTTGGGGACCTCTGCAGTACAAGATATACCTGTATGTACCTATTGTTTGCACAATATTATTCTACAGCCATGTATTTTTGTATTTTAATTCAATCACCCCAATCTCTTTGAGATTGCCGCAATCAAGGTGAATCCATTCTTTGAACTGTAAATTCACATGGCAACGTTATCAAACGGCCTGGTGTCAGATGGTGTTTCACTAAACACTGAACTCCAGTGAAGGTGGGCAGATTAAAAGGGGTTAGAGATACATATTATTATAAGGATTGTTCTTCCTCCATGCTAGGTGTAAGCATTGAAAACTGACTGGGATAAGTGTTCATAGGATGGATGGATGGATGGAAAAAAATCTTAAATGGATGACACAGATTAATTCTTTGCTGGCTGCTTATCTTCAGGGATATGTTCTAATGATTGACTAAGGATACCATGAAAGCTTTGAGTAATTATTCATGTTGAGGTGAGTGAATGGTCAGCTCTCCAGTGGGCCAGGGGAGCTGCTCTGTCAGATCTTAATTATGTAAGGAACCCCGCATTCACATGGACCCGACATGCACTTCTACCCCCAAAGCCTGATGCAGGACCTCTGCTATGGAAACCACTTTCAGCAGCATGGCCCCTTGCATATGGCCCAGGGGAGAACATTCATCTGAATCATTGAGTTCACCCTGGATGGGATGCCAGTCCATCACAGGGCATGAGGGTGGGGTACACTCTGGACAGGATGCCAGTCCATCAGAGGGCATGAGGGTGGGGTACACCCTGGATGGGATGGGGCACATTCACCATCATACTTATAACCAAATATATTGCCTAACTACCTGTATTTTGACGGAACCCTGTGCAATATGAGGAAAATATGCAAATGTCGTGCATGGGGCAGAGGTACGATTTGAACCCCCTGTGGTAGACGTGGTTCCCTCTGAGCCTCCATGCCACCCACACATACTTTCCATAACCTATAATGCTTGTCAGCCTGAAATGATTTAGCATCCAGGTTGCCAGAGTTTCACAAACTGCATCTGAGGCTCCGTTTATCTTTTCTATGTCACGGTTGGTGGAATCCCCATTTGACAGATCGCGGTATGGTTTGGAATGCACTCTCCACCAAGGTAAGCTTCTGGCTGACTGGGGTGAAGGAGCCCTTAACTACTGCACACACACTCTCAGCAGCCTGCCTGTGGACATTAAACATATGTTAAGTAACGCCGAGCTCTCCGTGGCCATGTAGGTGGAGATATTTAAGAGCAAGGGCATCGCTACCTGACAGGATGTCACTGTTCTCGAGAAAACTTGCAAAATTATGTTAAATGAAGCGGGGAGCCATTATTTTCAAACGTTCATCCTCTTTTGATGGTTTGAGACCTGCTCAATATTTCCACCAGTAGTTTCCAGCACTATCTTTAAGGTCAGTCTTGATGTCATCGTGTTTCCCCATAAGAGCATGTTATTTTTTTATTGTTGTTCTGGACAGCCCAGGCTCAACCACAGAAACGCATTCGGTCTGCATAACTGATTTTCTCTCAAACTATGTGGGTGAGGGGACAGTGTAGATTTTGCAGCCTTCCAGTAAACGTAACAACTCTCTTGATGTCATTGCCTGGAGAATGCGTTGAACCTTCTGCTGCGATTAGCATAAAAACAGGCCAGGGGTCAGTTTTGTGACGCTCCAGGCCATTTTAGAGGCACATTACAGTGCAGACTCCTACATTTTCCGCTAGCAGCTGTGAAGATGATTTTTTTTTGTTTTACTGCTGTCATATGGATTTGAGGGGAATCAGCCAACCTTCTTGTTTTAAATGGAGTCACACCACTGGGTGGTGAGGTAAGGGATCCACCTTCAGAGCATTTTGATATCAAAGGGTTAAATTAGGTGTGGATGATATCTCCCAAAAGGAATGCTCAGCAAAGGATTTTTTTTAATCGCCTAAGGAAATGATTGGTTGTCAGATCAAAGCTAGGCTTTCACTGCAGGGGATAAGCAACAGGTCTGCAAGCGATTATGTTTCCCTTGGGATCTGGCTGAACCACCAAATGGTTAAGTTTGTTTTCCATGGCAATAAAATCACATTAATAACAAATGCTGTTTACTGAGAAAAGGAAGTCATGAGTCTCTCTCTGAAACTCCCCTTTTAAGGATAGCATTACATTACGCAGGAAGTGATGTCAGAAGACAGGTGCATTGTGGGTGATTGTATGCGACACTTTAAGTGATGGAGTGAAATGATTCTTTTAAACACATGTAACTTGGCATGACTAATGGCATTCCCCAAAGGTCACAGTGTCTGTGCTATGCTGTGCATCATTATCGTCTGCATGTTCTCCAGAGAAAACCCAGAGAAAGCACCAGAACCAGCCTTTTGACTGGTTGACATTCACTCTTGAATGTGTTGAGTGTGGGCTGTAGCTCAGCAGCTTTGGGATCTGCGCCCTTGTCTGGAAGGTGATGGGTTTAAATCCTGTGGCCAAGGAAGCTGAGATATGAACACTGAGATCTTCCAGCTGCTATCCAGATTCTGCTTCATGCTGCCGTCTGCCCTACGGCTTCCATCACATTCACATCATTGTGAAGAATCTGCAAAATAAATAACATGTTTGTATCTTCAAAGGCAATAAAGGCCATTTGCATTAGTGTCAACATGCAGACCTTCTCTGCATCTTGCTGAACATTTCATCTGCGGCAGAGAACATGGTGAATTTTCAGCAGCTTCTATTTGTGTGCTGGTTTCTCATCTGCGAGCGTGCGTCCGATCCTGGCCGGGGGCCTGATATGGAGTTCCGGCAGCTTCCTGTATTGTGGCGACTCCCCTTCTGCGTTCCGTTGGCAGACCCTGCATGGCTATCAAAAAGCAGACGTTGTAGTGGTTGCCTGGGTAACGGTAGCGGGGCTGAGGAACGAGGAGCTGGCTATCGTCTGTCGGAGAGAAAACTCCAAAAAGACCTCCCCCCCCCATCCTCCCCCAACAGGCTTTCTTCCTCAGCAGCAGGCTGCTGCCCCCGCCCCCTCTGTACCCGTCAAGGTGGCAGAGGAATATGAGTGTGGGTCTCGCCCTCACCGACCCGCCCATCCACGTGCAGCGCCCCGTCTGCACGCTTACTTAGCAAAAAGGCATCCAGCAGAGATCTAGAAGGATACAAGTGCCACTTCTGCCTTGGTGTAGCTGGGCAGATTGGGTGGGGGGGCGTATGCGTCTACATGGCTGTGCTTCTCAGTGTGTGTGATGCTCTTAAAGACGGCCGTGTAGGCTGCACTACATTCTTTCTGGTATTAATCAGACCTAGTAGTAGGTGGTTAATTTCTTGTTTGCACTATACAAGTTTACCTAGAGGGAAATACTGATTATAGGCTTCTCTCTCTGAAACTAATTATGTTTTTTTTTGGATACTGTTTTGATGTATTTTGCTCCCTCGGTTTTGATTTCTTTAAAAGGGCGGGGAGGTTGGCAGTGGCCGAGACAAGGCATGTGCTCAGGCAGCTTTCTGGATACCTCTAGATGGACCCCACATAGACAGCCTCAGGCCCGGGGGGCTGGTGCAGACCATAATGACCGGATTCCCCGGCCAGCCTGTTTTCCCATCCTGCACCTCGGGGGGTGAGGGGGGGGGGTCTCAAATGGCAGGGGTGAGTCAAGGGGACAGAAAGCTGAGTACTTCCCTTCTACAGTAAAAGGAGCACTAATCTGACCCTGTTTGAGTCAGTATCCAGTGATAAGCAGCATGATACAGGGGGAATGAGCAAAGTCAGCCTAGGGGTGGGATTCAAATCCACAACCCTGTAGATTTGAAGCATCCTGCTGCTGAAATAACTGTACTGACAGTCTAAATTACTGAATTTACGTTAAACTGCTTATTTTAGCCAAAGCCATTTACGGGTTTTGTCTCACTACACAGCCAGGCGTGTTTCTGATTCTGATCCCTCCTGATTTTGGCTTTGCTCAGAACCTGATGAAGCTGAATCAACCCGGAGCCCATTTTGTTCCCCGAAGTTCCTCACAGGAGGAATCGAATGCCGTCAAGTCATCTGCGCTCAGCTGCAGTCAAACCGCACGCCACCTGAGCGCAGAAAGTCAGAAAAGGATCAGAACAATTTGTGTTGCAACTGTGAAATTTGTGAATGTCCCCCCCACCCCAGCACAGTGCTTCTTCTATGCTGGGGGTCCCCGGGGATGAAAGGAAAACATCTTCTGGTCAGTGTGGCATGATGATTCGCATTCCTGCATCCGTGAAGCCCTATCTACCCAAAAAACACCCTTCTAAATATTTTTCCCCCAGTATACAGGAAAAATAATCAGCTTATGCTTCTCTGCCATCAGCTGTGTCAGCCCTGTCTTTCTTATATCACAAATATCTCTGATTACCTCTCATCTCTGTCGCCAGACTTGACGCAAGGAACCAGCTAGGAAATGTCAGCCCTGATTGATAAGGATTCCAGTGGCCCCTGATTGATAAGGACAGCAGTAGCCCCTGATTGATAAGGACGCCAGTGGCCCCTGATTGATAAGGACACCAGTGGCCCCTGATTGATAAGGACTCCAGTGGCCCCTGATTGATAAGGAC
>JABFEA020000083.1:1668053-1682325 GCA_019775915.2 Cyphomyrus plagiostoma
CCAGTGGCCCCTGATTGATAAGGACACCAGTGGCCCCTGATTGATAAGGACTCCAGTGGCCCCTGATTGATAAGGACACCAGTGGCCCCAGATTGATAAGGACTCCAGTGGCCCCTGATTGATAAGGACACCAGTGGCCCCTGATTGATAAGGACTCCAGTGGCCCCTGATTGATAAGGACACCAGTGTCCTACCTTTGTTGTGCTCCTACAGTCGTTGTCTGTTTTCTGCTTACCCCGCCTATGCCTTATTTCTGCAGCCCAAGTCGGTTGATCTGAACTGACAAAGATGGTGTCGGACTTTAATGGTATGTAATGTAAGAGGGGCCACTTAGCCATTATTGGGTGGGGGGGGGGTGACAAGAAAGGCCGGGCTGTAATTAGGGGCAGCATGAAATAACTATGGAGTTGCAGTCGTTGTGAGCGAAGGGTTCAGGGTCCACAGTCCAAAAATCAGTCCCTCGAATCATTGACAGAAGCAATCGATGTCACTATAGAAAAAAATAAAAAACAAACGCAGTTTCTGTAGGCGGTGTATCTTTTATCACTATGTGCTTTGGCATATGGAGGTGTGTGAAGACCCTTCTGTGGAGTTTAGGTAGCACCAAGCCAACAGGTAACTTGGGGTATCACCATCACAGGAGGGAGTCATGAATCATGCCTGCTGACTCGGATAACTGACATATTCTGTTCTTCTTCCCAGTAAAGCTGACCAGAGCGCCCCCCCAATTCTACTTCCCTTTGTGTGGGATCTTCCCCTAAGCACACACTCCAGTTTCATTTAGATTTAATTATGTCACTTTGCCCTTTGAGTCTCCCCAAAAAAAGCCCCAAAAAGCTGATTGGTACATTTCCTGAATGCAGCAATTCTGTTGTTAGATATATATGAGTAATGAGTAAGAGTCAAAAGTAGATTTAACTTCCCTGCTTTTTACTGTTATAATCTCCTCTGAAACCATGGATTTTGCCATTAGTTAGGCCTTTTAATCTACTCACTCATGAGCTGTTATTTTGTGACAGTATATTTAAAGGGTAGATTTGAAAAGTTCTCTTGCGTTTCAATCTGGATTTTTCCGGGACACCTATAGGTCAGTGACCAAACTATGAAATAGGGAGGTGAAACCCCAAATGTGAGTCATTGTCAGAGCCCTGTCATCAAATCGCTGCCGCGCCCCTAACAACGGTGTAGCACAAGGCCTCGATGACGGAAGCTCATGCTCGAGCGCTACAGCAGTAACTGTGTTCGCCCCCCCAGCCCCTCCCACGTCGCCACAGAGTCCTTGCCAGGTCATGGCCTGCCAAAGGCAGAGAACAAACGGTGCGGTGGCTTAGACTGCAAGTGTGGCTGGTCTGGAGAGAGTCAGAAGCCCTTTGACAGCAGTGCTGACCGGCGTTCGTGTGTCCGATGATATTTTTTCTTCCCTTTAGTGTGGTTCCGACGATACAGTAGTGGCTCCGCCTGGCGCTCGACATTCCGTAGCAGCTCTGGCTCACAGTGTCTGATGTCACCTTTCATCTGCGGGCAGTGTGGAAATACAAAGCACCGCCACATTCTACACAACATCCAGACGTGTCTGATGCACGCCGTTCCCCCAGGGATGATAAACGGCATTGTGGAGGCACGATCTCTGCAGGGCCCTGGTGTTTCCACCATTTCCAGAGAAGTCTTCCTCCTGTTTACACTTCCACTTTTCTCTGAGTTTCCTCACTTTTGCCAATATCTCAGTTATCCCAATTATTAGCTGGAATTGAGGTTTTGCTGCATATTTGTGGGCTCCAGCACATGAACAATATTGCTTAATGCATATAGCTAAATTGTCAGAACAAAACATACCAATGGGAGTTAGTGACATGCTTTCATTTGTCCTGGTGCTTTAGACCACATTGGGGGTCATTTCAACAGGTGATGAAGTCGGTACCTGGATTACATACTAGATTCTGCCAAATACTCAGTATGGATGAGACAGTAGGCAAACTGTCATGCCCAGCTTGTACGATCCTCCTGTGTGCCACACCCACCTCATTACCTCTTGTTCCTTCCTGATTGTCATCACCTGTTTCCTGTTCATCTTGGCTTGTCCTAGTGTATTTAGTCCGCATCTGTGTTAGTATCCACAGATCTGTCATTGATGTTTGCTGACGTTAGCCATTGTTTTCCCTGTGTGTTACCTACCTCCCCGAAAAAAACCCCGTTTGCCTAACTTCCTGATTTCGCTCGCCTGATTACCCACTTGCCTGCTGACCAGACGTAACACAAACGGTACCCGTTTGATCACATACTACATTCTGCCAATTACTCAGGATGGATGAGACAGTAGGCAAACGGTACCCGGATCACATACTACATTCTGCCAAATACTCAGTATGAATGAAACAATAGGCAAACGGTACCCGGATCACATACTACATTCTACCAAATCCTCAGTATGGATGAGACAGTAGGCAAACGGTACCTGGATCACATACTACATTCTGACAAATACTCAGTATGGATGAGACAGTAGGCAAACGGTACCTGTTTCTGTAAATTTAAGTTAAAAACAATTTTTTTTGATAGTCTGCGGGGCTCAAGCTATGTCACTGGAATACATTCAGATCAGGTAATATGTGTAGCGACCACAGTGTGTCCGAATTCATGCAAACTGTTCTTATTCATACATACAGTATGTACTTGTATTGTGTATCATTTGACTAGCAGGGTCCTGACTGTACGTATGTGATTTTGGATACCCCAAAAATGTGTGGCTAAGTTGGTTGGCGCACAGCATCAAAGTACTGTCTACTGGATGCATCCAGTACAGTGATGTATCTGAAGCTTAATACTAGAAATGGAGACATGTGGTTGTGTGGATAACCCTTTTAACTAATGCAGGATAAAGGTCAAACTGTGTATTAAATCACAGCCTGTGAGGAACAACAGCTTTGTTTAATTCAGGTGTCTTCATTGTGGAAAGCAGCAAAATGTGTTTAATCAAAAATGTCTGACGGTTAGACATTTACTGTCGATTACATTAGGCAATGCCAACACGACGCGGCAGACTCAAGGCCATGCTGCTCTGTCCTGGCCTGGTCGGCACCATCGGACCATGTTGGCGACAAGGTGCCCTGCCGCAGGCCGGTTCACGTGTTTGCCCGAATGTCAGAAAGTGATTCCTCAGCAGGCTTTGATGATCCGACACTCGTCTGTATCAAAGGCCACGAGGAAGAGCACTGATAAGACACTTGGCAGAGGGACAGAGGCACTTGTCTGCAAGCCAGTCACGGAAATCGGTGTAGCCTAGGCTGGTAAGCTGGGTCATAATGCAGAATGGTGAGTGATTTAAATATTGATCAGGGCTGCCCCACATGAGCATGAGTGTGTGTGTTTGTGTAGGTAGGTGTACGTGTGTGTGGGTGGGAAACAGAGTATTCCTGAGTGTGTGCAGGTAGGTGCATGAAAGTGTGGGTGATAAAGAATGTGTGTGTGTGTGGGTTTGCATAGATCACATCTGAGGACCAAATTATCCCCAAAGTGTTGTAAAACCTGAAATTTCCCTACTTTTGGGGACATTTTTGAGGTCCTCATTTTGATAAATTCAGTTTTATAAAAATCTGTGAATGCAATCAAAAAAGTAAAAATGTCAAAGATCTTGTTTTTTGTTTGCTTACTTATGGTTCACGTTAGGGCTGGGTAGGGGTTAAGGTCACCATGTTGGGAGTTACAGGTTACTTCACATGAGTTCTGTGATCCCAACAGCCTCCCATGAATTAAGTGATTTATTAACATAAAGCCAGGGAGGGAAAGGTGATGCAAGATGGCAGTTTCAGAATGGGACGAGAAGGAATGATCATCTTTCTTTAAAAATCGATTAATGGTGGGGAAAGGCAATGGTTGAGGAACACATCCGTTCCATGACATCATAGCAGCAACATCCTGCAGGACCGGCACTGGGCACTGGGCATTGGTCCGAAAGCCCACCAGTCAGCTGCCAGCACGATTCAGTCGCGTTGCAGGTGCTGCAGATGCAAAGGTGCATGGAAAAGTTTGTAGGTTCAGATCCCAGATAGAAGAAATGCAGTTGTACCTTTGAAGAAGATGCTGTACTGAATGAAAAAAATACTTATTTTCTTTAATCTATAATATTACTGTTAATATAAAGTTAGACTGAAATGCACCTTAATGCCACAACTGTGCATTGTCACAGCTTGAAGAGGAGGTGACATCGTTCTGTTAGATGTCCTTTCAAAGCTCTTGCACAGAATGACTTTAATGAGCTGCATGAGGCCGGCAGACTGGGCTGAGGCTGCCCCATGGCAGCGCCCGTGGCCCCCTGGGGGTCAGCGCCCGCCCCTTTCCCTGGCTGACCTCTTTTAAATGCTCCTCAGCACTAAAGGGTCATGGTAACTTAGTCATTCCCTCTCAAGTGGCATCTTTTTGTTGTCCATAAAAGCTCCGGTCGCTCAGGGAACATGAAAACCATCAGCTGAGGGGGAGAGTAAAATCACTCGGGGGGCTTTAGTGGCCATGGGCAGACTGGGAGGTGGGGGGGTAAGGGGGCATTATAGGATATGGTTAATTCAGAGATCGGGCCGATTTGAGAGGGGACAGGGCAACCTGCTGAGCGGATCCTGGGAGAGGCAGGGATTTTTAGCCCCGCCCCCCCACCCTGCCTTGAGGGAAACTGGGACCCATGCTGACATACTGGCAGCCTGAAGTTTCCTGATCCTGCCAAACCTGGTTGTATGTGGACCACCAGCAGACTGTGAAAGCCCCTTGGAGTAACCCTTTACCAGCTCCTTTCCTCCGCCTACCCTTCCCCAAACTGGGCGGGGCCCGAGAGGGACTCTGCGATAAGAACTCCCTCGGGAATGCACCTACAGAGGGGCTGGGAAAGGAAATGCTCAGTGTTTATTTACTTTAGTTCAGAACTGTCTTTGCGGGTGTTAAATGTGCTCTTTGTGTTTCTCTCTCCCTTCCTCTCTCTTTCTCTCTCTCTCTCACACACACACACACACACATTGAATTTTGTAGTCCTGTTCGCATATAGAGTGTGAATTCTTATGAACAGTTTGCTTTTCTGCCTGTAAATGAAGTGGTTTAACTACACGCTTAGCGATTCTCTCTAAAATAAAGTGGCTGCCTTCCTCGCGCCAAATCGACAGGACAGCTCTCCTTCCCTGGCAGAACAAGCGCCAGTCTGGTTGTACAGAGTGCTGCATGGCATCTCATTACAGTTGCATTCTGAGCTTTGTTAAGTATCCGCACCTCCCCCCCCAGGTGTCCTTAATAACCCAGCCAGCTAGTGGCCTGCATTTCACACAGAAGTCGTCGATTCTGCTCTTTCTAAAGACTGCTCACACTGGGCTTTTGAAACGGACTGACTCTCCCCTCATTCACAAGGGAGGAATGAACGTTGCCGCTGTTTTTTTCTTCCATGCCCTGCCTCTGCACCTCCCAAGGTCTCGGCCCTGTTTCCCACGCTGGGTGCTGAGAGGTTAATAGTGTGTGGGCGCAGTTTCGATCAGTCAGGTAGCTCAGGTTTCTGTTAACGTGACTGCACACCCCGCGGCCTCATTGGCAGGCGCGACCATCCACCGCATTCTCCGCATTCCCTGCATATCCACCCAGGCGGTGCCTTCAAGAGAAGGCAAACAGTGGCGACCCCTTGTCCCCGCTGCCTATCGCCGGTCACCTCTAGGTCAGAGGTCACGCTGGGCCCGGGATTCTGCCCTGCTCTTCCTGTGGGTGCCAGCCCAGTCTCTTTCATAACAAGCCCAAACTCCATCTACTTCTGAAAATTGTTTGTGCTTTATGGCCTGAGTCAGACAACTAGATCATTTTTACAGTATGGGTCTGTAGAAACGTCATACTTGAGGAAATTCCAGAAGTGTCATCCTTATCCCCGTCATCGACCACAAAATGTATATGAACCATCCCGTAATGCAGTTAATGGCAGTAGTCATTCTGCCAGTCAGGACCAGGTCGCCAAGGTTACTGCGAGCCGGACATTCTGCAGCTGTTCGCACCCCTGCCCTCGATCCCCGTGGGAGGGCGGTCTCACGCCTGCTGCTGCGCAGGCACCCCCTGTCTGGCCGAGCGCTCGCGGGTGGCTGCGGAGAGGGACGCCTTGTGTCTCCCTGGGATCGTGTGAACCACTGGGCCTGATGAGCAAGTGAACGCCCTGCCTGTCAGGCCTCTCGATGGGCAGGTCAGGGCAGTTCCAGGCAGGTGGGAGGATCTTAATTTATTTAATAGATAAAATCAAACTTATTAAGATACTGTTTTTTTTATTAACAAGATGCATTTCAGAGCAGGTTGCAAAGTACTGCAATCATTCCATTTGACTCTACGTAACTGGACCATGTGACCATGTGTAACTAGTCTCATGGATGCCTTGTGAGCATATCTTTATTACGCAGCAAAATCCCAGAGGCATCAGCATGGCGCATAGCTGGAATATCGTTGCCTTTCTGCTGGTCACCTGAGCAGCTCGTGTTCTCCACGCGTACCAAGAGGGAGTTCATGGGTAATGCTGACTCGGGGAAAATCCTGTTGCAAAATTGTGTCACCGAGTCAGAATTCCGAAGATTCCAGGAGCATGCCGGTGACGTTTTGTTTTACAGTGTGAAATGTGATGACTTAATCGTGGATGAAGGGACCAAATGTCACTGTCATCTCACTTGTCTGTAAGCCCTAAACTTTGACCCCCTGCTAGTAATGATGTCAGCGATTCACTGTTCGGGTGGCGTCAGTCGTAGTTATGTCATCAATAGCCGTGACGTGGTTAGCGTTAGCCGTAGCAGAAATCTGTCTAAAAGACATTAGCAGTTAGCATGTTACTCTAGCCATCATAGTCATTCAGGTGTATGATTCAACAGGCTCATCTGATACGAGGATAGCTAAAGATAGCTAAGGATAGCTAAGGATAGCTAAAGACGAGGAATTGCTTAGGAAGTGCAGCTAGTGCTTTTAGCACGACACGGAGACGACTTTTGCTACTCAAGCTGAACAATGTCGGTGAAGATGAAAAGGAAACAAGGCGAGTTGCTGTCATAGAGCGGATGGGGGAGGCCCTGAGGAGGGGGGGTGGGTGCCTCTTGGCCCTGGGAACAATGGTCTCCTCGAGATGGGAGGTTGCTGAGGCGTGACCCTCCGCAAATGTGATTCACACTCCTGCATTCCAGCCCTGATTGGCACCTTGAGGTAGAAAATCCAAGTAGACATCAGGAAATGCCACTAGCTAAATGAGCTATTTATCGGCAATTTCTTGAGAAGGAAATTCAGTAGAACCTCTCTAGTGTGTAGCTGTATCGAGTGTCTGGGGTATATTGTATTGTACATATTCTGTCAATTTACAGTCTAACAATACATGTTATTGGGATATTTTATTTGGTAAATATCCAAGTGTCAGGATTTTGTTTAAGCTGCACTCTAGCCCTCTAATTGTGTTGGTATATCCCAGTCATTAAAACACAGATCTCAATGGGTTGCTACAGCAACCCAGTGTCTGTAGTATAAACAGTATCACAATCAAAGTTCTAGAAGGTTATAAAAACTGTAGTAAACATTGAAATTACGCTATAATAGTTATTCCAAACTACAGCAGTTCATGTCATGGCAGTCGGTTTAAAACATTATATCAGGTGATGTGAAATGCACTCATAAATAAATGGTTATGGCCTTGAATACCGCTTGTTTTTTCAGTCACTGATTAACGTCAGCGTATTACCGGGACACTAATGTATAGCTGCTGTGTACAATGTTCACACACAGGAACGTTAGAAGGTTAAAGTCCAGTAGCTTCTGTCACGCTCTTTACTATACACAGGCACATTTGCTTGCCAGACTGTCACAGCACACTGGGTCATAATCCAATGTCTTGCTTTGATTTAGATGCTTTTTGGCCACAGATCTTCTGTAAAAGCTTACATGCCCAGTGAAATGGCACTGGCCATCCCCTGCTGGGCTGTTAGATATGTGTCAATGAAGCCCCACCCTGCAAAAACGGAACCTGATAAAATCTAAAGTGCATGGAAACTGTTTGTTTGCGGCCTTATGTCACAGCTGTTTCTTTCCAAGCTCTGTCACCTGCGGGGTCATTGCAGGGACTTCAGGCCCCCACTCCAGGCTCTGGCCTGCAGGGACCTCCCAGGACCACCCAGCCTCTGTGATCTGAAGCATGGCTGGGCGCCTCAGCATCAATAAGGAAGGCGCCCACACAGCCACACCCACCACGCTTCCCTACGGGACATGATGTGGGCCTGTTCAAAAAAAGCAGGCTTTGGTTAATGTACTTTAGATAATGGGATGGGCCTGGGTCCCATGCCATGAAGGAAGCGGGGAAATCATTAACCGCTAGCAACGCTGTCCACCGCACAAGGGCACCGGTATGCAGCCTGGGGGGAGACCACAAAGGCGTCCAGAACGGGCACGTAAATTAAGAGCCGCTTGTCACATTCCCACTGTCTCAGCCCATTAAATCCTGGGGGGGGTGGGGGCCTGGGAACCGGTTTCAGTGGACTTCCACCCCTCTGCTCGCCCCCCCCAAGCCCAAACATGCGGGCAAGCTCCAGCAGGACTCTTCTCGCTCCCACGGCACAAGCAGGAGTTTCACTGAGGAAGAGCCAAGGAATCTGGCTGAGGTGGAAGCGGATTTTGGCGAAGACGCCTCATTGGGAATGCCATGCCACCGGCGGGGAGGAGGGTGATGAAAGGAGAGACGGCTCCCCCCACAGGGACAGCATTCCAGACTAGGACACCAGGCAGCCCCCCCTCACTGAGAGACAAGGTGCACGGTCTTTACATTCCTGCACAGTTGCACAAATGACACTTGACCCTTGACCAACACAACCCATAAGACTTGTTGCTATCTGTCCTTCACAAGCACTCAGGAGACCATCTCCTCTACATTTGAGGTGACACTATTCGACCTGCACTTAATGATGATGCTCTTGGGTGGCTTAGGGTGGCATACAACAGTACAGCCTTACAGATGGGCCCCACCTCCTTCGATACCCCTCTGTAATTTACTGCAGGTCTGCATTGCTCTGCTCTGCCATTCTCACGGATGTGAAAACAAAAAAAAAGCTCAATTTGTCACCAGGGACACGATCGCGATTAAATGTGGGCCATGGGTGAACTTTGACATTCTGCGAGTGCTTTTAAAATGCCTTTGTAATCCCTTGTTTGAGAAGTCTGAAAATGTCTCGTCAATGTCATTCAGGAGGGGCGTGATTAATACGGCTGGGATCCTTGGAGAATTCCATGAAACACAGGTGACAAATGATTTTAAGGCATGGAACAGCAGTGTGAGCAAAGTGCACTGGGCTGGAATTTGCTTGTGGAGAGACGCAGGCAGTGAAAAATACAGGAGTTGCAGATCTCACAGAGATCAGCCACTGCAGGCTATTCTAATGGGCCTGGACTGGTAAATTGTTTTTTTTTTTTAATTAGGTCAATTTAAACACTGACTCCTTGGGGGACTGATTTTAGTTACTGCTTACATAATACAATGCCTTTCTATTGATGCCAGTTGTTACACTTTCAGATATAGTTGTCCTGCTTTCAGTACAGAGATTGTGTGATTTTGCCACCAAGCTTTGAGTGTTTGGTTGAATCTTCATGTGATCTCGTGAATTTTGTGCTGCTTGAAGCGGGGGTAGTGAAGCTTAGACGTGATCTCTTGTGATCGTTCTTGGGGAAAGAAAGTCAAACCTTCTAAAGACTGACTCACAAACGACCAAAAACCAGCATCTTTAAGCCAGTCCTCATGTTCGTCAGAGGGATGAACTCCAAGGAATGTGCGAGTCATTCAAAGAATGAGATAAAAACGATGTGAATCAACACGTCCTGTTTACCCTAAATAAGCCCGAACAAACACTCAGAGGTCGGAGGCATTCCTGGATTGTGCTGCAGAGGTGAGCCCCCACACACCTGAGTAGGGGGCCCCAGGGCTGAGGAACGCCCAGCCGCCCATCTCAGCATCCTATGGTCAGTAATGTTCAATAGCTGGTTGCATAAACGACAGAGGAAGCTGCCAGGGTGAGCTTACTGCAGAATGGGGTGGGGCTGAGGGTTCACCGGGAGATTTCAACCTGTATCCTTTTGAATCCACAAGCTAACTTCCTTAACGAACGCATAGTCTACTCCGCGGTGTTAATGCGACAGGATGCTGCAGCACACAGGCGCATGGAAGGTCCCTTCTGGCTCGTTCTCGTACAGGGATGAGATGATTTGGCTTCAGCTCCTCGGGGGCCTGAGTTCTGATATTATCCTGTCTCTAAGGGGGATTCGATCTTGAGAGGGCTTTTCAGTGTTGAGGACTTAGAATATTTATCGAGAGCAGATTTCAGAGACTCTGATGAGCTTGATGTGAGTTGATCCATTCACAAAAAAAAGTAGCTTGTTGCCTTGGGAACAAGCGCAACATCCTGCATGCATAACAGATCAATCCGAGACCATTATGGCCCATTTCAGTTCCTGGATGCTTTCGTGCTTTTTTTTTTTCTTTTGTTACACAGGCATTTGAGGCTACTGCCCACTCAATAAATCTCGCCCACAACAGAAGGGATGTCAGGATGAAGTGATGAACATTGGAAATGCCATCAAACGTTCTGCAGAAGAACAATTATAGCATTTGTGATGGGGAAATAGGGAGGAGTTGTATGCCTCCGAAACCGACAAAGTACTGACAGGTAAAAAAAATACCCAGATGAAAGATGCAGATAGAACGTTTCATTCCGATTCATGTTCGCACTTCAAAGGCGGGGAGATTATAACGTAAGCGTTGTCTCTGTGTGTATTCCCTTCATCACATGTAACATTTGTTGCAGTCTTATTGCATGCAATGCACCCGTTACAAATTATTTAATGAGAAAAGTGCAAAAACACAAACCTTCAGCAGAAACGCTTCGGGCGACATGGCTGATGAGCTGTAAAGGACAGACTCAACAACGACCTCCACTGGCCACGCGCGGAGGTTCCCAATTTTTGCGCAGAGTAGGAATAGCGCGTATTCTCACTTTCTGCCACCCTCGATCATATTTAATTGTTCAGTGTGGGTTATGTTCTGTTAGGGTTGGAAAAACTAAGCGGGTATTTAAGAAGGAATTAGCCGGGGTTTAACTGCCACGATGGACCTTTTACATTCGTCTGCTCCATTGACTTACAAAAAAACTGCTCTGCTAAGTACAGGTGGGCATGTAGAAACGAGAAGACGGCGGTCTGCGGTTTCAAGATGATCAGAGGTAGGAGGCTTGAAATGCTTTATTTTTACCGGATTGCCGCCATAGTTTTTGACGCCGGCCACCTACAGTTTGAGGAAGCGAAGCCGCCTTCCCCAGCGTTCCCGTACGAAGGCTCCTTTCGGGCCTGGGGGATAAACCAAGAGTAAGTGGACCCCCCGCACCACGTGGCGGCGCACGCGTGCAGCACGCATACGGCGTATCACTCGTGTGTCCCGATGTGCGCTTTAACTTTGGATGTTTTAAAAAATGAAAGGAGCGGATAATGGATGAATGCAATATAAACATGATAAAACTACATGAATATAAAGTAAAATGTATTAAAACTGTAGGCTAATTGAATGCAAGCCAGTATAAACAGGACAGGGTTTGGATGTGCTGCCACCTGTATGAATAAAATGAATACAGAACAATATTTAAATTTGAAGAACTCCATACGGCTTGCATCTGCTTATCCAGTACATGATCATGGGGTCCGTAATTACTGACTGATTGGAGCAGTTTAAACACAGTGAGAGGTGCAGTGTCGGAAAATGTACTCGATTTCGATATTTAAGTAAAAATACAGATACAAAGTACAGATCAAAATGTTACTGAAGTAAATTCACTCAGACAGGTTTGGATGCCCGTTTTAAGTTACACCACAACACAATAAGGAAAACTGAGTCACATATATTCTTTATATTCAGAAAAAAACTGTAAAAAAAAGCAAAATTGTGAAATTTGTCAAACGTGCTGAGGCAAATGAAAACGAAAGACTGATCTATTGCTTTCCGTCTCTGTCGAGGTGTAGTTGTCGTTGGGCCCTTAAAAATCACAGTCATATTTTTTTTACAGCAATATATTTATCTTGCGCAAACTGGTATAAAATTCTTGTAAAACTCTTATGATCCTGAGCAGCAAATGCGACTAGTTTAAAGATGGATGTTTATTCATTAGAAATCAGCAGCAAAGCCTCACTGAATCAAATAGCACCAGTAGATGGTAGCGCTACCCCATTTGCGCATTCAGAGGCAGATCTGTCTGTTCTTGTTCCCGTCATGATTTTCGTAGCTTATGCTAATAGCAGAGGACTGTTCCCAGGCGCGCTCAGAACTTGTTGATAATGATCACTGTATATATTCTTTACTGTCTGTCCGTTGGATGGTGGGAATCTTACTTCGTAGATAATGAATTTCCTCTTATTTATAACAGTAGCTGATGACCCTGTTTGCCGTTCCACCTCTCAAACATCTACATTTCGTATCACAAAGTAATACGAAGCGCTGTTACATTGTTATTAAATTGCAGGTTTCATTCTGAGCACCAGAGGGCGGTACACTGTCAGCTGGACTCCAACTTTCAGAGTACCTCGCGTCTTGCTAGATGACAGGAGTATTGTTTTAGTTGAAAGCTTGTATTTGCAGGAGGTCAAATCAGAAGGCCACCATGCAGTCAGATCTTTAGCCCCTTTATCCCCCCCATCACAACCTTATCTGAGATTTTTCTGTCTTCCTTCACTTGACTAACTCCATTCCTCATGAGAGAGAATATGTTCCCCTAGGAAGCTCTCTGTGCGGAATAATGCAGACCCACCAGGGCGAGACATTCTGTGGCCAAAAAGGCCAGTGTTTTATCCACGTTGTGTAGAATGTTCCAGTAATAAAAAGAACTCATTGCCAGTTAAACCTTCCATGTTTGGGTTAAAAAACCTTTCAGATTCAGAAATTTTAAGCTTCACCAGATTGTTCAATTTTTACCAAAAGGAAAAGTGCCCTTAATTATACCATAAAAGTGTCATTTATATAAACACTATTCAATTGTTCTTCAAAAACGCATATCCTGAGAAACAATAAAATACAGCTCAGCAGCCACAAATCAGTAACATAAGTTCATGTGACTGAACACTTAAGCCTAGACATTATTTCTGTATGTTATATTTAGAATGTCTGTCATCTTTTGCAATATAGTTGCATGTGTTATTAAGAAGAACCAGACCTGGTTCCCCAGTAAATGATGTGGTTTTTGCCGACACCGTGTGTATGATGCAATGATGAATGGAAGGCGACTGAGAGGAGACTCGCTTACAGGCAGGAGAGCGGCCATGTTCTGGGCAAAGCGGCCCTTTTGATTGGCTGAGCTGTCTTAGAATCCACCTACCCAAGTGTAGGTATTTTTTATTTTATTCCTGTTGGGACCTTGCTTGCGGGTGCCGCACGCTAGCAGTCTGTGGCTGGGACACACAGCCAGCGGTCCCTTACTGCTCTCAGTGGACTCTGGGCAGAAGACAAAGAGGACATTGTTGCCCCTAATAAGACAGGAAGTCAGGTACACATGCATGGGGGTCAGCTAGCAACCCCCCCCAACCCCCCGTGCAGAACTCCCCGCTGCCTCTCGCAGTGCGAGCTTCTCATGGTCTTCACCACATGCATCTCACCTCAGCTCTTCTGAGCAACCCTTTCCAGTGGTCCCAGATCTTTGCTCGTTGCAGTGCCTGGGAAACCCACAGCAGTGTCATTACAGTATTGATTTTTTTAATTTAGCTTTTATTCTTATATTATTTACAATTTTCATTTGAGTTCCACATTAGTTTTTAAAATTAAAAGCCTTGGAGCTTCTCATAGACGCTTCACCACCTGCTCCTCACGGATGGTCTTGACTACCGGCTTCTCACGGACGGTCTTCACCACCTGCCTCTCTTGGACGGTCTTCACCACCTGCTTCTCTTGGGCGGTCTTCACCACCTGCTCCTCACAGATGGTCTTCACCACCTGCTTCTCACGGACGGTCTTCACCACCTGCTTCTCTTGGGCGGTCTTCACCACCTGCTACTCACAGATGGTCTTCACCACCTGCTTCTCATGGACGGTCTTCACCACCTGCTTCTCTTGGGCGGTCTTCACCACCTGCTCCTCACAGATGGTCTTCACCACCTGCTAGTCACAGATGGTCTTCACCACCTGCCTCTCTTGGACGGTCTTCACCACCTGCTCCTCACAGATGGTCTTCACCACCTCTCTCTCTTGGACGGTCTTCACCACCTGCTCCTCACAGATGGTCTTCACCACCTG